>JAHREE010000163.1:1527939-1642093 GCA_033628505.1 Tringa tobata | reverse complement strand
TCCAACTCTGACAATTCCCTGATTGATTCCGTGATTCCGTGAGAGGAGCCCGCCCCGGGCTCGCTGCCCGCCCGCAGCCTGCCGCTGTCTCGCTAGATGGCGCCGCTGCCCTCCGCGAAAGATGGCGCCTGTCGCCCCGGCCGCCATCTCGGGCGCGAAGGCGCGGGCACCCCCCGCGCCGTGATCGTGAGCCCACGGCGGCGTCTCCGCTGCTCGGCCGGTTTTACCAGCGCTCTGCTCTGATCGCCCTCATCTGCTCCCCAACCCCGACCCGTGAAAGAAAAGAGACCCGCGGCCCCACTGATCCTGACTGGCCCCGTCAGCTCCCATGGAGGCGGCAGGGGAGGCTTCCCCGCTCCCTGTCAGTGTGCGTAGGGCGGCCCGGCCGCGGTACGAGTGTGGAGGGGGGGCATCGAGAGCGAGCGACGGGCGGGAGGAGTGCGGGCCGTGGAGCCCCCAAGCTGGAGCGCAGGGCGCTGTGCTCCCCGGCAGTAGGGAAGGCTGTTTACCTCAGCCCAGGGCAGCCATTAGGGAGGTGCAGGGCACAGGCAGCTGTGGGCGACGGGGAGGCGTGAGGGGCAGAAGTGGGGTTTGTGAAGTCTCCCTTCCCTTTGGGGCCCACTGGCTTTGTGAGGCTTGGCTCGCCGTATGGGGCAGCAGCGTGGCTGCCGGGACAGCAGGCAGGGATGGGCAAGTCACCTCAGTGTTGAGGTTGGGAGGGAAATCACTGGGTGAAGGCCCTGGCACTCAGCCGGGCTATATCTTCAAGCCTACAAACTCTCTGGGTGGTCTGTGCCAGTCTTCGAGGCGCACACCAAATCTGGGCTCTCTTACTGTGTAGAACATACGTTCCCTGATGGTCATTTCTCAGCCCATTGGCCATCTAGAAGGTGGCCCAGGGTAGAGAGAACCCTTCCCCATGGCACTCAGTTGCTTTGCGGTTCCAGGAGGTAGAAATAAAAGCTTAATTGTTAGCTGTGGCTGGTTGGATGAAGCCCTGTCCGCAGTCCCTGGCTCATGGGGTGCGGGGATGCCACAGCAGACCTCTCAGCTCCAGGTCTGTGTGATCTTGTCAGAAAAACATTTATCCGTTTTGCAGCTTCTGCAAAAATGCCCAGAACCTGACTCGGCCAAAGTTCAGAATAATGTAAACCATGCAAGTTCTGTTTCTATTAAAGAAAGAATCAAATCAGGAAGTTGAACAGTTTCCTCTAGATATATAGCAGCTTTATGAACAAGGAGTTCTGAAGTTAGGAACAGCTGGGAACTGCTGAAACCCACTAGAGAAAACTAATGCTCAGTTAGGGAAAAAAAAACATTTTTTTTTCATTGTGCTTGTGAGCAAATGAACATAAAACTGTATCATTTGTTTTAGTTCAAATAATCTTAGCCATAATAATTTGCAAAAGGATTTTAAGTATTTTACAAAAGTACCTGTTTATTATATCAAGAACTTACATTTAAATATCTCTCCATATGTCTCTTCCAAAGCTGTATATGGTAGGTAGTCTTGGGAAATGGCTTGAGTTTTCTGTAGACAATCCTACAAATATATAACCATATAGGTAACTGTAGTAGCTCTTTAGGTGGCTGTACATTATGTCTCATTGACAAAATCTCTTGATAGAGCGTTCAGTGCAAAACTGTGATGTAATACTTTGATCATCTTCTTCTAACATTTAAATTTGGAACTTAATACTAAAATTACAACAGAAAGAAAATGAGGAAGAGAGAGAGTGCGTCTTAAGAGAATGGCTCAAAACTGTGCCAGGTTTAGACTGGACATCGGGAAGCATTCCTTTACCGAGAGGGTGGTCAAACACTGGAACTGGCTTCCTGGGGAGGTGGTCGATGCCCCAAGCCTGTCAGTGTTTAAGAGGCATTTGGACAATGCCCTAAATAACATCCTTTTACTTTTGGTCAGCCCTGAATTGGTCAGGCAGTTGGACTAGGTGATCGTGGTAGATTCCTTCCAACTGAAATCCTATTCTATTCTATTCTATTCTATTCTATTCTATTCTATTCTATTCTATTCTATTCTATTCTTGAGAGAGGAAATAACCTATATATTGGTGGTTCTCACCACTGCCAGTAACTGGAAGCAGTTAGCTTCTAAAAGTTAATTTGTGCATGAGAATGGCAAGAAGTGAATGGCCATTGTTCCTATTACAATATTTGAAAAAAATAATTGTTGAGACAGCGTTTATAAAAATGGCACTGATTTTCCTTAATTAGCGAAAGTAAATGATTCTCCAGTTTACTGGATTGAGCTGAAGACTTACTATGTTGTTCTCTTTTCTTGCTTTCCTTGTTTAGTTGAGTTGACATGGATGGTATCTCCCTCAGACGGCACCTGAGCGGCTTCCACATAAGACTTTTTAGAAGTGTCTGGAGAAGAGAAAGAAGACAATTTTTTTTTGTTGGGATTAGTGGCATGAGAAAATGATACTGCCCAAGTGTTGGCAAGCCAGGTTATCAGACATTTTGGAGTCTCTGAATAGCCAGTGCCAATTGCACAGCAAGAATCTAACTTACTCAATGAGCAGACCGAGGGCACCCTGTTGTGTTAGGAGGCACGTTTGTGAAGCACACTGCTTCAAAAGTCTCCACCAAACTCTTGCAACAATCTCATATATAGGGCATGCATAAAAGGCAAAATGAAAACCAAAGATTCAGGGGAGCGAAGACATAGAGCAGGGGAAAAAGGAGGAGAATGTAATGATGCAAAATCAGTTCATTTGAAAATAATTTATTAATCCGGTTCAAGTAATGAGCCATTTCTAATCACTTTTTAACCAGTGGAACAGGACATAATTTGAAACAATTAGGAGAATAATGCCACATCATTCCGGAATGTTTCATACATTGTATGAGGACAGTGTTGGGTGGAGTGGCTGAGATACGCAAGATCTTAATGTGTAATGATCATGAAGTGATATTTCAGATTTATCTATAACTAAAGCTATGATACTGTAAACATAAATGAGGCCAACAGAAATAAAAAATAAATTCAGTCCAGATTTAGCTGAACTAAAAATTGAAAAATTATTAGTAAACAGAGATTATCAACCTGATAACCAAAAATACTAGTCTTCTTTTCTAGTTTAGCATTAAGATCATGAAGAAAGTAGGAAATAGATGGGAGAAATAGAATTTAGCCAGCGTGGGTGCAGTGGTTTCATGGCAGTCTACACAGCAGAGGAGAGGGAACTTTTAGCAGCAGCGGTTGGTAAGAGACTGAACAAGACTTTTATGCTCAGTTTTTCTTCCTCAGCTCTATGCATCAGTGATGGAGATGGAAGCAGCAGAGCCCTCATTTCTGATGCTTGGAACAACTTAACCTTCTCAAGGGTTCAGTGGTGGCCTGTACACATCAGCTGCTGCTCAGGGAAACAGAATTGGGCGCACTTTAAGTACAGAGATTGCATCAGGACTACAAGCAGACACACTTCACTGATTTCTCACCCATCCTGGCACTGGAATGGGAAGTGTTCATGAGAGTACAAAGGCAGATGGTTGCCTTAAGAGTTTATTTTAGATGTAGTGGCTTTATATTTAGGATCAATGATTTGTGCTTTCATAGGAACTGTCAATATTCTTAACGCTTTCTGAAGAAGAGCTACCTGCTCCATTTCCATTGTGAATTAGTGTGAAAAATAAAAGCAACAGAATTTTTCTGATTTAACAGAAGCTTTGTTTCCAAAAGTAGTGTTTTTCAAGCAGGGGAAAAAATCTATTGGAACTGGTTTTGCTAGCTGTTTTGTGAAATAGCCTGGAGCTATTGATGATAAATGTAATCAACAAAAAACAGTGCGTGCTGTGCCAGATTGCATATCAATTAAGAGTTGGATTCTGCAGAACTCAGTTACTGGGAGGTAATTGTTTTGGGCTTTCTCTGTGTCAGTGAGAGTCTAGAGGTTTTCATCAGTCTCCAGATGAAATCTAGTCTCAGATGCATCCATTTTTCTCTGCTGTCCACAATGAAGACCTTTGGGTGATTAGTTTAGCTATATACGTCTACATTTTAGATACCTGCATTATGTGAGATGAATTCCATCCCCTTCAGGTGTCTTAGATAGCTGAGCCTATAGAGATAGCTGAACATAAAGAGATTATGTTGTCATTGCAAATTATTAGGATGAAAAATAAGGAAAAGAGTATGTGAAAATGTGTCCAGAATTTTTCTTCCTGTGAGTGTTGAAACTAGCCTGAAACCATTTCCATAAATCTTGTTTGTCTTCTTAAGATACAGTAGGGTTATTTGTAGAAATTTGTAGAAAATTTGTAGAAATTTGTAGAAATGTGAAGATTAGAAGTTTATTGTAGTAAGTGATTTAACACCTGGATTTGGCCTTTATGCTTTGTCCAAGGTCAAGCTTTAAAATACGTAAGTAATGAAAAAACCCTTAGAGGTTTTCAGGGTATACTTAACTTCTGTTTCCCTGTTGTTTAAAATGTTTAAAATACTCGAAAGGCTGAAAAATATTTTCATAATTGTAAAGAATGAATTTGCATGTTATAAATTTCATGTAATTCCTAAAGGGAATGTGTAAACCACGTGGCCCGGATCTGGTCCAGCCATACAGTGTTTTATAAACGTCAACACAGAGAAAAATAGGCCTGATACCTTCTAAAGGAGTGTAATAAACAGGTAGCAGAATTAATCAAAATTAGTGCATACGTAGTTAACAGACAGTAGCAAGATGAATTGTTTCATGACTCCTCTTGGGATCCATTGTTTGACAGATACCAGAAGGCTTGAGAGAGAGGAGTAAGTTTTATCACTCTGGGTACTGTATTTACAGTCTCGTGGTTCCCTGTGACACTACTGCAGATCTTTGTCTTGCAACATAAATGCAACAAGGAAAGTTTACAGATAAAACCAGCCATGGCCAGCAGTGCTAGTTCCGTTGCCAGTACTAAAATTTTGCATTCTGTCAGCAGTGCAGTACATTGTGCAGCAGTAATACCAGATACAAAATGTTCTAACAGATGCAAAAGCAGACTAAGCACAGAAAACTGAAAATATTAATTCTTGGAGAGCTGACTTCATAATTTTAAGACAAGTTAGTTGCAATTCCATAGATTCCCATGTTTTAACTCCGATGTTTCGAACACGGTATCATACCAACTCCTCTGTGGCCACAGTTGAAAACTTTTCCTTTGGCTGCAAGAAGACTAAGGATTCTCTATTTCTATAACTGAGTTATGTTTTTCTGTCACAAAATGATCACAGTCTAGTTACAGAAGAGTTTATGTGTCTGTCAGAAACTGGTAATGAAAATCAGGCAGCATTTACTTATGAAAATGAGAGGAAAAATCCTACACAAATAGACGTGTACACATTGGTATAAACACATTTGACAACACTGGCTCGCTCTGCCCTCACCCTGTTGTCACCGCTGTTGTCACCACAGTGCTCTCTGTCTTCTGTTCCTGTAAGAGGCGCTTTGGATCAGCCTTTGCAGTGTCTCCGTCTCTTGCAGGATTCTCCTTGTATGATGCTTACTTGCCTCATATAACGCGTAAGGTATGCTGCTCTGGCGTGATGTTCAGTCTAACTATAAAATAGCTGTACATAAAAATATATGTGTAAAAGTGTATTCCCTTGTATCTCCTTATATATGCTTTTCCTTGTTTTCTTATTGCAGGAGGAGCAGTATAGCTTATGCCTAGCCTGGGATCTGGTCTGTTTCTTCTTCAGGCATTGATGTGCAGTCTAACTACAGAATAGCTGTACATAAAAATGTATGTCAAAAGGTTTTCATATGGTATCACCGATAGCTGGCATGCAGAGCAGGCTGGTGGGAGCACCACGCCATACTTCCCACATGGTGATACCAGCCAAGCTCCTCCTCTGGAGGTCCTAGGATGTGCTGAATTTAGTCACCGGAACACCTCTGTCATGAGCTCCCAATTTTTATAGTTGCCTGTAAAAATTGCCTCTCTTCTATCGTATTTTTCCTTTTTTTCTCTTGGGAAAGGTAATTTTAATTTATCAGATTCACTAAGTTGGCCACAGATGTGGTAGGATCCAGCAGCCTGTACTCTTCGTAAGTGTAGAACAGGAACAGCACTTCCACTATTTACTCATCCAAAAGGCAAGCACAGCCATGTATTCCCAGATTTCTGTAGCACATACCAGGAAACAACTTTATCTCTAGTCAGCTCCATGGGAAGCAGGTGGTGTTTTTCTCATTTGCACAGTTTTGTGCAAAGTTCTCTCAGCTATTTCCTATTTCCTCCTGAAAGTAGCAGTGACTGTTTATCACAGGAGTTGGTATTACAGGACTTACCGTAGTAACTTAAGGAATTTCTTTTTATCTAAGAGCTTTTATCTCTGCCCTTTCCAAAGTGTTCAAAGGACATTAATTGTAAAATTTACTTTTGGTTTACTTAAATTTTAACTCTATTTTAAAGAACATATAGGGGTTTTTTGTTGGTGTTTATTTTTTTTGACCAGGTCTCTTGGTTAAGTAGTAATGTCACACAGATGGACCGGAGAGGGAAGAGCCATACAATCTTTAGGCATCTTTCTATATCAGTGACTGGTGAAACTTCTTAGCCAAAGCTGGAGAATGATGTGTGTCTGTCCAGCAAAGGAGTGCAGGGGAAAAAAATTGAAAGCTTGGGAGGAAACATGTTAACAGTAGTGCCCCATGTTTTAAGGTAGTCTTTGATGAAACAACTGAAGTAGGATTTCCTAACGGAAGGGGGTACTTCCATTCTAAGTAGCTATCAAAAACATTTTTACATAGGAGCCGTGATTATTTACTGGATGAGTAGAAAAAAGCTAAATAATAAAGGTAATACAAGTGTGTTCTCAAGTTCCTCACCGTAGGCACAGATGTCCTGGTGTAGAAACCTATTCTGCTTATTCCACACACTCTCTTCTCTTCAAAAGAGGTCTTTAACATGGCATCGTCTTTTTGTCAGTCAGAGACATTAAGCATAGGGAGAGGGTAAGAAATCCCGAGTACAGTTCTCACAGAAGCACCAAAGAGAGAATCTCTTTCCCGTTACAGATATTTGGGAGCAGCTCTGCCCTGCTCCTCCCTGTGCTTATTCCCTGGGGCCGGGCAGTGCCAGGTGCCCTCCTGTGACTTGGAGAAAGGTGTTTTCATAACGCAGGAGGGATGATGTGTGTCTTAAAATACACAGAATGCTAAGCTACCCGCCTGAGGCAAACTCTGCTCTTGTGTACAATTGAAGAAAAGCTGAAAGGGGATCTAAGGCAGTACATTATCAAATGAAATTATAACATAAAAATTGAAGGATTTATTTTCAAAAAGTAGATCGGTGATTTTATTTCTCTAAACTGGAGAGTTATATAAAGCAGTATAAAATAGCCATTCGTTATGCTTGGACTTAAAAAGGACTTAAAAAGGGGCATCTGCATACTGAAAGCATCATTACTGAAATAAAACCCAGTGGAAAGATCACCTACTGTTGTATTTTTATTATTAATATGAACCTGGCAGAAAAATGTTGGTCTATGCGGAATAATAAAAAAGTGCAAGGCTGTAGGAAATGGCGTAAATATTCCCCAAATTCAGACTAGAAGTAGGAATAAAGGAGTCTCTTCCATTTTCTTCCATCTTCCCATCTGTTTTCTGGTAAGGAAATAATATTTAATTTGCAGATACAGGTATTATAACAGATTTTACATGGAAAAAAGATAGTATCATAAACTGTGAAGCTGAAAATCTGAAATGACCAGTGTTTCCATCATAGTCTAAGTAACACTGAAGTAATACAGCGGGGAAAAAAAATAATGTAAAGATACGAGTAATGATTTCCCCTGTCTGCAAAAAGGCAAATTTCTACATTGAGTTTAATAAAATAATTTCACGGAGGAAATATCTGTGAGAGTTTTCCCATAACAACTCTGGACCCAGCTTTTCAGCCGTGCTCGTTTATGTGAAAAATGTACGTGTACTCCTCAAACTAAATGAAAGAAACACTTTGGAGTGAATTTTGAAGGGAGCATATATGTGTGTGTATTTATATACATCTATGAACTTTATTTTGTGACAGGAGGAGACTACTATCTGAGTAGGAAAATGTGAAGCTGGCGTAAGATTTCCTTGATTCATAGGCTGGTTTTTGTTAGTTGGAATATGCAGGCTTTTTGTCAGACTACATGTCAGTCAGTGCATCTTTTTCTTGGATGTCCACAGTTGCTTCTGATCCAGTCATTCTGGCTGAAACATGTAGCAGGTTTTGTCTTTTCCTCCTCAAGTAGAAATAAATTACAATTCCGGCTCCAACTATAGAAAGGGCTAGAAGAACAAGCAGCCAAATGATGCCAGCAGAAAGTACTTTCTCCGTTTTCCCTTCTGTAAGTGAATGAAATGGAATCAACAGTTTTGCGCTTCGGAGATTTGAGAATCTAGTCATTAATGGAATTTCTTTAACCAGAACTCAGACAAATGCAACATGCACGTAGATTTTTAGTGCAACAGGTGGTTTTGTTATTTTGTCTACTAACAAAACCAAACAAAATATAATTAAATCCGATTAAAAACCAGTTTACTTCCTATATCCTATACCTAGATACAGACGAAGTTTATAGACTTTTTATTTTTAAATTCTCTCAAAATTAATACCTAGAAACTATGTAATTATATTAGTGTATTTGAGCATCTCCTTATAATTCTACTTAAAAGGAAGTCTGCTTACCTGTATTTTCTGTTGTCATCTCTGTGTTTTCAGGCGCTTTTGAAAGGAAAAGAAAATGTTTATTCTAAATGCTTTAAAAACAACTGAGGCATTTTAAACTTCCTAAGTACAGATGCACCTCACAATTCCCCCTAAATCCAACTTGTTGGTGGCAATTGTTCTTCCAGAGGGATGGAGCTAAGCGTATGTAAACCTCTAGTAGGATGATTAGTTCTTTTTTCCAGGAGGATCAGACCTCCTCAGTAGAAATACCCAACAAGACATGAACTTAAAGTCAGATTTCTGTTATTTCTAAAGGTGTTTTGAAATATGTTGATTTCTGAGAAATGGCCCACAGGAGCCTTAATCATTTTAAGCTGTTTTCTGAAACACACACAAAAAAATCCTGAATGGAGGCCTTGAGTGATAGAGATGTATTGTGAGCATTTTATTTGAGCTGAAAAGGATTTTCTGTGAGTTTAGCCCCTTCTGTCAGAGGCAACCATTCCATGTGGATGTGGTTCCTATCGTAATTGCACTTCCTAAACTTAGGAGATAAGGGAAAGGTGAACAGAAATAAGAAGTTTAACCAAACAAAATGTCCATATTCTGCATCACTTTCGTTTAATGTCAGTTGGTAATTGAACTCATGCATTTTTGTGCAGATGATAATTTTGCTGTGAGGATAGTACCAGCATTTTATGAAACATGATTCTATTGTACTGTAGATAAAGAGTACCACAAGAATATATGTTATCATATTCCTCTAATCCAGCAGCTCATTGCTAGGAGAGTAATGAAAGAAATCACCAATTCCAGCCTTCCTACAAGACAGAATTTTCATTGCACTTATCAGAACGAGTGTTTTTTGAGAATATATTCACCTGAAATTAAACAGAATGTTGCTTTTGAGTTTATGTGATATTTGAGGGGAAATTCTACTGAAAACGGGCTTTTTATTAAAAGTGAATGGTCTTTGACCATTCTTTTGCTTAAACTTTTGAAGCATTCATGATGGTTGCATGGGGGCGATGGTAATTTTACAGGACTTCTGTAACCTCCTGAGGAGGCAGTTGGAAGCCATCATGATTTAGTCAGCCGAATCCTGCTATTAGGGTCCATTGGTTCTGTACACAAACCTGTTGTGTTTTGCATTTTTAAGTTATACAACCTTAATGTATTAGAAATATTACTCACTCTTTGGTTTTTTACAGATGTATCCTTTTTTAAAAGAGCAGATGTTGGTGTTCCAGTAGCCAGACAATGCAAATACTTCTCCACAGTCTTTATGTCTTGAGTTTGAAGGTTCTCCCATTTCCCAGTAGACAAAATCCATTGCAGATTTGTCTGTCCATACCCACTGTCCTAATATTTAAAATGAGCATATATGTATAAAATACATAGGGTTAGACAACTTATTTGTAAGTTGTGATGGGGAAAACAAACAATGATACAAATAGGCAGTTAAAAGTTTCGGTTACATTTGTATGCATATGCAAGCATGCTTTGAAATAAACGTTGCCATTTTTTTATATATATGGTACTTTCAAGTATACAAACTTGCTTTTTTTTAATATAACATATCATCATTTTGTAGGATTTGATATTGTATGATTAAATGTTGAAGATATTACCTCTGTCATTTTTCTTTAGTCCTATCCAAAAGTTCAGTGATTTTCCATGGAGTATCTTAATGGTGTCTGACAGAAAGTGTGTTTCAGTATAGTCTCCTACTGATACTAGATCAGCAGCTGAAAAAATATTAATGAACACATCACAATGTCTCATTTTCTTACAGCTTAGGTAAATAACCACATAAAAGATATGCAAAAAGATATAAAAGACACTGATTCTTGCACGTAATATTCACTAGTCTTGTTATTATAGCACTATGTTGTATTTTGAGCATGACTGTGAGCTGTGTGGATGCAAATCGGCACGAATACATGGATTTTTGTTTAGTCTTTGGTATTTTAGAGAAGAAAAATTGCTCTCCTGCAATACTTGTTGGTCAGGTCCAACCACACCCCAGAATGTGGTGCAAGTAGGCTGCAGGTGGTACATACGATGCAGTCAGCACCATGCCTCTTGGCACCACGGCTCTGTCACCCACCAGTGGCTGGGCAGCATTTTTGGCAGTGCCTGATGCTAGGTACTGCAAGGGTAGGTAGGATGTGTAAGCAGCTAGGTGTTGTGGTCCAGAAGACATCCAGAAGTTGAGCTGTATGCCTTGGCGTTACAAACGCACAAAGCGGTGTCATCAGGAAATGAGCACCCTCCTGGCCTGGCATGTAGGCAAAAATATAGGAATTTAGAATATGGACCAGTGTCCAAATGCGACCTTTTATTCTGGTTATTAGTGTAGTTTTTACCTTTTCTAGTAATTATGTGATTTGACTTTCTACAAAACCATTTCAGGAATTCTGTTGTCACACAGCTGTAAAGTCAAACGCCTTTGCAAAGCTACTTTTTCTGTTTACTTGGTCATATTTCAATGTTTTTATACATTGAAAGTGCTGCTAGAAATCCTTGTATTCTCTTGTAATTAGAAGACTGTCAAGCACTGAGACATACAGTGCTAATATATAAGATGTTTCCTGTCTCAGTCACACTGAAATACATGCTGCATCACAGCAATTCCCAGTGAGCAGTCAGGAGAAACCAGAAACGGAGAGTGAAGTGTCTTTTCCTCTCCCTTGATCCACATACGGCTCTTCTCTCCAGATCACAGACAGCAGTGGGGGCTCTTCCAGAGCAGGAGCTGGGTGTGTTTTACTGGTTCATGAAAGCTAAATGACTCCTCCATCTCATTTCTTGTCCAGGCAGTGAGATCCAGTTAATAAACTGTGCCCTAGAACTAACAAAGACAGCTTTCCCATGAGTTTATGTCTTCTAGTTTACAGCGTGTGTGGATTCCTTCTTGTTTGGGGAAGGGAAGGCAAACCCTGCAGTCTCTGCCTCAGTGGGACTATAAAACTGTTTATCTCCATACCCAATTACTGACTTCCATAAAACTAGTAGGAATTCAATATTTTTGAGACCTGCATATTTCACCTGGTGTTTGAGATATCTGGTGCCTTTGTCTCTAACAACATTTACTTTTATTGTGAAAAAGCATGCTCAGAAAAGCAGGCTAAAAAGCATTAAGTTTGAAGATTTAAAGTAATTGAAGATTTGCTTAACAATATCACACATTATTTTATGGGGTTAACTATATCCTCAATCTTTCTAAAACGAAACACTCACCTAGTCGGGCACATTCCTGATGAGCTTGAGACCAGGTTCTTTTCCTTGAGGCATCAAAGTAATAGCAGTGGCCGTGGAAAGGTATCCAAGATTTGTGTCCTATTGATTCAGGGCATTTCCCAGGAAGTTGTGGGGGCACAGTAGGGGCCATTACTGATAAGAGATCAGGCAGTTGCATTTGTTATCTTATAACATTTGGTTTTCCTGTCATACTAGTCAAACAAAACTAAACAGACTATATTGTCTGTCACCATAGAAGAAATTAAGCATGTTCTAAAAAGAGCTTGAATAGGGGGTTGATTTTGTGTTTGAGAGCATATTTTGCTTCATATTCATTTAGCAAGGTGATTAGGAAGATGCATTAGTCTATCAGAAGTATAGATTCTATCTAATGATTATTTTTGTAATTACTGTAGTCAATAAAATATCCAGCTGCTTTTCTGGCATAAACGTCTGCCTAATTAGTTAAAACGGCTATTTTTAAAATGTACTGTGACACTTCAGTCCCATTTTTTGACAGGATCAAAATGTTATAGCAGAAGCTGTGATTATGAATGAAAGTGTTGGTATAACTAAATGTGGCTTGCAGGAGTTTTTATTGAACTACATCCTGATTCCATGGTGATTGATATAATAGGAAGATTTTGGATGATAAGATAAATGCAGATGGAATGAAAATTAAATGTTCTGCCAAATTACATTTTCTTCCTGTGAGTCTTCCATAGTCTATTTCTTTCCCTATTAAGGAACATTCAGATCTCAAATTAGATTCCAGAGTATTAAAATGCAAAAGACATTATATATCGAATCTGAGGACTTTTGTCAAATTACAGCATCTTTGAATGTAATTTGGTATGCGGTTTTAAATTTTATAACGATTCAAGGCCTTCCATAATGTTGACAAAAGAGAATATAGCTGAATTGTGAAATCATATTTATATTTATTTCCACAGAAATTAAAGAAGCTTGTCCTTGGAAGGCTCCTCATGGCTTATTTACTTCATCCTTGTGCTCACAGGTGACATGAAGTTGATACGTAATTATATAATTTCTAACAGATGTTTGTCCTGTCTGTTCTTAGCAAGCTGTAGTGATAGAGATTCCCTGATCTGTCTGAAGTATTTAGTAAAGGCTTCTGTACTGATAAAATCAGAAGGTTTTCCTTGCCATATTTAGGTCTGTTACTCCTTTCCAACTCCTGTCAGACATTAGGGAAGCATTTAATTTCATTCCCTAGGGCTTGTTTTTAATATTTAAAATTTATAATCTGGTTTCTCTTAGTCTTTTGTTTCTTAGTCTTTTGTCCAACTCCAATTATAATTTTTCTTTTTAATTCTTGCTTCCTGGCCATCTGAAAACCCTAGATGACTGAGAGCCTTTTCAAACTTTGGTTCCCCAAACTGGATACAGAATTTCATCTGATGCCTAATCAAAACAGATCGCACAGCAAGTTAATGACTTTTCCTATTAGAATGAATAGTTAAGAAATTTATGAGAATTTAGTGCTTTGTTTCTTAGGCTTTTGGTAATTATTATTATGAAGTAATTTAATTCTGCGAAGAAGTCATGTCAGTATTTAGAGGTAGTTAGTTAGCCAGTCGTGTCTTCCTGTATACTAGTATATAATTACTTTGCCAGTGGTTTATTATATTTAGCCCAGTTGATAAATCTACATACCCTCTAATTAAAACACTCATATTTGATCGCTTACCATTTGATTTTTTACAGACAGAAAAGAGTTTTTCCTTGCAAGAAGCTGTCTTCCAGGTGCCATCAGTGTCTAGGTAGACACATGCCAGTGTCTGGCTTGGTTCCCCACTGGACCACTTGCTGTAAACTAATCTCCATCTGTCAATCCATTGATACTTGCCATTCGTCTGGAAACAAAATCAATACGGTCATTTCAAGGTTTCTGAGAGTGACGTAGCTAATACACAGGATCCTCAAGAGGACTGTCATGTAACTAGTATGGAATCCTATGCTTACTGTTGCCCCCTTTTTGTACTTGTAAATACTAACTGAGCCAGCAGTGTGCCCTTGTGGCCAAGAGGGCCAATGGGATCCTGGGCTGCGTAGGGAAGAGTGTGGCCAGGAGATGGAGGGAGGTCATTCTCCCCCTCTGCTCTGCACTGGAGAGGCCACAACTGGAATCCTGCGTCCAGTTCTGGGCTCCCCAGTTCCAGAGAGACAGGGAACTGCTGGAGAGAGTCCAGCGTAGGGCAACAAAGGTGATGGAGGGATTGGAGCATCTCCCTGATGAGGAAAGGCTGAGAGAGCTGGGACTCTTTAGCCTGGAGAAGAGAAGGCTGAGGGGAGACCTTATTAATGCTGACAAGTCTCTAAAGGGTAGGTTGAAGGAGGATGGAGCTGGACTCTTTTCAGTGGTTCCCAGTGACAGGACGAGGGGCAACGGGCACAAGCTGGACCATGGGAAGTTCCACTCCAATGTGAGGAAGAACTTCTTTGGGGTGAGGGTGGCAGAGCCCTGGAAGAGGCTGCCCAGGGAGGGTGTGGAGTCCCCTTCTCTGGAGATCTTCAAGCCCCCCCTGGATGCCATCCCGAGTGATGTGCTCTGGGCAACCCTGCTTTGGCAGGGGAGTTGGATTGGATGGGCTCTAGAAGGTCCCTTCCAACTCTGACAATTCTGTGATTCTGTGATAACTGCAACAAAATGTCCAGTGTCTGTTATCCACAAATGTGAATGCAGAATGATATTTTTTCTGCCCTCCAAAAAGTATCTAACATCATTTGAGAGCATTTTTCAAGCACTTGGAAATGGAAGGGAAAAAAAGGAAGGGGGCATGAGAGAAGGCATAAAAGTGGGAGTCAGATGAGACATCATGTTGGTACGACCACTCAAAGGTCTGCATGGAAAATGGGAGTGTGGGTGCGAGTGTTCTTAAAAAGCAGCGCTGATTGCCATTGCTTTTGTTGTAGTTACGACTGTGAATCATAGGGAAAAGTGCAGCATGTCAAAACACACCTACCGTCCAAATGTTCGCTCTCCCCTGTCATACCACTGCTGTAGGCATCTCAAATGCATTCTGACTTCTAATGGGAGTACCATTAAGAATTGCATTTTCAAATGAAAAAAATATGTCCATTGACATCCACACATGATATATGTACCATATCATGTAGCATCCAGCTTCCTATAACTAATTTATACCCTTTTTTCTGTTCACAACTGTATTTTGCCACTGCGACCATAAATAAGACTATGCTAGTAGGACGTGTGAGCATAAACGCACACGTAAAAACCATTTCTTTGCAGGTCTCAGATGTGCAACTCGAGATATAATCTCACTGATCACTGAGGTACGTTAGCACATGGCAGGATGGACATTACTCCTGGAATATCTTTTGTACTAAAATAAACTCAAAATGTGGGAGATTTTACAATTTATATTCAAGACCCTTTAAGTGACTCCAAATAATAGCCAGCATTGCTATGTACTGGTATGCAGGAGCCTTTCCTTGTGCACCTAATAGTCCTTCATTCATTAAAGTCTCCTCTATATGAGTCTTTTTTGAAGAACTCCAGCATCAGTGGGTCCTGGAATGATGTAGCATGCTGTTTTCAGCACTACATTGGGAGTAATTCCTATAGGTAACGAGGTGAGAGCATAAAGATCAGGTCCAGTGTCAGCTTGACCACCTGTATGGAATAGATGTGTTCTCACCGCGTTGCTGTTGAGACCAATCCACAGAGGCTCTCCAAATTCCTGTGCGAATAAGAACAGCAGTGCCTGGCTGTATGGCTCGAGAATGCTGGCAAGTTCTGAGGCATCGTTCTTGCAGTTTTTCTGTGCTTCCTCCCAATTCATTTTCAAACGGGTGACAGAGTAGCTAATGCCACCAGAATGGTCAAAAGCGAAGTCCAGCGCTGTTGCTGATGACTTAAAGAGTTCAGGGTCTGTAGCAATAAGGCAAAAAAAACCCAAAAAACAAACACCCAAGAACAGTGAAATGTGGAGAACACATTTGACTTCAGCAACTCAATAACATCTTCATTATTTACAAACCAAGTACAAAATGGAATGGAACACCTTCTCATTAGCTGTTTAAAAGTAACAGATAACTTTAAAACAACAGTGAACTTTCTGGATGAAATAAGTACATTTTCAGCATCTGAGAATTTTCAGTCAGCAAATTCACAGTATCTTATATTGCGAAGGTAAATTTACCCCATTGGTCAAAAATTACACACCTACTCTGCATGTTTTCAAAATACTCTGTGGCGTAGCAGCTTTGTGACTGTCCGTTTTATTTGGATAAATGTAAAACTTACCAGTTATGATAATCTATAAATCATAGCGAACTTATGTAGTTAAAATGTTTGTGGTTTTTAGCTATTTAATTACACTTCTTACAATAAAATAATTTTGCTTTCCTAAATTCTGGTGTTTTATTTATTGTTCCCTTCTCCAAAGCATTGCTAAGTAACACTGGGATGCAGGATGGGCCCTTAGATTTTACTGATCCTTTACCCAAAAAATAAAAACAGGTAACTGTCTAAAGCATGTTAAACAAGGAGGTTGATTTTAATCCTTGTGTTACAAATTTCAAGGTTAGTGGTACAGAACTCACCACTATTCTTCTGGCATATAAACCCTTTGTAGTTACTACACTCCTCATTGTTCCATTTTCCTGTGTCATCAGAATGACCTTTCTTCAGAGAAACGCAATCAAACTGTTGGAGTAAGGGAAAGAATACGAGCAGATTGATATTAGAAGTTATAAACCAGAGTACTATGACCCTCTAATTGTCGTTTAGACAATTATTCTATTGCCTGGTGACCACTCCCCACCCAGGAAGGGGAACCGGAGCAAACAAGGGAACATGAGGGTTGAAATATAAGTAGATTTACTAGCATAAGATTCAATAATTAACAATAATAACCAGCACTGATGCCAATACTAATATAAGAAATACAAGGATTATACTCAGGCAGTTCTATCAGCAGGAAGCTGTGCGCTCCCAGCAGGGACAGCAGAAGTGGGACACTGTGAGCTCGATGGCTTTGGGGGGAAGGGAAGGGCTCAGGGGTCCGGCACCGGGGCAAGAGGTTCTCTGGACCGATGCCATCAAGGGAGAGAGAGAGAACTACACAGAAAACTTTCTAATTTATATTGAATGGGCCATTCGTGATATGAAATAATCCTGTTGGCCAGCTGGGGTCAAGTGCCCAGGCCTTGCTCCTCCTCATTCCTGCACCTGGCAAGGCTCAAGAACACCGAGACCTTGAACCCCACAGAGCCTGGCTGGCTATAAAGTCAATATTTTAATGAATTCAGACACTACAGTCTTCCAACAGTGGAGTTCTCCCAAGCATTAGAAGAGAAGTTAGTCCTGTATCGCTCAAACCAGGACAGGTAGTTTCACTCTTTTTTTTCTCTGAATTCTGATATTGTAGGGTTTGTACTAAAAATCTAGAGACACCTTCTTTTTATCCTTTCCTGTCCTTTCTGGCTTCCTCTGTGGTGGCCAGCTCCACCTTGGTGCTGTCTTGTAAATCTTTGTAATCTTTGGTTCAGCCTGCTTGTTCATTTGATTATGTTCAAGGAGATGTACTCAAAAGGAACTACTATTTTCAAAACATTCTGTCACAACCTTCTGTCTCGACTAATGAGTGACCCTCAGTAAGTTTGTTGAGCAAGAATGAAATAAAATTAAATGGAGGTCATGCTTTGTATTTGGCTTGCAAAGCCAACATTAAATAGTAGTTATTAATGACAGAATAATCTAAATGATGGTCCTTGACAGAGTCATCATCAGCTCTAATTCTCAGGATTTCCCTTTCAGCTACACCAGATCAGATGCTGAGCGCTGAAGAAGTTGGAACTTCAAGTTTATTACAACCTGAACAGCCTTATTATGGAAATAAATGGAAGAAAGGCAATGTGGGTGTGCAAAGCGGTCTATATTGGTCTGAATATGTAGAACACTAGTTTATTTACAGCATTCTGAGTTTTAATGTCAATGCTAGCAGTAGAGAGGGTTTGATTGGTTCAGAAAGTAGTTGACATTTTTGGCCCTTAACAATCCAACTACAATTTTAAGTAGAGAAGAAGTAGAAAAAAATTGAACTCTTTCCTCTTGCATCCTCTCCTCCTTCCTTTTCAAACATGAGTTAACTTGTCAAATGTGGAAATATTTCCAACATGTATTAACTTGTAAAATTCTAATGTTCCATTTACATTTTATCCAAAACGAATAGCAAATTATTATGAAAAATAATACTTTATCTATCCATTCTTTATTCAATCTGTCCATTGCTGCAATTTTGCCAAACTCTTTGGTAAAATTGCAGCAATGCCATTTTTTGCTCTGAAATAGCTGGGATATTCAAACATTGAAACTTTTTATCGCTAATCTTAGTGTAAAGGCAGATGAACAATTTGGGGAGAAGGCTGAGGCAGTGTCTGTAGCAAAGAGAGCTTTTTACTTGAAGTGTTATTGCTCCTCAGATTCAACTTGATGGTAATCGCTAAGTGGTATTTACCTGTTGCAGATTGTGGCCATCTTCTGGACGTAAACTGTCAAACAAAACAGGTTCTACAAGTTTTGGGGAATCTGGAGCCCAGTTTGTATAGGAGACAGCACTTCCATCAGTCCAAACAAAGTTGAGTTCCCTGATTTGGTCATTCAAGCCAATCCAGGGATCACTTGAGACATCCTTCAAATGGTAAGTGAGAAAAGCTGGGAAAAAGCCAATAGAAAAGATGAACAGGTCATGTCATCAGTCGAGACGTCAGCTCATAAACAAGTCTTTAAGTATTTTGTTTGAAGTCTTGAAAATACATTTTAATTAGCATTTGATCAGAAATTTACCCAAGTTTTCAAGGATGTGTCAAGTCTTTGCCTGTGAAAATTCTCAAAGAGTGAAAGTATTTGGAACCATGGCACAAGATTGGAAAGAGGAAAGATAAAAAAAAATAAAAATGCCTGATCACCATGTTATCTAATGAGTTCACTTATTTCAACACTCGGGATGAGCTGATTGACTGGTGGAAACATATAGCTGTATACAGCTGCAGATGGAAGCCCAGCAACACAGGCAAGGTGAAAATGTACTTTTCTCTGGCATTTTACTGCTGAATCAAGTTACAGAATTTGGGCAGTCTTTTCAGAAATATAGTAATATATCCCTTTCTGGCAGAAACAGATTATGGATCCCTTTTCTTTCTCTGTGTCTAGAACTACAAATGCCAGGTGTGGAGTTGTTATTTTATGCTGATTCATACCCTATAAATAATGTAAAGCAGTTTGCATGGAACAGGAGGAAGCAACCCTTAGCATCACTAGCATGACAGATGATTCTAGTTCTTCCAAAAATGTTTCACACCATGGCCATATCACCCACGTTGAGTATACATATTACAAAATACACACATTTACATACTGTCTCTTTTTGCCAAGTTCTTCTTTGCAGGAAATGACCACTGCATACAGAGGAGATGCTATCTATTACCTAAAGAGCTGTTTCACTGTACCTTGTACTTGTTCATTATGTATGCTCGCTAGGGTTCCTCCAAGGTTTCTACAAGCTCTTCTTGCACTACTCCAGTTTTCATAGGAAGAGCCAAAAACTTTGTAACACTAGGAAAAAATGAGTATGGATTGTTAGTGAGTGACAGCAAAAGAAATTTACGATGAAATTACACTAGTTTCAGAAGAAATTAGCCCAACTCAGACCCATAAAATAATTTTCCAAAATTAACAGGGACTTAGCTCTCAAACCAAGTTAAAGCGATTCACAAATTTCAAAGTTACTCTGTGTCTTTCTGTGAGGGACTGAGAAAGTCACAGCAAAACTCAACCAACCATTGAGAAATCACAGCAGGAGTCCAATGAGTATCTAATGGGTTAACTAACTCTGAGATTTTGAGAAGTCATACTCCGTCATTAGTAAAAGACAAAGAAATGCTGACTCTAGAAGGAAAGCCCAGTCCAGGGTGTCGTGTGGAATTACCTGAACTTTCTGAAAATGTTTTTGACCTAGAGTCTATGGTAAGTGTGCTCTCATGTGTGTATTCAGCCTTTTTCATTTTACAACTCCTTTATTAATGGAGTATATGACTCATGATTTCTTTAAAAGCGCATCGTCATCCCATTACAAATGTGCATTCACCCTGAAATGGTCTTGGTAATTACAAGTGCGTCTAGTGTGCCCATGTTTATAGCTCGCTCTGCTCTGTGGCACACCAGTAGCACTGTCAAAGAATTATCTTGCACAGTTTATGGAAAATAACAACTCTGAGGACTGTAACAAAAAATTCAAAGAAAGTGTTCTGGCATAAACTCCATGGGGGCTTTCATAACAATATTGCATATATTAGAAAATGGAACCCTTGCTCAGTAAACACATCAAGTTTGCCCCTTTTCAGAAGAAGCAAGCAGTACATTGAAGTTTATTTGGAAAACATTTGCCTTATCTCTGATACGTTCCAGCTCAAATGACTGGTTTTACACTATAGTTGGTACTTGCAGTTGAATTCAGTTCAATTTTTTTTTCTACAATGTAGCAGTTTTTTCAATATGTCTCAGAGGATCACTTCTCAGGAAAACAATTAAAAACCTTCAAAACCACCATTTTGCAAGAATTAGGCAACTAGTTCAATTTTTAATGCAACTTTGGATAATCAATGTCAAAAGATATCTGAGAGACAAAAGGTGTCTTGTATATCTTTAAGTACCTTCCCAAGGACTAGTATCATTGTCCCTAGATGGATGATACCATACCTGATTTTTAAATAAAAGCCAGTCTTTAGGACATCCTCCAGGTGGTGAAGGTACCGCTGAAGGAAGTGTTGAATTTTTAAAACTTCTGTGCCTCTCACAGATATAGCCATTTGAAAAGCCACAGCTGACATCATTCCACAAGCCTGAAACCAATTTAAATATAGATAATACGACACTGAATAAGTTCGAAATTTATGGGGAAGTGAACTGACTTCCATGCTTGTTCATTCAAAAATCTGCCTGGGAATGTGAGATAACATGCTTCAGCCCAACTCTACCTCCCATCATCCATCATCAGTGCTAACAGGAGGACTTTGGTCCTGCTGTGACAGTGGGAGTAGTGGCCGTACGCGACGGCTGATACGGCAGCTCTGTCACCTCCGAGTAGAACCCACCCAAACAGCCATGTTGCACTGAAACGTGCAAGTGTAAAGTAATACTTGATCAGTGAAAACACTATAAATTGTGAAACTCCATACATGCTCTATTCCTTCGCAAATTGTTCTCTAGTTATTTTTTTGAAAGACCAATTTGCTGTTGATTTGGATAGAACATATTGTTAGTGCATCTGAAAAATCAGTGATAAATTGTCCTTTCATTCCTCATTAAAATCAATTTCATTTATTCCGGATTTTCTGGCTAATATTGCCACTGAAGAAACCTCAGATATAATGACTATGCTGCATTATGTACATTTTCTCAAATTGCTGGGAAAGCATGGATTAAAGCTTGCAAGATATTTTTAACACAGGGAGGAGCAGTACCCATAAAAAATTTTTTTTAAAGAAGTTTTGTAACTCACCGTTTGCTTTATATAAGACCACACAATTTTCTTGGAAATATTTAAAGTTGGGCTCACCCTGGGCCCAAGCTGTATAGTGCACTGGTCTTCCATCCATCCAACTGAAAAAAAACCAACAACAAACCAGTAACAGTTGCTCAGATAATGTGCATGAAACAGTTCAGAAAAATCTACCTTAACATGCTAAAATATCTTTTTAAAAAAATACAGTTGAGGCTGTCTGTAAATTGAGTTTCCATTAGAATTAAAAGATCTTAGATAATGAAATCCCTGCATGTCAATTCAAAGAACAAAAATACCTTTTTTTCAGACATTAACTGTGTATTCGTAGCATGTGTATTACCTATAAAAATGCCATTTAAACCCGTGCTTTTACAATGTAGTTAAACCAAGAGGGATCACGCATTTCGAGATGCAGTATAACTCTCTGAATCTGCATTTAATTCACTTGCAGTGGTGAAGTAGTGAAGTTCCTTCTCCTAGAAGGAACTCTGGCAGTACAAAACTTCTACAACTGCTTTTTATGAATCTCAGTGTAGCTTGTTTACCTACCTAAACTGTCGATGGGCATCCTGAAATAATCCTATGAGATATGACTCCAATTTGCCATTTTTTAAGATCTAAACACAAAAATGTACTTTTAGTTAGTGTTTTCTAACATTCAGTAGTTATCTAATATGAAAAAGTGTAAATTTTGTGCTATGGAAGCAAATGAATACACATGGTAGAACTGATCACATGTAGTCACCAGAGAGGCCCTCTGATGAAGTAAATACCGTACAACACATACTCTTGCTTTATTATCTTTACTGCTGCTTTCCCACTTTTGGCTGCATTACTGCTAAGATCAAAGCTTGTATTCTCAAATTCTCAATCAAAGTTGCATTCTCATTTTTAAAAGAAACAAAGAAGACTTGAGGAAAAACTTAGTATACCATTTTTTGGTACTTTCCTGTTCTTAAGCAGCCATGTAACTCCTGTGTCTCGAGCTGCCTGTCCTCTCCTCCTTTCTCCTCCTTTCCCACATAATCAAAGCAAGCATCTAATAGTGTGAAAGGGAAGGGAGGTTGTGTGGCTGCTTTGGTGTTAATAAACCGAACAGGATTATGACAGATGTTTGAGGCAACACCCATGCTGTTAAATTTTTAGCTTGCCCCTGCCCTGGCTTTGGCATAACCCATCAGAACCATCTCAGGTGACACATAGGCAATGCCCTTGAAATACGTGAACAGTTTTGGTACATGTTACAGGAAAGCTAATTAGTGAAGTTCTTATTTCGCCAGTCCTGGGGGGCCTGGACCAGGCTAAACCTTTCTTTGAAAAGTTGCTTTGTTCAGCGACACGATGTGGTATGTGACCATCAGAGCAACACTGGCAGTAGCCTCACATCTACACGTTGCATTCTAGAATATGATATTCAGAAGAGAGGTAACTGCCCTGTCAAAAGGACAGTTTTCTCAGTATACACCTAATCTGTCTTTTCAGTGCTCCTTATATGTACATTTGGTCATGGGCAGAACTCTGTTTAGGGTAAAATAAAAAAAAAATATTCCCACCCTAGTAAATGGTAAATTCTTTTGTATTTTGTTTTCCTAAAGAGAAGCTCTATTCTGTAGAAGAAGTATTTTTTCATTGAACATTTAAATCTACTGCTAAAAAATGTAGTAATAATATGCAACAAGCACATTCCCCTGTACTTCCCAAGCATATGGAGCAAGGTGTATGGGCCATATACTGTATAACATAGCCAAAGTTCCTCTTACATATTTCCACAAAAATTTTCTTTCACTATTATCTCCAATAGTAGCAAGATCTCCATGATTGTTTTTGCAGAAAGTTCTGGCTTTCTCCATAGAGGTCCCTTCTGTGCTGAAAAAGTACTGTTTGTCTCCTTTTATAATCCAGCCATCTTCTGTGACTTCATACGCTGCAACGCATAAGAGGAATATCTGTATTATTCAGAGTTCTTACACAAAGCTGGTGTTGTTACATGATACCACACTTTAGATATGAGAAAATAAACAGAAGCTTACTGGCAGAAGGGTCCAGAGGTTCTGGTTTCAAGGTTGTCCCTGCAATGAAATGGGAAAAAAATGAAGACGCAAAATGTTCATAAGTGTTGATCCAGTATGAATGTTCAATTAGCGGAAGTTATCTTAATGTCTATTGATTTTTCATATTTGAATACATTCAATGCAGAATGTATTTCTATGGTGTCCTTAGACTGGAGAAAAGCAGGCTGAGGGGGGACCTCATTGCTCCCTACAGCTACCTGAAAGGAGGGTGTAGAGAGCTGGAGGCTGGTCTCTTCTCCAAAGTAACAGATGACAGGACAAGAGGACACAGCCTCAAGTTGTACCAGGGGAGGTTTAGACTGGATATTAGGAAACATTTTTACACTGTTTTTAATAAAACAAAAAAAAATTTATCATTAACAGTTGAAACATTGTATTCTGAAAGTGTCTTGAACTATTTTTCCTTATGCAAAATTCCTGTGAAATCAACCACATTTTCTACCAGCATGTAACTTCCTGTTTTGATAGAATGGGATTACTCTTAAATTTCTTCCTAATCTGAGATTAGAGTAAAAATTAACCTACCTTTCTTTATTTCACAAATCCAGTTATGACTGTATTCACAGGGCACCGTCATCCATAATTTGGGAGACTCTTTACTGATTGCTCCACAATATTCAAATGCAGTATTGTAAAAATATTGGTTTGCCTTATAGTTCACCTACAGAAAAAACACAGCTTTGGTTCTCAGTCTTATCAACCAGGGGAAAAAGCTGTACTCTGGAAGGAAAGAGAAGTAGCACTGAAGTTTCAAGCCACTCCTTACTTTCCCCTTGCGGCTGTGCAGCCTGTGTATCTGGGTTATTAAAGCAATACAGTCACTCCACGAGAAAAAAAGAGAGGCTCTGCTTTTAGACAGCATTTACCAGGCTCTAGGAGTCCCATGAAAACTGGAATCAAATGAGGTTATAAATCAATAGCATGGGGAAGGGACGTGGCAATATTTCACCAGAAACTAATACAAATCAGGAGAGACCTTTCTTATATATTTGCCACTCAGAGAATCGTCTCTGTAGGTGTAGCTTGTACTTTGTGTTGCCACCGCTGTGATGGTATAACTTCACAGTTTATTGGCCTTTTTCTCTTCAAAACCAGTATGAAGAATAATGATTTACAGTTAGCCAGTGGCAAGGTGAATGTTTTGGGGAATTCTTGTACAACTTTATTCACACCTGTTACAGAAACAGCTCCAAAAGCGAAGAAGTCAGAACAGGAAGAAACTGGCAAGGTCAAACACTCACCGGCGATCCATCACTCCAGAAAATCCCACCATCAGGATCCAAACACTGCAAACCTATCCAGAAAGGCTGAGCTGATAGGGATTTTTTTCTAGAGTGTGAAAGAAACGTATCATGGAAGAAGAGGATATTTGTAGTTAGCTCTGCTAAATTTTGCAAGTTACATGGGACAGTAACTCTCACACTTATTCAAGACTTCAAGTTTTTAAAATAACAAAATGCTGTTGGTCAGCAAACTCTCATTAGCAAGTCAGTGAAGTTTATGCTTTAAAATTTTCTACTTTGCAAATGGTTGTGTTGAAAATAGCACATTGTTTTTCTTCGTTGATGTTGTGATTATAGTGTTCTTTGAGAAATAGAATGTTCAGTTTTCCTGAAGTCACAATTTAGTTTCAAAATAGTCCAGTGAACAAACTTAAAAAGGAGAAGTGTTCCACCAATTTGGTTGTTGTGTTGGTTTTTTTCAATTTAAAAATGTGCAGATTAGGAATTCCAGGAATTAGGAATTAGGAATTTTAGGAATTCCAAAAATGTCTTTGAAAATGGTACCCATATTAAACATTTTCTCAATTCTTTTGCTTATGACTATGATGATAAACAGATATAGATCTTCAACTAATTATCTCAGGAGCAACTCAAGAATATTAAAATTTATTCCTGTGTAACATATTGTTACACCAAAATATCAATTATTAGGCATTTTGTTTACTTACGTTATTATGTTTTCTATCACTGTTTGCTCTTCTTCACTTCTAATGGCAGCCAGTTCTCCTCCTATTTCTCTGCAGAAGTCTCGGGCTTCAAACCATGTTCTCCTTTGGTTTTCTTCTCGCACAAAACCCTGTGGATACAGGTAGAACACTCCGTTTACAGCATGTCAAAAATAAATCTGCCGACTGCCTTGTATAAGGAAAACAGGAAAATGTTCCATTACATATATCATATATAATATAGATGAAAGAGGATAGCCTTATGTATAACTGATAGAGTGATAACTGCAGTGACTTCCACGAATAGTTGTGTAAAAGGTTGCTACATTTGTGCAATAATGTGCCATTCTCTGAAGTTTAGATGCCCTATCTATTTGGTGCTCTTCTGTCTCATGAGTAGAATTACTGGAAAAAATAATACTTACTCTGAAGCATGAATTGGTGCTATTGCTTGTATCCCAACCCAAGGGACATTTGGAATCAGAAGTGTTGTCAGGAGCAAGAGGAAGAGTGATTTTTTCAGCTAGTTTTTTGCAGAGAAATTTTGCCTTTACTTCGCAGTTCTGAACATCCCATAGTCCAGCTTCATTTCCAGTCCTTAGGGCAACACAACCGGCTTCATTCCCTTTGTAAGATATAAAAGAAAATTGAAATGTGTTTTAAAGCAGTTCCCTCGGCATTTTTACAGCTCATAGAGTTCATTTGCAAAAGACTTTGAAATATTGTGTAGTGTCTGCTCAAAGAAGGGGCAGTGTAAAAAGAGGAAACCAGCAAGAGGAGTCCTTCATCATATTCCCTCCCCTTTGAAGAGCTTTACAAGTGCACGAACAACCTGTTGCCCACCTCTTTCCTGTACCAAAAGGTTTGGCAGCCCATCGCCCAGGCTGGAAGGGATTTCGCCCATTCCACTCAGCTTGATTTTGCCCTTGTAAGGAATGAGAAGCTACAAAAGAAATATTTTCCTGGCATCATAGAAAATCATAGAATCATTAAAGTTGGCAGAGACCTTTAAGATTATCAGGTCCAACCATTAACCTAGTACTGCCAAGTCCACCACTAAACCACACCCTATGTGCCACATCCAGTCTTTTAAATACCTCCAGGGATGGTGGCTCAACCACTTCCCTGGGCAGCCTGTTCCAACACTTGATAACCCTTTCAGTGAGGAATTTTTTACTAATATCTGATCTAAACCTTCCCTTGTTCAACTTGAGGCCACTTCCTCTTGTCCTATCACTTTTTACTTGGGAGAAGAGACCAACACCTGCCTCTCTACAGCCTCCTTTCAGGTAGTTGTGGAGAGCAATAAAGTCTCCTTTGAGCTTCCTTTTCTCCAAAACTGAACAACCCCAGTTCCCCTAGCCATTCCTTACAAGACTTGTGCTCTAGACCCTTCACCATCTTTGTTACTCTTCTCTGGACACGCTCCAGCACCTCAACGTCTTTCTTGTAGTGAGGGGTCCAAAACTGAACACAGTATTTGATGTGCGACCTCACCAGTGCCAAGTACATGTATGAAAGACACTCCTGTTTCAAAGGCAGAATGTTCCTATGAGTCATCATGGCTGCGTTTTAGCAAAGTTGGAAGACATTTTAGAATTACAACTCAGAAAGTTCCTCAGTAGCATAAATTTACTCCAACGGAAGAGTACCAGGCATTGCTGCGTTCCAGTTTGTATAGAGAACACCTTCACCAGTCACCCACTTGAACATCCCTTGCTCTTCTGTGTCTGAGAGACCAATCCAAAAGTACTTCTCAGGGCTCAGACCAATGAGGCTGGTCAGGTAGGCTTCCTCATATCTAAAATGACAGGAGTCAGGTGGGGATTAAGCCTAGGTTTCCCTTAGTCTGCTATTTCTCAGCATCCTAAATTATGCAGGACTGGAATGAATGGAGTCTCCATTAGGTTTCCTTTTGCGTGGAAATATGTTGCTTAACTGGGTACCAGACGGACTAGCTTTAACAGTAGGTGAAGCCATGCTATACTGAAAAACTGCTTCTTACAAAACAGAAGCATCTGTGGTCTGTTCTTTCAGGGTAAGGTACTGGAAAACATGAATGTGTAAAATATATTTACTTAGAAAACACATACTGAATTTATTGATTTTAATGTTTTTTCTCCAGAAGAAGGATATCCTGTTTTTATAGTTTTACATTTTTTTCCAAAAAGTTCTTGCCTGTTTTATAAAATTGCAATATTATTGCATCAGATAGAGTTTTTAAACTCTTTTCATACCTGTCTCCTATACTTGTTAAATAACCACTGCTTCTTTCACAGGTTTTCTTTGCTTCTGAAAATGTTACAGAGGTATGTCCAACCAAGTAGCAGTAAAATCCATGTCTTTCCCAGCCCTGTCAGGAACATGTGAAATGTACTTTCAGTAAAAAGAGCGTATGTTATAGTAATTGAACTTCAGTCCATCAACATATTTCAATATTTCAGTCAATCAACATATAACAAACTCAGTCAATATATTTTTAATATAACCTAATGCAATAATAATTTTAATTCCAGTGAACTAAGGGAAATTCAGCTTAATAAACACCCAGAAAGAAGAGATTTAATGTCTATGAGACCCCCATTTTTGACAATTAGTAACTGATAAATTTTAAAAAAAACTTTTAAAAAAAGGTAGAGGGACACAGAATGGAGAGTGTATTCAGAAGCAGGTGAATAAAACACTTCCTTGCTCAAAACCAAAGAGAGTAGTCTGTGTTATAGTGAGATGCTGACTCAAGTTTCCTTATGATTCTAGCTAAAAGAACAGTAACTAAACTAATTAATTGCTTTAACTCACCCACTCACCTCAAGTATGCCTGAAGAGGTAGCATAAAAACTATAGAAAAGCAAAAGCTTCAAAATTACAGCTGAATTCCAAGTCATTTTTCCCTTTTATACCAGCTCAAGATTGCTTACTGCACCCAAGAAAGGTAATAAACTCTGTGTTCAGTATTTGACTGCTGCCTAGTTTCAGGCCTCAGCTCTGTTCCAGATATGGGCTTGTGGGAAATGTTACCAAATATAGAACAGTAGTAAATAGGAAAGTAAAAAGAGAGAAAAAGAGAAGAAAACAAAAAAGAAGCAGTAGTATACAATAACTTGTTTAAAAAAAATTATTAACTCATAAAAGCAATTCAATTGATTTGATTTGGCTTCAGTAGTGAGATTTCTCATCATCTTGTACCATGTCACATAGTCCAGAAATGGTTCTCAGTCTCTACTACATCTCAGATGGTTATAGAACAACATAATAAATATGCAGAAAACTGGAGGAATGGCTTTAGCCTCTTTCACAGTTCTGAGAGATAATGAGGCTGGCTCATATTGGCCAAAAAAGTTTCAAAATAACTTTATTTTAAATAAGGGAATATAGTGAAAATTACCTCCCTGAATTTGATATACAACCACGCTTGTTAAGGAAAAAAAAAATAGTTTCAATGTCAAGTGGAGATTGTGAAAACAATGGATTTTTGATAACCAGATTCTTGATTGCACTTTCTTCTTACCTTTGGGCAGGCAGAGTCGGTCTTTGCTGTCCCAGAAACTCCTTCTACTGGGTCTCTTCTGCAGATGTAACCTAATTTTTTATCACAGGCACTGTCTGCCCAGTATCCATCCTAGGTGCAGTTTGGGAAGAGGTGAAAAACAGCAAAATAGTGGGGCAAAACCTGTTTCCTCTGGAAAAGTAACCTTTTCTTTTTTTTTTTTTTTAAATATTGCTTCAATGGGACAATGAAGGTCTATACTTTTTAATGAATTCAAAGAATTTGTGCTCAATTTTGAGATTACATTAACTAAGTGTCACAGGCAGACTGTTAAATTACATTAAGTTAACTAAGTGTCACAGGCAGACTGTTAAACTTTGCTTGACATATAATTTACACTCACAGATATGAATGTTCATTTCATTATCTCTAATTTAATTTTATATTTAATTTAGAATAACCATCTTTCTGAGTGAATAAAGATACCGTTCCCTGACTTGTTTCTAAATTGAATTTAAAAAAAAAAAAAAGAAACAAAAATCACATAGTGTAGTGCTACGCAAATGTGGAATGATTCTACCTCTCCTGCCATAATGACACAGTCTTCTTGCCCGTTGATTGCATGGGTTGGTTCTCCAGGCAACCATTTGGTGTATGTCACAGGAGTCCTGTCACTCCACTCAAAGTACATTTGAGTGCTGAGGTCATTCAGACCAATCCACAGCTCATCCGCAGCTTCTAAGAACAGAAGTTCCCTTGTGTTAGTACCCAAGCTGAAAGTCTATAAGAGCAAGATTTTATGGACATAAGCTGAAACTGCCATGTTACAGTACAAATTCATCTAGATTAAATGACAGTGGAGTTTATTTTAAGGTCCAATTCGCATTCTTCTTTCAAGAAGTTAAAAAATGAGATACCAGCAGGAAATGAGATTCCTCAGCTTTATCAGTAAAAGTTCATTATTGTGTCTACAGCTCGAAGGTGTCTGAGGCAGATAATGCTCTCATACACTGCAGTAACTAGAGCTGTTATTTCCTTCAAGTGACTTCATGCAGTGAGAAACAAATGAAAAACAAAATGAAAAGAATGAAAAAGAAAATAAAGAGAGCACTAATGATTCCTCTTGTGGTTTTTTGGTGTTTGTTTTTTTTTAACCTATATTCCTGTGGGCTTCCCTATAAATATTCATCTCAAGCAAATATTTTTTTCTTTAAATCCTGTAAGATTTCTAATAATATTGTTCTCCATTTGTACCAAACACTGCCCCGCGGGAATACTCACTGTAGCCAAGCTGAGACAGTATGAAGCCGTGTTCCTGGGGGTTGTGGATACTGGCCAGATTGCCATTGCTCTCATTGCAGGAAATCAGGGCTTCTCTCCATCCTCTGGGGTCTCTGTGAATGCTGTAACAGTGATCTCCATACAGCAACCATCCTTCTGGGCATTTAAGAGCCTGTGCATCCCCTCAGAACCAAAAGATATTTCAAGTTTTTAAACAGTGCAAACAGAAGCCTAGAGTTACATCTGAAATCAGTTAATTAACTAATTAGAATGAAAATAGAGTGATTACAAATAAGCAGTACTTCTATTCATTCCTCATACATGTTAAACATTGTAGTCTGCTGTTGCACAATGGACTTTTACAGAAAACGTACTGCATTTAATAAAATAATGGAGCCAGCTGTAACTGGGTTCATTAGTGTGAAATACTCACTTCTGGACAGAGAAATATTTTGGAATTCCATGTATAGTGTTTTCAACATGAAATAAAAATTGCTTGTATGGTTACTGGGTTCCAGGAACATTTCCAGTATTTAAATATATTTGGTTAAAGAAATAACAGTCAGAACAATCAAAGCAGAACAAATGACAATGCTTTTTCCTTTTTTTTTTTTAATTTTAAATAGCTGTGAAATTTCATTTTAGTGACACAAATTCTGTCTTTATCAAAGGGTATTTATTTGCTTGACATACCTGATGGAAAAATGAAAATATCTGCACTGGTGTTTTCCTTTTTACAGATATAGCCAACTTTTATCTCACATGGCTGGTTTTCCCATTTAGCATCTCTTCTGGGATTTAGTACTGCACAGAGTTTCTCAGGCTCAGGCTCAGGGCTTCCTTCATAGAATAAACACCAAATTATTTTTATGCAGCACAGTTTTTTTTGTCAGCAGCCGAGAGAACAATTTTCTTCCATGCTTTTCAAGTGTCAGTTACAGACTGATGACTTCATTCCTACAGTTATTTTTCTACTGGAGATAAGGAAATGTAATTTAAAAGCACCCATCAAAAGATTTCTTTACATGCTTGTTGCATAATTCACACTTTCTGCTGTATTTGATTGCAGAATAGTGGTCTCAAAAAGAAGATGTTCCTATAAGTTTTGTGAAAATTGTTGGCTGGCACAGAAGAGAGACTAAACTTTGAGCCCTTACTGATGGAGAGGCTGCAGCAAGTCCTTTCCTAATCCGCCTGTGCACAGGGGTCAGCCATACATCTGCTGAGGAATATGTAGCTCACGACCACTTGCAGAATAAATTATGTTGTTGCTCAGTCAGTATGTGCTGGACTGAAGAGTCCAGATATCTCAGGGCTACCTGGTGCTGCTACAGGTGCAACACCATATGCAGACTATAGGAAATCAGAGTTCATAGTTTCACAGCTCATAAAACATCTAGTTTAATATAAATTTTGTGGTCAGGAATTTTACAGATGTGAAGAGAGAAGAGTGTTCTTCAGAGTAAGAACCATCAGCTGCTAAGAATAAAAAGAAATTTCAAAACCTGGAAATTAGAGTTGTAGCCCTGCACTGTAGAGGTAAACCAAGCTCAGTGAATGAATATTACTTGTTGAAAATATGAGGCAAAAGCAAAATGCCACCGATCCGTGGGATATGTTGTCTGGCAGTTGAGTACGGAGTGGTGGGAACCTAGGTTGGACAAAGCCTGAGAGGGTAGGCTTCCTCTTCATGGGGGCATGTTATATGGCTTCTCATTTCTACAGCTGTGTTTAGCTGAGCACAAAAATAATCATATGGAATTCCTAAAATAAAATACAAGGCACATCTTTTGGATGAACCATACCAAATCACGTGAATTCAAATTTCCTCATTTCCTCAATGCCCTTGCAGGGGAGTCTTTCCTTTCTATGTGAAGTTCTGGTCCAGTGGTATGCTGGAACAAAAAATTTCCACTCAGAGCCTTTAGAAAGGTCCTTTCTGCATGTCCCTTCAGCAACTTGGCTTCAGATTCGCTCTTTGCAAGGGGAGCTTCTACATATGCCCTCACACCTGCTGTATGTCTCTCCTTTGCCTGGCTCTACAACTGGCTCTCCAGGACTACTGTCTTTGGGGAACGGGCAGTGTTTTCCTCTTTTCAGAGAGGTCCACAGTGTGATAACTTACTTTTTTTTTTTCCCTCCCAAAAAAAAGTTCAATTTACAGTAATTTTGCAGTAAACTGGAAATGCATAGATTAACTCATCATAATAGCCATCATGCGGGGATACAGGAACTCCAACAGTGTGGGCTGCTTGACATGAGAGCCAGCTGCTCTCCTTCTCTGCAAGGCTTAAGGAGTTTGACCAGCTCAGGAGAAGGTAGAAAACCCTCTACCAGGCCCAGCAGCTCTGGGCTTTCCCTTCATCCTCTGTGCCAGATAAAAGCAGGTGGGACCTCTGAGGCTTAGGGAAGGCAAAAGATGGATTATGTGTGGATTTATTCAGCAAGCAAACCTTCAGCATGTGCTGCAACCAGCTGTTGCCATGGCAATCATTAATCCACTTTCAAAGATAAACCGCCAGCGCTGTGAACTCTATTTACAGTCTCTCTTGAATGTTAAAGAGGAGACAAGAAAGGGGGAAAAGCATAAAATTGAAGAGGAAGGCTTTGCAAGACTGATGCTCACTGACAGCTGAGTCCTTGCAGGATGGGGGATCTGATAACCCTTGTGAGAGTTGAAAAGACACAGAGGTTTTAACTGACTTGAAGGCATTCCTAGCATGCTACAGCTCAACTACTGCTTTTCACTTTATCTGCTTCTGATAGGAGATGAGTTTACTTGACTCTTCTGCCTGAAAACCTTGTGATATATCCAGTGAAGAAAAGCATTGTTTTCAGCTTTTTAATCTCACATATCTCATAAGCCTTTCAACTCTATTTCCTTGTGTTCATGGGGAATACTACAGGACAGTAATTAATAAGCATTCAGCATTCTGGCGGGAAAGATTAATTCCAAAAACTTAAAAAAAAACAATTACTACCTTGTGCCCAGTTAAAGTATCTGAAGGGAACACCACCGCTCCACTGCCAGCCGCTGTTGAGATTCAAGCTGTTAAGCCCAATCCAGAGAGAGGATCTTTTGCTGCCAATCAAATCTAGGTAGCAGAAAGAGTTGAATACTAATGAGATCTGTTAGGAAAAGCTCTGCATTTTCAAAGTTTGGAGGAAAATAATAAATGTCTGCTTGGCGATTTCTAAGTTCAGTACAGAATCCATGTTTGCTGGTAATAAACTTAGAGAGTAATAAAGTCAGAGAATGGTAAAAGACTATTTTGCATATTAGTTTATCTGAATTTAAGGTTATTCCACAGTTCTGTATAAACAATAAGCTTTGAAAACTGAAACACCAAATATTTATGTTACAAGTTTGATTGTGATGCAATTGATACAGGCCTTAGCTCTACACTTTATGCATAAGCCCAGAAATTCTTTAGATTTTTAATTGTGTTCTGTATAAAACTTTGGTTTTTGTATAAAACTATGGTTTATTTCCAAAAATCTATTTCATTAGATACATGTGAAGAATACTGATTTCTTAACAGAAAAATCATATAATGACTGCCTTCTATAATGCCTTTCCTTCTTGTAAGGTCCATTTCTGGGACCTTTCCAGTGTTTTCTGAGCTTGAGCCAACTTTTGCTTAGTCACCTGGAAATTCTTAATTCTCTTTGAAAAAATAATAATAATAGAAATCATTTCAAGTGGCAATTCCACAACTTACAAAAGTGCCACCCATAAAAAGCTTAATTTACAGTAATTGTGCTATTTCTCTAGTAGTACATATACTATTATTATATTGCTTATTCATTGTAATGTGATTAAATCACTGAAACATTTGCAATCAGTCAAAAAGCTATTAGACACTCTTTTTACAGAGTACTGCTTATTAGTTCACCTCTTAGATATATTTCTTCATGTATCTCTGTAACACTTAATAATTCTGCGTTCTGTTGCTGGCAGCTCTTCCTTGCTTGGTGCCACGTGAGAGCTGACTGGTAGTTTATCTGGTAGTGGGTTCCTGTCAAAGGGTCTGTGGTCCAAAATCTGTCATTGTCTGTGTAAGAGAAAGGAGATTTGGTATTGCAGTTTATTATAAACATCTTACACAAAATGTTATGAGATAATTAACTGCAAGCTTACTAGTGAAACAAGATTCTGAAGCAAATAAGGGTCAGAGCACCCAAACTCATAGCCTTCCATCAACTTGTTCTATGTTAAGTAAAAGAGACTTTGCCATTGACATGAGCAGAGATGGGTCTTTCATCCTTTATTCTCAGTTTCCCCTGTCAAATCTAACAATCTCCAGGTGAAAAAAAAAAAAATCGTGTAAAGAGATCAATAAAACTGGACCTTAGTCATTACCCGCTCTGAAAACCTTTTTGGCATCGCATGGGCCAAATTAATGCATGGGCATTAATTCTTGGCTGAAATGGAACTGAAATGCAACTATTCCCAATGATGGAAAGTTTGCTTTTCACACTATGCCATCATTAATTACATTTGCCACACTACAGGCTTGGGGAAGAGTGGCTGGAAAGCTATCTGGTGGAAAAGGACCTGGGGGTGTTGGTTGAGAGCTGGCTGAATATGAACCAGAAGCACGCCCAGGTAGCCAAGAAGGCCAACAGCATCCTGGCCTGTGTCAGGAATAGTGTTGGGTCACCATCCCTGGAGGTGTTTAAAGGACGTGTAGATGTAGTGCTGAGGGACATGATTTAGTGGTGGACTAGGCAGTGTTAGGTTAACAGTTGGACTTGACGATCTTAAAGGCCTTATCCAACTTAAATGATTCTCTGATTTTTATAAATTGTTTTCATTATTTCTAGTCTGCATGTGTTTTAGGTAATTGGAATTTAGGGCAAGTGCTAATAAGCTGTGATTACAAGTTCCCCTAACTTTCTATTTTTTGAGGAAAACATATTTAATTTCTTGAATTATTCATTAGAAGAAATGTTTTCTATTTTTATTGTGTTATTGCTGATTGACTTCAGAGTTTTAACATTATCTTTTAATTGTAGATTCAGGTGTTATTGATAGTTTCCCAATAATTTTATAATGCCAAATACTTCACGTTTGCCAGTTTATAAAGTGAGGATGTTCTGGGATTTTTCAAGCTGGGCATGGAACATTGCACGAGGAAATAATTTTCAGTAACATCAGTGAAGGTGGGGGTGGTGGCTGGTGGTTGGGAATGAGTTGAACCTGGTTTCCCAGAGCAACAGTCCTGTCAAAATGACAAATAGTGATATAGCACTTAAAAATTAGGCCTGAGGCAGCTTTTTTAATATCTTCATTAGCACCACATTTTGATGTCCTTCATCCTGTGCTCAGATACAAGTACATTTATCTGTTCACTACCTTGTAGTGTTGTCTTAAACATTACAAGGGAAAGGCTCATGATGTTGCTATTTCAGTAAGGCCTTTGAGCCCACCTTCTGATGTTATGCCTTTCAGAAAACAAACTACATCCTCTTGTGCCTGCCAACCAATCTGGTGATACGGAACAGGGATCTGCATGGGTAGAAAAGGTTATACTACTGTTATCACAAATAGCAATGAAACAAGGAGAATTAGGCTGTGAGTAGCATCTCAATTTCCAGATGATTCTATGCTAAACACAGTCATATTTAAAGCATATTGGTCTTCTCCTGGGTGGTAGCTACTGATGGACACACCCAGACACCTTTCAGCCTGACTGTAGACTCATAGAAAACAGTGTTGTGTCTTCTGTAGGGAATGGTATGGCATGGCAGAGACATTTTTTGAGTAAAATAACATCATGACAAGGTTTTTCCCTTCTATACCAGTAACAGCGTCTCAGCATTGATACCTAACAGTGTGGGGTTTTAGCGTCCATGTCAACATTTCAGACTTACTGCCAGTTGGACAGAACCCATACAAGTTGTCCGCGTCGAAGTCGGGGGTGGTGGCACACCAGAGCAAGCCATCCGACCTGCCGGCAGCCGTGCACCCGGCGTGCCATTTACCCCGCAGCTGGAAGGGGAAGACACATGGAGCTCCGTTGGCATTTCCCAACAGCGTAAACAGATCTGAGGAGGCAAAAGAGAAACGATAATTTGGTGCAGGAACCTTGGGGACCCAATTCTCTATGTGTCTGTTCGCTCCGTGCAAGTATGTGGAGAAAGAGTTGCAAAGCGTTACACCAGTGGAACTGGGGACCTACTGTCACCAAAAGTGTTCTTCCAAGGAAGTTCTAGGTAGGTCTGGCAATTTACCATTTACTTATAATTTTGCCGGCTGTAATGGCTGGAAATAGAGCAGTTTCATACTGTAGTCAAGAACTGTGAAAAAACTGTAGTGATTTTTGTCTCATATATCTAAAATATTTTTCTAAAAATAGCATTACTTTGCTTTTCATGTTGCTTAACTTCCCACCATTCATTTAACTGTTAAATGTTGTGGGTTTTTTTTTTCATCTGAAATCTTGTAGAGGAACTGAATGGTAGTGTGCATGGAATTATTTCCTTATATTCACTATAGGAGTATTAAACTTAAAGATTTTTGCCTTTAATCCAACAATGCTAATACGATTTCACCTGTACTAGTATGCAGTTAAATAAAACACTTTGATTCAAGCTAGTGGTTAAAAATAGCCTAGATTCACCTTTTGCTTTAAAAGTAAAGGGGAAAAAATGTGTATTTTGCACATACTATATTCTCTCTGAAGCTAGGCACCTGTACATCTCCAGGATGGAGGAACACAGGCCTGAGTATGTGAGAGAATCATCCTCCAGTCCAACATTGCCAAAATGTGGAAGAGCTGACGTTAGTCTAAGGGGAGCAGAAGTCAAAGGACCCTACCCATGAGGCAAACAAGTGGGTTCAAGACACCGTCAGGAATAACCTTTAAACCTTACCTTCATGGCCTTTAGAACACAAATCATCCATGGTGCCGTAGATCTTCCATTTGTTCATCATTGCTGATCCTGTGTTCACCATGACATTGTCTTCTTTTCTTTTGCCAGCACTGAGAAATAAATCTTCCCCTTGGATTGCCAAGGTTGCATTTCTGCACTCCCATTTCTGGAATTCACTTTTCTTGTTGCAGGGGTACAAAGAAATTTTAGCCTGGTTTTGCTTGTAGGGCACTCCCAAACATTGTGCAAATGCCATGCTCATCACCTGGTGATCAGACACCCACCTGAATTTTTGCAGCTCAGTGTTTTTGTTGCAAGCAGCTGTTGTGACTGCATGAGAACTCTGAGCAATTAAACAGAGCTTAGTATCCTCATTGTGTATTAAAAATATTTCATTGTCTGTAAAACAAAATAATCAGAATTAATGTATTTATGGTGAGCACATGATGGGGGGAGCTTGTGAGGAAGGAGCCGTGCTTTGATTCTATGCTGATCTGACTCATCAGGAGACTGTAAATCTGAGTCACTTTTGCAAAGATCAAACAGCGTTTTCAAGACTTTCATTTTCTTCTGGGAAGGAAAAATAACTGCAATTCATGTAAATACAATATAGAGGAATAAGAGCACATAAAAAACATTACGACAACTTCAAAAATGTCATCACTATAATGGAATTTTCATGAGTATAGTGGATTTTATTTTTCTAAATCCCTTCTGAAATAGACATTTCTTTCAAGATTTCCAAAAGAGACCTTACTGAGGATTTGGAAGTTTGCCATCGCTCCATGCACTATAGATTTAGCTCGCTCACATCACGTACGTAACGTAACCTGCACAGGGTTGCATTTGTGCTCAGTACAGTTAGTGAGTGAGCCTTCTGCAATCCTTGCTCCTCCTATACTTGGCATGTTCTGTTATGATTTGGGGGTCTTGGGGGTGAAAAACTGTGGAACAGTGACTTGATATCTTGCCTTAGAATCATAGAATCATTCAGATTGGAATAGACCCTTGGGATCATCGAGTCCAACCATCAACCCCACGCTACAAAGTTCTCCCCTACACCATATCCCCCAACACCACATCTAAACGACTCTTAAACACATTCAGGGATGGTGACTCAACCCCCTCCCTGGGCAGCCTATTCCANAGGAAATATCCTGTCATGTGATATTTTGAAATCTATAAATAATTACAAAATTCAAACATTGCCTCTGAAAGTGAAGTTTCCTTTCATTCGAATGCAAGTGGCAAAGTTTGAGCAGCTCAACATTATTCTGCTAAATTATTAACTTTCTCTGTCTGCTCTGGGATTGTAAAGTCCTGACCCTAAAAAACAAATAAGCAGGGAGTGCACTTTATATCTCAGACATACATACCTGGGAAACTCAGAAAAAAAAATATGCAAATTTCTTGGCCAGATAGGCCTTCACTGCTACAAGAGATGTATTCATTTAATTTAGTGCATGGTGCAACATTGACTATTTCAGTATGAAAAATGAACCCAGACAGGAAAATTTAATTTTGCTTGGTAACTTGACAAACTGGACACTATGTATACACCTGGCTTTTATCTGCTGTGATTTAACAACTGGTAATACTACTGTGCTGTTACTTCATGTGAATTTATCTCAGGAGAACAAGTACAAATTAGCCAAATCTTTAAAAAATTTCTTTCTGTTAACCAGTGATTTTGACAACAAAACCGTCTTTCAAAATTGTTTAATTCCTAAAGCACAAATAAATTTTAATCTTTAATAATTTTCTTTGTACCAAATGTAAATGAGACAAGAAAAAATGAATATTTTCAAGTATTACAAATGAGCTGCCACTCTTTATTAAGTGGAAGTCAACTTCAGCTATGACGCAAAATCCCTCAATTATTTTGAAGGAAAAGGAGGAAAGATATTCAGCAGAAATTGCCCTTAGAATTTTCTCTCATTTTTCACAATATATTCTGCAAAGGCCACTTAATGTGAGAGAAGAAACCCATTTACAGAGCATAGGGTCTTCAGAGGTGCATTAACAGTATCAACTATCAAAATATCAAAATTATAAATAATGATATTATTTCGGATTTGGGTTTTTTTTTTCACCTGTTTACTCTTTTCACTTGGCTTGCCTTTATTGTTAGCCATCAAAAGCAGTGAATCCAATTCAGTGTCAGTATTTAAAAAAAAAAAAGAGAGAAATATGTGTATGTGTTGTAACTTAGATGAAGGAAAAATAACAGGTGTAAGATCAAGGGAACTGTCAGTAAAAATAATTTGAGTACTTAATGCCCTTCATTCCCAATCCTCTGCAAAATGTTCTCTTTGACTGCGATATCTACAAACCAGCATTCCCATGTCGTGTAAATTTCTACTTCCCAATGACTCCTCCTATACAGTCCTTATGCAATTTCTAAGGGTTTGGTTTTCCCAGATATCCTTTTTTTTCTTTTTTTTTTTTTTCCTTCAGTCTGTCGTAGACAACAGAGATTTCATAGAAAACTTGAAAAGCACAGTCAACCTCTAAAGCATTTCCCTACCGTCACGCTGTGGTGTGCCCCACTGCCTTACTGGCCTGTAGCATGGATACTGAGCCCAGGCGTCAGTCCGCATATCAGAGTTGGAGGATAGTAAGAGAAGGCACCCGAAAATGAGCAATCAAGTGAAATAAAACCAGGAATGGATTATTCCATCTTTATTTGGGATCCACTTTATTTTATAGTTTATTTATGTTTCTTTTCAGTCGTACACCTTGTTCGTGTTTCTGTGTTACCTCCTGGTAGTTTCTCTCTTAAGGTGAATGACACACTAGATCATGAAACCATATAACACCTCTGCGTGCTAATTAAACTTCTCTGAAGAATTAGTATGTAAGATATAGATTCTTTATTGATACATTCTCATATTCATAACTGATACAAAACATTCAAAGTCACAGAATATGACTGAGTTTTTTTCCAAGTTTTGTTTTGCAAAATCTAAGCTGAAGCCGCAAAGGAAGGACAAATATTTGCATTTCACTTACAATAATGTCAAGGAAGATGCTTTGGTAAAGAGTGTAAAACGGGGGGCAATAATGCAGATACCTATTTATTCCAAACACCATTTTACTTGAGTAACAGTGTGCACTCTTCAGTACAATGTGGTGAGGTGTGTTCTCACAGCGCAGGCTTTGGGGCTGAGCACTCACTACGTGGCTGCGCTTGACTCACTAAGTGATGGTGCCACAAATCTCTAATAAGAGAGAATGCTGGGGTATTAATCCGTACGTTTTAAATCTAATTTCACACTAGTTCTGCTATTTGTCATGCTTTTTTAATTAGCCATTTTATGCAGTACTGAGTCTTAGTCCTGGGAGTATTTCTTGAAGAGCATAGAGCTATAGCTCTTAATCCTTCCTGAAGGAATAATTACTGATTTTAGTTCATAGTGCCTATAAGGTGAACAAAGATTTCCTTTGTTCCAGCTAAATTTTTAATTTTTTAAGCTTAACCATATAGTTTGGCTGTGTTATCCCATTAGACGATGCTATGTTCATTTTTTTCTTTGCTGTTGGTAGAATCATTTTCATTGTCCATTCCAGTTAGGTCATGGCTGTATTCTACCAGTGTGCTGCGCCGCCTTGCTTCTCTTTCAGTTGCACTTTGAGTTTTGATCTTGAATAAGAAATAAATCATGAAGCCCATCCCTAACAAAATGATGAGGACCAGAGTAAGTAGTATCCACATATTCGTGTGACTGTGTGCTTTGCTCTTTTTAGCATCTGTAAATAAACACAAAGCAAATAGAAATGGGTGTACTGTAGCCATCAATAAATATGAAGAGTACTGAAAACTATTGGTCTCATTTCCCCTTTGATTGCCAGGTTGTTAATCAGCAACCCACATTTATGAACGAAACAGAATATAACCTGAGCATCTCCTGGCCTTCTTCCGCTGTTCTCTTGGGGCAAGGATAGGAGGGAGGGCAAAGAAGCTATGCTAATAAAGGTGTAGATATTATCATATGGGCTTTTTTAGGAGAAAAGTTTTATTAAAAGTCTATCATAATGTCTCTGTGTCACTGCCCCTCATAGACCTTAGCATGCAAAAGAAGGAGGAAAGAGGGGATGGTGAGTATACCAAAGTATTTAGTTATCCTGGGATGCCCCGAGTGTCTCATAGGTACTGCTAAATTGTGCTGGGAATTAATTCAGTGACAACTAAGTAAATTAAGCTCATATAAATAAATATATAATAGACAAATAATAAATAACAATTCATAAAAAAACCCCAAGTATTTCTTTTCATGTTTCTTTGAATCTATTGGGAAGGAAAAATAAATCCTACCTTCCACATTTGCAGGTGCTTTAAGAATCGCTGTGAAAGATAAAGACAAATGTTTAGTCAAAATCTAAGAAAGTTGCATTTTCATCCTGACAGTTTCATATTAGCCAAAGGTCTAGTAACCTGCACATCAAAGTTACCTCATCACTTCTCCTGGAAACACATTTGTTAAATTAACTGAGATGAAAAGGTGCGATTGATTTTTAAGCTGATATTCACTGTAATAATACTGCAGTGTTTTGCATGTTAAAGCCCCTTTCTTGCTTCTTTTTTAATAACCAGAGGATCTCCAAACACAGGTAGTTTCTGACTGGTTTGGATGGACCCTCTCTTCTCCCGTGGTTAATAAATCTTACCCCTTTTCCCCGAGTCTGCGTGCCAGCAGAGACTGGGAACAACTTGGCCAAACGCCGGGGATATTTGACTGTTTGCCTGTACTGCACACGATTAATTTGAGACCCAGCGGTTTTTAATTTAGCGTAATTCATTTGCGTCTGTGATCACACTCTGAAGCTCGAGCTTTCTTGTGCAGTTCTCCCCGGCTGTGCAAAGAGGGCGCCATCTGCAAGATTTTCCTCGGGGCCACTGGTGGCCAGCTGGGCGATGGCCATCCCAAGAGCAGACCTGCCCCATGGGCGACGTGGGGAGAGTGGGATGGAGCGCGTCTTCCAGCCTGGGAAGCACCAGGAGCTGGGCTGCTGCAGCAGAAGCACAGCAACACATCAAGCTGTTTGCAAGCACAAAGCAAATGCAACTGTTAGATTGTCCCTTGGAAGGACACAGAGCTCCTTGCAACTTGAGATTTACTTGTGCTGAAACCCCGTTCCACTGGAGAAGCTGGTACCAGGAACTATCCTCTGCGCTTTGGCTCTGCACTCACAGTCAAACCCAACAAACAAAGTAGGTGTTAACACCGAGTTTCTGCTTTCCCATGTGTGTGGTAACAAAGAATTAACTTTCTGTAGTGTCTATTGCTCTGACTACCCAAAGAAAGTTAGGAGTTTCTGCCCTAAAAGCAGAATTTTGCTTTTCGGAAAATTCTCTGGCACTGCTATGATCCTGTACAGCTGCTTTCCCCGCCAGCTGCAGCTTTGCTCTGGGAGGGGAAAAGGACAGAACCTCAGAAACATCCCGAACCTCAGGGTTGCGAAACAGGGCAGGAAATCCTACTTTTCGCAGAATTATCAGTTAAAATCCAAAATAACACACGGCTGCTTGGCTCACAATATTCTGATATTTCTACTTCCTGACCAAAGCAGATGGTGCTCAGTTACACAGAAACACAATATTAAAAAAAAAAAAAAAAAGCTAACCAAAACACTTGTACTATTTTCAAAGGTCACTGTACGTGCTCTGGATCATGCCTCTGTTCTGTTATTATTTAAATGGTATTGCTTCATCCATCTCTTACTGGAACACCATGTATCATAGTACAGCAAGAGGAAGAAAAGCAAATTATTGATGCACCCCTTCTTCCATAGAAGGTGAACGCAAATGTTGGCAGGAAAATATGTGTGTATGTTGGAGACAAGCAAAACAACAAAAGAATTTTAAAAAATTTCAGAAAATATTGATCACCTTTAGCTATTAATTGAATATTCATCACAGAATGCAAGAAAATCTGAAGTTATGAAGCAAGAAAACATGAAAAGGGCAGACAAAAAAAGGATAACTTTATATAGTCATATTATTTCTGTCTGGTGATAAGGAAGATTGTAAATACAGCATTCTACATTGGTCTGTTGTAATGACCAGATCGTACTATTACTACTGAAATAAAACCATTGAAATCAAGAGCAGGTACTGAAGAAGTCACTTACTCTTTGGTTTCTTACAAATAAAACCCTTTTGGGAGGTGCAAGGAAGGATACTCCAGTAGCCGGAGAACGCAGACAACTCCACGCAGTGATCAAGCTGGTCCTCCGAGGGCTGTCCTTCACCCCAGTTGACGAAGCCTAAGGCACTGTTGTCTTGCCAAAGCAGCTGCCCTAATGTTGCAAACGTTAGTAGCAATGCTATCAGTTCCACATCAAAGATCTTCACTAATATTAGTGAATATTAATATTATTACTTTACTCAGGCTAATAAAGCATTACTGCTTTCTTCAAAATTTCCATCTGAGGTTATTTTCTAATGCATTTTATTTCCTTTGATTATCTTCTTTAAAAGAATATAATTGCTTTTCCACATTATGATTTGTAGATTTGCCAATCATAACTTAGTTTTAATTTACATATCCCCATATTTTTGTCAAGGATACTAAAGTTTCAAACTGAAAAAAAACTATAGCTCAGCTTTTTTATTTTTTAAATTTCTAAATTATTATTTCAGCAGCACTTATTAAAAATCTATCAACTTTTACTGTAATGTTTAAAGATATGCTTAGTTAAGATTAAAACTTTTTTTATTTTGCATAGTTTTGTAAAGAAATATTTTGAAGTGAGTTAAAATGACTCTAAAAAAAATAATCCTTTCTGGTTGTGGATTGACAATAGTGTTGTTTTCTTTCAGGTGCATGTTTTCCACTGCACTATATTTCTGGTTGCCAGTAGCCTCATTTTCTCCATACAGACACAGAGGAACTTGATGCTGTGGGTTCCAGCTGGGCGCCCACAACTCCCACGTGGGTTCTCCCCAGCCATGAGAAGATGAGGGCCAGTTGGGACATGTCCCCCACCAGGGCACAGAGCAAAAAGGGTGCGAAAGGCTTTCTCATGGACCAGAAATAGGAGATGTGTCCTGAGGGAGGGCAAAGGTTGGAGGGGTGGATACGTGTCATTGTCTGGGATCCTCTGTGAAGGACCTTGGTGGCACTGCAACCGTAAGCAGCTGTGCAAATTTATCACTGATTGCAGAAATTCCTGGATCGTTCAAATTTAGAAATGCGGCTCCATGATTACCTCAGGCATGGAGAGATGAAATCACTTGTTCTATCTCACTTTCATGAAGAACAGTATCTTCTGTATCGTGCCTCTCAAGAGATATTTCTATCAGCTCTCTATATCTTTGCTGCTGAGCCAGATATGGACAAGATATTTGAATTGATGGAGTGCCCATGCTGGCATCCCTTTGGTGGACCCATGCAATATCCAAGACCCATAACTGAAGCCAAGCAGATTTCCTTTCTACAGCTTTTCACACCTATTGGACAAAACCATCAACTTCGAATAATTTTTTGATTATATGCCATCAATCTATCTTTTTAACTAACTTCTATTGTACTTCAATTAATTCCTTAAAAAAACCCAATGTATCCTATTCGTATTTCTGTTCATTGAATGAAGTCTATTTATGATCATTTACAGAAGTTAAAATAATTACCATTTATATTTCTGTGTATTCCTATCCAAAAGCCACTTGTCTTGCTTGTGTACAAGTCTGCATGCTCCACTAAAAAGTTTGATTCAGCCACATCTTCTACGGAAGCCAACACACCACCTATAAGAAAACCAACAGAGGGTGACTGGAGGTGTCCCCTGCCATAGAAGTCAGTGGTAGTTACAGCCTTTGATATAGGATAAGGTTAATAATAAAGCCTCTCCTGCTGGTAGGGAGTAAGCAGGGATTTAAACAGAGACCAGAAAGTAGTGTTCAGCTGTCGGGGAACAGCACAGACCGTGAGTGATGTCATCAGAAATGGAAGTCATGAAAGTACAGTGAAGATGATGATTTTTAAATACCAGGTATAGCACACATTATTTTTCAAGTGATTGGATAACATTTTTTATAGGTATTACACATGATTCTTTGTTTGTTCTTCATGGCTTGGCAGGATATTATGGAGCATGTCACATCGCGCACCAAACAGGTTTGCAATTCAAACTGAAATATTAATTTTTCTGACAATGGTTCTGGAGAAAGAGAGCTAAGAGGATCTAAAAAGATAGGAAACAAAAGGACCCATTTCTTTTGGGCAGTGTAGTGCTTCCCTTTCTCTTTCAGGGCCTCCTGAAGCATGGATGAGGTAGCTGATGATTCAGCAGCATAGGTGGAAGAGGGCCAAGGAGCAGCTCATGGTCTTGGCCAGGGCCAGATGCCTCTGAGATGGCAGAGGGAAGCGTTTGCCCTCCCCTGGGTCTATAGGCTGCCGGGGAGCCCTGCTGATAGAGCAAGGACTCTCAGGCAGAGCATGCAGCCCCTTTTGGATCACACACCTCATGTTAAAAATAAGGGATGCTTATTATGGTATTTACTTCTGCTCTTGTGTAGGGAGAGAAAAAAGAAGAGAAGAGATAAGGCTGTGAAGACGTTAATCCATTTCAAAACCTCACTAAGAAAGAGGAATTTTGTTAATGAAGAAATAAAACAAGAAACAAGCACAGCTGGAGAAAAAAAAAAAAAAAGGAGAAAAATTGATGACCTTAATTTCAAAATAAAAGAAAAGTAAATAGCATCAATGGTGAAAAATGAGACATTTGTTTCCTTTTTTTTTAATATGTATAGAATCTTCAGCATTAGTTTTCAAGGCTTTTTAAAAGTGATTTTTTCATCTCAAGATTGAAATTCTGTCTTTGGGTAAAAATAACAATTACCTGACTGAACACACTGAGTCACAGACTGAGCCCAGCTCATTTCGTTGGCATTGAAGTTATAGCAGTGGCTTCGGAAAGGAATCCAAGAGATGTGATCAGATTCAGGACATTTTCCAATGTCCTGGGGGGGATCAGAAGGAAGTACATCTAAAAGAAATGAGATAAATGGATGCTTTAATTCAGTAGGGATTTCTGTTCTTCAGATACAAAATCAAGCTTAAAAGTAAAAAAAAAAAAAAAAAGCCTTTCTTAAAAGTACTTAAAATATTCTTCGGCACACGGTGCTAGAATATCAGTGACTGTGTCAAGAGTGACAACAAGGAGCAGAACTGCTTAGTCACAGCTGAATGGCTCAGTGTGAACCTGTGCTCTTCTAAATCAACTAAACCAAACTTTGTCTCAAGGAAATTTTAGTGTTCGGGAGTTTCTGATTCTAGATTTTTGATTCTTTTTTTTTTTGTTATAACCAAAAAATTCATATAAATAAAAGACATAACTAAAAGTAAAAAGCAGAAAAAGAAAAGCCAGAAAACTCCCATACCCCCATGATGTTCAAAAAACAATTTGATTTTAAACGGAATATCACCTAAATCATAGTTTATTGTGGAAATGTCTCATTTAATATTTTCCTCAAGATAATAATCCTTACATAAAGTATCCGAACAGCTTTAACTCTGACAGTGCATGGAAACCTGAAGCTCATTGAATAGGTAGCAGCCCTTCAATTTCCGTCAAGCAGTGGCATTATGGAATAAAACAGTAACACTCTCAGTTGGTACAAGTGTTTTTAAAATGAAGTTGCAAATGAATAGATAAGAAGTTCAGATCATGGCCTGGAAAAGACATTAATGAAAAACTACACAAAAACAGATTAAACGGAACTCAGAATTTCCATTAAGTCTGTGTCACTGGAGCCAACATAGGTTGCTCTAATAAAGAAGGTTCAGTTCCATGCTAAGGTTTGCCTCTAGCTTTTAATTTGTAGAATTCCTCAGTGACAGCCATAGAATCACTATAAAGTGTGAACTTTTGTTTGGGCCAGTAACAGATTCTTTTTGATTTTTTTTCCCCAGGTACAACTCTTCCTCTTTTCCCCAGTTTTTAGAATCTAGCAACAGTGAAGCTGTACCCAGTCTATGAATGCTGCTTATGTTGAAGAAACAAAATTTATTTTATACTCAGTGGACTTTATTGATCACAGTGCTTCCCACAAAGTCCCTGTCAGCCGAAAGTTTCACATTCTAGACTGGAGGTGAAATGTCTCTGTTCTGCCTGCTTGCGACGTGGGGTAACTCCTGCAGCAGTTACCACCCCAGTAAAACGACGCTGTCTTGGCTAGTGAATGACAACTCCATCAAAATGGAACGTTGTTTATGCAAAATAAAGGTATCAACATCACATACTCGGGCTTATTACTCCTTAATATATACTTAGAAATTCATATTTCAGTCAAAGCAGACTGAGCAAGGCTTCTGCCATAAATGCGAAAGTGATCACCGTGGCTTACCAGTGGATTTTTTGCAGACAGGAAAATGTTCTTCATTACAAGGTGCTGTTTTCCAGGTCCCATGGGCCTCTAGATAGACACAGGCCATTCGCTCTTGTGGTTCTCCATAAAACCAGTTAGAAAAAATGATCTTCCTTTTATCAGTCCATCTGTAATAGCCGTAACCCTAAATTTGAAAAGGACATTTGAAATAATTTTTCTACACTCCCATCTGCTGTTTCAGGTGAGTGGAGTTATACAAATGCATACTTTCACAGTGATATATACAGGTCAGTTGTGTATCTGTGCTAGTACTGTTAAAATATTAATTGAATCAGGATTCAGCAACATAAAAGTAAGAAGCAGCAGGAAGCCTCCTGTGCCGAAACAGCTCATGAAGGTGTTTCGAAGGCTGAATGATGCTTCCTGGGTACTGCTGGTGCTCAGTACCTTGTTGGGCAACACTGTGAGGTGGAATCACTGTCCCAGAAGTGTCAGGTCACCATGAAGAGCAACGTGAACATGAAACCTGTGGAAAGCTCAGGTGGAACTGGGTCTCAGAGTTGAGAACCACTGTCAGACAAGGATTCTAAGCTCAAGCGCGGTTTTGAGGAGAAACATTTAGGAGTAAAATGCAGCTATCACTTCACAAAATCTGAGAAAATTATTTTGTAAGGAGCAAAATAAAAATATGCAGAAGCAGGAAATCTGGAGTCTTTGTTTAGTCTTCTCCCCCCTCCTTTTTTTTTTTTGTTCCAGGAAGAATCAGGATTACAAGGAAAAGGGGACAGACTCAGACAGTATATACCTGACATTAAGAATTGGGGGATAAAATGTGCTCTCACTTTAGTGTCTTGATGTGTCAAGCAGCCAGGTACACAACCTCTTCCTGAGCTTGGCACCATCAAGGCAAATTTGTTGCCTGGAGAACAGGAGGAACCACAAAGCTTCACTTTACAGCAGCAGTGCTGGCTCATTTGTAAGGACCAGGAGAACATCTGGTCATCCAAGCTTCATTGAAATAGAATTTTAACTGCTTTCTAAACCACGTTTCTGTGGCTGTAAAAGCAACAAACTTTGATACCAAGTGGACTTAAACACTATTATTTTGCTTCGGATAAAGATGTCCTGTGGACTTGTGCAAGTGGGAGGATTCATGTCAAGGTTGGTGACTACCAATCTCATATCTATTCTAAGATTTTGTCTGGTAGAGAGAGGCACTGTTAGAATCATGGAAATACATATTGTTCAGGAACAAGTTAATTGTCTCAGACTATGCAGCCTTCTAAGAGACTTTATCAAGTGTTGCTGCATCATATAATCAGAAATGCTATTTTTACCCAATGCTTATTGTAAGTTCTCCCTAGGTATAATGAATTTCAGATTTGTTTTCCTATGTTATATGTCAGCGTGGAGTCACAATTAGTAAAAACAATTGCTAGTTAAGAAAATTATTACTGATGAAAGAGCTCTTTTTTATTTCCCAGGTAGTTTTAGTCAGCTCAAATGAATGCCAATGCAACAGACACATGATAGCTAAGTGCATTGAGCAGCTGCATATTCACTAGATAAGCTGAAGCTCATTCTGGCACTCAGTCACACAGCTAATAAGACTGATGCTCACTTGAATGTTAATTTCACATTGGTGGACCCGGATCTCTGTATTTTCTTCTTCTGGTATAGTATGGCTTTTACTGCTTTTAATCTTTGGGATTTACCAGGCATAACAAGGTGGGCGTTCAGAGGCACATGGTATGTACTCTGAACCCTTCTGAAACAAAAAGCAATGAAAAAGCTACTGCCAATGATTGCGAAGCATTAGCCGTAATGACCCAGTTGGTCCCTCTGAGTAGCGTTCACCTCTCCTAAAAATGGTCATCTAAAACTGGAGTTTCATGATTTAAGATGGATGAAGTGAAATGAAGCGAGTGCTGTCCTCCAGTCCTAAGTTCCTAAATCCGTTCTTGCTACAATTTGCCCTGCTGATAGTAATCCAATCACAGCATTTAACTGTACCACCTATCAGTTTATTAATCTTACCACTTTGCTGTTGAGCCCAATCCATAAGGGCTCTCCATATTTCACTGCCTGCAGCTGCAGGAATATGTTACTGTAATAATCAAAAATACTGGCAAGCTCTGAAGATTTCTCCTTGCAGGCTTTTCTTGCTTCTTCCCAATTCATCTTAGAAGGAATGATTAAATAGCTGCTGTTACCGTAGTGGATGAAATCCGAATCTGGAGCGGTTGTGGAATGAAACAGTTCAGGCTCTGTAAAAAAAAGAGGTACAAATTTGAGAGGAAGGGGAGAAAACAGTGAAAATTACTAGCAACCTGAGTAGCAGTATTACTTTTGAGGAACAGATGAATGCAGTGTAGCAGCACAAGCAGCAAGTGAAAACATTTCTTAAAACACAGGGGACATATTTTAATGCTAACTGGGAGTTATTTGTGACTACAGGGTACACAGTGTATTCACTGTAGGCAGGGATTACGGAGAGGCAGAGGATGAGCTGTGCATGTCTATAGACGTAGAGTGCACCAGATGAAATCACGTGGACACTGGTCAGGCAGGGATCCTCCCTCCAGAGCTCTCTGGGTTCCCCTCCCACAGTGCAGGTGAAATTCCTCCCAAGCACAAGCATGGGGTAGGATGTCCGCACCACCGCAGTCTCAAAACCGGGGTGAATTTCATCCTAAGAGAAGTTTGTGGCTCTGCTGCCACTTCTTTCCCATGTAGGATGAAGTGAAAAAAGAAATTGTAGTTGTACTTTAAATGATACATGTGAAAGTAGAAGACGAGGACCTAGAGCTAGTGATGGGGGCAGAAAAAAGGACAAAAACTGCCTTCATGTTCAGTGTCAAGAATGTCCTGGCAACTGTTTTTGCTAGTGATGCCCTCGTGCATATTTCTGCAGGTGCACGGGACCGAGCCATGAAGCATCTGGCCCAGCTGTGGCTGCTTCCTCTATTTTTACTTGCTGCTCAGCAGTTCCCTGTTTCTATTCCTGTGGACTCCCCAGTGTAGCTGTGCTCCGGATGTGTCTCCCACCCTGAGGAGACAAAGAAAACTAGAAATTTTGCCCTTCTGGTTATTGCTGGTCTTGTGATACAAAAGCATTGCTAGAGGCTGATGAGCACAATAACCGGTCTAACTGCCCTTAGTTAACCCTCCAGTGGGGTATGTGTGAGAGTTTTTGGGCCGGGGGGTGGTGGGGGTGTGTGTGTTAGGTCTGGGGGTGAGGTTGGGAAAGCTGCTTTTGCTGCAATTGTTTAGCTGGTGAAGATACCTATGGTGGAGGTCACTGATGGATTTGTCTTTATGCTTTGCATTTGCATTTGCAAAATAACCTCATTTGGGTACCTATGTCTGTGCTAGTTGGCTGAAGCACAGATGACTAAAATTTTCTGTCAATAGAGGCAAAAAAAAAAAGACATTTTGAAGGCCTAACTCTTCTAACCTGTTTTGGGGCATTTGCCTCAGGATGAGGTGGGTGAATCCTGCCTTCAAAGTGTCTATTTGCCATGTTCAGGTAACTGATTTAAGTGTAGATGTCTGCAGGGTAGGTGAAGTCCCTCTGGGGGTGGTGGTGGGTATGCAGGTAGGAGAGAGGCTGTAAAGCCAAAACTATTTTGTAATCCTTATCCCAGAGCGGGCTTTGTGTCTGGAATTCCTGAGATGGGAAAGTAGCCCTGCTTCTTCCCTCACCCCAGCTGCCGCCGGCACATTGAGGCAATTACAGCTGGTGATTCATACAGTTGGAGGGTTCAGTAAATGTCTTCCAACAAAGAATGTGAAAAGTAAGACTTACTGCTGTCCATCTGGCAAATATAGCTTTTGTTAAGCTGGCAGTCAGTGTTTTCCCAGTACGCTGCTTCATCTGCAGATCTTTTCATCATTGCAATACAGTCAGTCTAGGGCAAAATTAAATAAGAAAATGATAGGTGATGAAGTGCAAAATGTCTGGCAAAATAATAAAACTAGGTTTGAGGAGACAAAGTTAACAGTTTTCTAATTTTCTGGCTCTTATTTTCATTTATTGTTTCTTGGAAAATAAACTTATTGTATTATATGTCTTAGGCGAATGTGCTATCCTTGGCAGATTATTGAAAGAACTTTTGTTAGTTTATTAAAATTCCTTGGAGTTCACCAAGGCTGTTTTTACTATATATTTTATGGTAACCTGTACTGAATTTGTTTAACCTTCATTTGGATTCATGTTGTACAAGGACAAACAATAAAACAAAATAAAAATCCCAGCTAGTAATAATGAATTTGTGGAAAAATCTAATAATTCTAATCATAACTATAATACATCATCCCTTTTCTGCAGTTCTAGATTTCTGCAAAGGAATCACAATAAGTATAGACTAAACAGGTCTATTAATATCTACGTACAGCTTTAAAAACTTGATCTCCAACATATCATTCAGTTGCCCTCTGCTTAAAGCCATTGACATATAGGAGCCTAGCTGAGAGAGAAGTCAGGCTGGTTACTCTATCCTTGGCCGTTATCTAAGTTATGCTTTTTCTGATTATTTTTTTTCTGTTTACCTCTATTGTAATAAATTTGTGGTCAACTCTTATGTATTTATCTCCCAATGGGAAATGTCTTGCCCACTTTGAATAGTCAAAAATGCTTCCATCTGTCCAAATATATGAATGTTCTTTGTTAATATCATTCAGTCCAATCCATGTTTCATTGGCAACATCCTTTAGGTAGAAGGTGAAAAAGGCTATTAAAAAAGAGAAAGATCAGAGAGAGAGAGTGGGTGAGTTTGCCTTTCTTCAAATGCAGTATAAACCAAATTCCAAATAAAACAACCAAGAGCTTTTAAAAATATTGCAAATATCAGGTTCAGTATTGTTATTCTATAAGTTAGTGGAGAAAGAGAAAAATTACAATGGGTAATTTAGCTGAAGCAGTTTGATTTTATATAAATAAAAAAAAAAGAAAGGAAAAGCTTTTTAGATAACAATGATAGAGATTTCTTGGAAATATATATAATTTAGGTCTAGAAGAAACTTCAAAATGATTAATCAGTCTTCCCCAAGGTAGCATCAACTGCACATACATCATTTCTGATATATGTTTGTTCAATTTCTGACTTGAATATCTGTGGACATTTCATTACTATGAACTATAGCTATCCCATCTTCCAAGGTCATGGGGAGCAGATTATTCTGTTCCCTCCACATGATGCTTTTGCCAAGAGATGGGAAGCATCATAATATCTCATTTCAGTCTTCTCTCTAGGTCAAGCATCTCCAGGTCTTCCTTCATAGGTTACGTTATTTACATTTGGAGGCTGGTTTGGCCTTGTCATTAGATGGTGAAACGTTCTGGCTTCATACTTAGCACCAAAAGGTTCAGATGTCATACCTTGCACTTGCTCATCATGTATAGAGGCCAAATTTCCCCCTAATTCTATACAAGCACTTCTTGCAGAGTGCCAAGTCAGTCTCTCTTCTTCTTTGGATCCAAACATTTTATAACACTGCAGGGAGAGTAAAGGATTAGACAAAATTTCTGTTATCAAAGTATTAAAACCATTGGTTGTGATTGATTCAGTTCTATTCCCTGCATGTAACGAGCAACAGATGGGGGATCTGCTAAAATGCAAATACTTTCAGCCAGCAAGAAGGAGACCCAGCTGATCACAGCGATGCATCTGCAGCACTGACAAGCCTGTGGGCTGTCCAAGGTTAGTGCTGGGCAAGGGCGGGCAACCTCCAAAAGCTTTTGAGGAGTAATTTTGAGGAATATCAATTCTTTTTCAGGAATTAATCCAAGGTTCACGGGTAGAGATTTCAGGTCGTGTTACTGAAAAGTAGACTTTTTAAGGGACTGAAACTATTTCCTGCCTGGGGACATAATTTGGGTCAGGCATGTCTCAGATCAAGTTCTTTCAGCTAGATACCACAGACTCGGTGTTAAAGCTTGTGTGAGCACTCAGCATGAGCAGAAGGGCATCAGGAAGTGCTCTTTTGTACCAAGTATTAGTATCCCATGAGGATTTTTCCTGAATACCAGTGTAAAAAATTGTTTTTGTAGTTGTGTATGTTCCAATGGAGACAAAACATATGCTGCTTCTCCCTTTTTATGCCCTTTGAATGCATAAAAACTTTTCCTATTGATTGCACTGTTGGATTGATTCATGGTTTTCATGTTCTGGGTTGTTTTTTTTTTAAGTTCATATGGCCAGGTGTGCTTTTGCTTAACTTGGCAAAAAACAATGCTTGTTTGTTTTCTACATTTGATTTGACATTCATTGCTGTTTGTGTTACTCAAGATGAGTTGTTGGGATAGGCGGTTACATACAAAAATTGGGATCTTTCATTTTTTCATCCCAGTATTACTCAGAAAAAGGGTCTTTCACTTACAGATAAGGATAATGGAAGAGTATATCTGTGTAGTAAGTATGTCTAAAATAGACCAAAAATTCTAGAAACTGGAAAAGTAACTATGGCTAGCTGTGGCTCAGCTGATCAATGCCCATAAATACTTCAAGGGAGGGTGTCAAGAGGATGGGGCAGGTCTTTTTTCAGTGGTGCCCAGGGACAGGACAAGAGGAAATGGGCACAAACTTGAATATAAGAAGTTCCACCTAAACACGAGGAGGAACTTCTTTCCTGTGAGGGTGGCAGAGCCCTGGAAGAGGCTGCCCAGAGAGGTGGTGGAGTCTCCTTCTCTGGAGACATTCAAACCCCACCTGGACATGTTCCTGTGCAACCTGCTCTGGGTGGACCTGCTTTGGCAGGGGGTTGGACTGGATGATCTCCAGAGGTCCCTTCCAACCCCATGTGATTCTGGGATTCTGTAAACGCACATGGGCTTTTATAGAAATTACATGCTAAAACATGCAAAGTCACCTTTTTTGAGTTTTAAATATGGACTTGACAACATTTTTGACTAATTGACTGCACTGCTAATTAGAATACCACCCAATAGACTGATGTATAAAGTGAGAGAATTTATAGTGAGACGAACTGGATAGTTGTTTCTCTACCTATAGCACATCTGCTAACTATGGCTGAGATTTGTTACTGCACCTTGTTTTTAAACAAAAGCCAAGTTTCAGGACATCCTCCCAGAGGTGGAAGTACAGTGGGAGCAAATCCTGAGTAATTTGAATTGCGCCTTTCACAGATGAACCTGTTTTTCACAGCACAGCTGATATCTTTCCAAAAGCCTGTAAATAAATGAAATGCAGAGAATCACCGTCTGAAACTCTCACACCGCCATTGCAGCAGTCAGCCCCAGAGGGTATGCATAAGGCAGAAATTAAACCCTCTAGAGGTAAGGTGAAACAGTTATGAAAAACTATCAGTATTGTTCAACTGCCTATTTATGGGGTAGCCTCAAACTCAAATACGTAGCAGCCGCTTTAGCTCCTGATGCGAAATTTTCAACCAAGTATTTCTTGTTGCTGTTTTACTCACCAAAATCTTCAGACATTATCACACAGTTTTCATCATTATTTGCAAAGTTGGGTTCGTTTGGAGCCCAGGCAGCATAGTTCACTGGGGTCTTATCCAGCCAGCTGAAAGAAACAAGGGGACAGTGGCTGCGGGACAGGCATCTCCAGCAGTCATTTAGTGAAAAGGTCTGTTGAGCTAGAGGGCCAAGCAAAGCATCAACACTAACCAGAGGGCAAAGTCTCTACAAATACTGGAGAGGACTTATCCACAGCATTACTGCTGCTCCACATCTGTTTAGTACTACGACATTCAAGTCTCAGCAGTGTCCCATTTTGCCAAAGGTTGGGTAAACCATGTCATACTGAAAGGGAAGGCTCTTACGGTCTGGGAGAGACTGAAGCCCCAAGATTTCACCGGTGCGTGGACTTATCTTACATCTGAGAAAGGTGTCCTCCTGGAAGTCTTCTACAAACAGATTTCTAAAATAGCTTCCCTATGAACGATTTCGGAAAGCTTTTGGGTAAGACATTGCTCACACTACTTGCTTCCAGCTCACAGAACTTGAACCACTGGGATTAGTCTGATTAAACCCTTACATCCACATTTTATCAAATCCTCCTGGGCTTTCTCTGTAGCCATTTGAGATCTGGTCAGAGTTAATTTCATCCTAAGGTTGATGTCTAAAGTGAATCAGGTGACTAACTTCCTAAATGAGTTGCTTCTCCTCATTCCCTATGAAAGGTTTCTTGGGTGTTTAACTCGATTCTCTTAGGGCAAGACTTTAAGTGAAATTAATCTTAGCCATGAACTTCTATTGGTTTTACTCTCCCAGATTTGGAAAGAAAACACTTTGCTCTGGTTAAATATAGAAGAACTTAACACTTCTGATCTAAAACTTCACCTGAAAACTATCCAGAGGTCAGTTGCACAACAATTAACTTGTAAAATGAAAGCACAGATAAATGCTGCCATAGAGTGAGATGAAATTACCATCATTTGTTGTCCATTATCAGTTTTCCTTTACTCACCTGAATTTTTGATCAAGGCTGATAACTAGTCCAATTAAATATGATTCCCCTCTGAATTTTGTGTAAGCCTAAAACAAAAGTGATTAACCATTAAGCCCTGAACAGTTCCTCAATATCAAGCAGAAATCTGGAAGCCCATTAACCAGGCCTGTGATTTTTTTTTTTCCTATTTCTTTTTCATTTTTTCAGGCTTTGGACCTCAGCAAGAACATTGTAGGTTCAGACCCAGGTTTCGAGCAGGCAACAGGGATATGGGGAACATCCTGGGGTGGGGAAAACACTGAACAGAAAAGCAATAATCACTGTGCTGAACACTACATGTCTTCAAAGAAATAAGCAACCTGAACCTGAACTGTCCTTTGCTGCACCTTTAACACTTGCATGCCTTTTCCCTCTACCTACTAAAAGCAATAGTAATTTCTTTACAGGTCCTGAACAAATATTTTGTTTTATATATAGAAGTAATGTAGGACAACAGCTCAGAACTCTAGCCTAACTAAATAAATAGACTGTTCTCTTTATTTTGTCAGCTGTTCTACCTCAGAATTCAATTAAAATTGATGGACTCTGTGCTTACGTATTTCCATAGAAATTGTCTTTTGCTTTCATTCTCAATGACAACAAGATCTGCAAAGTTCTTCTGACAAATTCTCCGTGCTTGTTCCATATGGACACGTTCTTTGCTGAAATAGTACTGCTTATCTTCATATATAATCCATCCATCATCAGTGGCTTGGTATTCTGAAAGATAAAGAACCATATATATTACATTCATATCTTGTCTGTACAAAGTCTGAAAACTATACAGTAAAAGTTTCCTTGAAAGAGGAAAAATATCCTACCTAGTTTGTACTGAGGTTCAGGTTTTAGCAGTGTACCTGTAAAAAAAAAAGATCATCATGAGCAACATCCCAAGTACCAAAAAAAATAATATAAAAAAAATAATCCAGAGAGATTTGCTTTATGTAGTTGCAAATACTTTGTATAATAGAGGGAAAAAATGCAACTATGAATTATCTAATGCATTTTCAAGATTTTAGAGCACATACCACTGGATTAAATTAAAAATATGTATAATTTGGAAACATCTATCTCGTGAAAAATATATATATCTTTAAAGCATGGATACATATCTCCAAAAACACTGCATTAAACAGTCCAGGATGTGCAGTAAACACTTTGTAGATGAAACTTAAATCAGTTTGAAAATTTATTTAGTATTTTTACTTGGCATGCTATTATTACTTTTTATGACATTCATGGGACTAGAGCCAAACAACATAATCCAGCCAATATATCCAGTTCTCACCCTTACCTGCATAATAGTAAACTATTCACAAGTACTGAAAGCTTAATGCTGGCATTTCATTACTACTACACATCATTTCTGGTGTCTAGATACATTCCTCCTATCCAGATGTCTTGACTTTCACTAGGAAAGTCTGTTTTTAAGAGAATCCTGGAGAGAGCCAAGAAATATCTGGAGACCCAATAAATACCAAACCTCAGTTTCTTATTAGAGGATGGACCAGGAGGAAGCAATTAACCTGTTGCTATTCCCAGAGCCAGCTAATGCCCCTCTCTTTCTCTTGGATGCCTGTTATTTTGTTCTTCACAAAGACCACTAATTCTGTTATTAGCTTTCTCCATTTCTTCTATGGTTTGATGGAGACAAACACATTATTAAAGAAATTACAGGAACAGTTTAGATAAGAGATAAGCAAACAAATGAAAAAGGAATTTAAATGTTTCTGTTGGGAGCTTTTAAATGTTTTCTTCTTAAGCAGTTAGTGCAGAATAGAACTAAAACTATTCTAATATCTTCATGATGAATTTGCATACTTCACCTCATTTTGATTTTATTTTTTAATCCTAACATAACTATTATATGTCTTAAGTAAACATATGCCTTAAATGAATACGAGGGAATTAACAGTGCACCAGAAGGTGCTGCACAGGATGTGCTGCTTTGAGCTGGTATACGGAAGTCAGTGTTTTGATGGTGCATTTGTATGACTAATCTACCCACAAGGGAACAGTGATTCTTGCTTTTTTGGTTAAGCAATATTTCAATTGTAGCACGGTGTCTTACTCACTGTTTAAGGATAACAGTTCATTGGCAGAGTCATCAAATATTAGATATTCTCAGTGCTTTTTATATAACTGCTTCTCCTTTCCCCTTCCTGTTGTGCCTCCAACTAGTTCCCCGTGTGCATCCTATTTCTTTTCATTTCAAGAAGCTTCTAAGAAGCTCCTGCTCCATGGAGACGCACACAAATATTCCATTTACAACCAGGAAGTAGGGATGTAAAAATAGGACCAAGAAAGCAAGTTCTTTCATTATCTGTTGACACTTGGGGTCCTTAGCCCATGAAGCCCCAGTTTCCCACTGGCAGGCACCCCAACGCACATCCAGGTCCATGTCATGGCCTGGCACCAGGTGCAGGAGGAGGCCTGGCATTAGGGCCCTGCGTCCCACGCAAAGCTGGTGGATGCAGGAGTCCTTCAAGGCTACACCAGACTCTTGATCTCTTTTTCAGAGTTGCTAGTTTCTATAGCAACCGATCCCCCTGGTTCCCATTATTCCTTTCACAGTGGGAAGCTTTTTTCTCTTTTGTACAGGGAACTCTAGTGTCCTGCATCTCCTGGGTAAGCCTGAAGCAGACAGAAATACAAGGAGGAAATAAAAGGAGAGGGGATAAGTACCTCTGCCATGCAAATCTATTCAGCCCATGGCAGAAAGACATAAAGGCAGAGATAAAGTAATAGGGGCATCTTTAACTTCCTGCATCTGAGTACAATTGAAATATCTCGATTCATTCCTCTTGCTTTATGTGTTGCCTTCGCTGCAAGTGATTTTAAATTGAACAGTTCCCAGTATCTTTCTTCTTCTAAATTTGTTTAAAATCCACACAATTTGTATTTGAACTTGGTTTTATTGCTCCAATTAAATGGGGAAGCAATCTTACCTTTTTTTGTTTCGCAAATCCAATTAAGTAAATGTTCACAGCGCAAGTCGTTCCAGCGCATTTGGGGTGGTCCATTAAACATAACGCAATGTTCAAGCTCTCCACTGTTGTTGGGCTCATCTTCATCCCAGTGCTCATAAATTACCTGTGTTGGAAGTACATCTCAATTACTATGTGATTCGAGCAGAGTGGAAGTAATTGAGATACTGCCATCGTTAACGCAATTTCAGGGTCTCATCATCTCAAGTGCCTTGTTTATGGGATAAATAGTTCAGATAGTCCAGTTCTGGGCACCTCAATACAAGAGAGATCTGGAGGTGCTGGAGCGAGTGCAAAGGAGGGCAACAAAACTACTGAAGGGCCTGGAGAATAAATCATATGAAGAGAGGCTGAAGGAGCTGGGACTGTTTAGTTTGAGGAAGAGGAGCCTGAGGAGACACCTCATCACTCTCTACAACTACTTGAAAGGACACTGTAGAGAGGCTGGTGCTGGTCTCTTCTCACAGGTAATTAGTGATAGAACGAGAGGGAATGGCTTCAAGCTGCAACAGGGTAGGTTTAGACTGGACATTAGGAAAGAATTCTTCCCAGAAAGAGTGGTCGGGCATTGGAATAGGCTGCCCAGGGAGGGGGTTGAGTCACCATCCCTGGATGCATTTAAGAGCCGATTAGATGTGGTGCTGAGGGATATGGTGTAGGGGAGGACTTTGTAGAGTAGGGTAGATGGTTGGACTCTATGATCCCAAGGGTCTCTTCCAACCTAGACCATTCTATGGTTCTATCATTCTATGATTCTACGATAGGTCTGAGGGGGGTAGTGAAAGTCATGCTGATCAGCTCACTTTCCCCGTCGCTCCCTGGAGAAGGTGTAAAGATTACATGGCGTAGAAAAGAATGTGCCTGATGGAGGAAAAACGGATGGGCAGAGAGAGTGGTGTTTGTCTCGCTTTGTGAAAGGTGGTGACTTGGCTTCTCTGTAGTGATATGCAAAAAGTGCCCAGTCTGGGATGCTGTGAAGATCTAAGAGCACAGGCTGTGGAAGATGGGATATAACATGGTACCGGGGATGAAACAGAGGCAATTTTGTACTTCCATTAGTGTGTTAAGACAGAGCCACCACTGAGCACTGCAGCCACTCAGCTGATGGATAAAGGGCTGCCGTGCACCTGCTGAAGGTTTAAAGAGATTGGAAAAAAGACATAAAAAGATGAACATCTATATATTTCAAAGGGCAGAAAGTCAATTGATACCCAGCAAATAAGTACTCACAGGGGAACCATCAATCCAGGCAAATCCTTCATCAGGATTTAAGAGAATCAAGCCGATCCAGAAAGCCTGATTGTGCAGTCCTTTATCCCTAAAATAAATCATACAATATAGACACATGAGAATAGAAAAAGGGGCCGTGATATAAATGCTGGAAAGAATGGAAACACGCTGCTTTCTGTCATGTGTGAATTAGGAGCTACTCCTTCACTGTTGGCCCATGGCTAGGCTCACCGATGGCACCCTTTGTCAAGGGGTTTGATCGTGCTCTGCGTTGGGACAAGAGTCCTCACGTTTGAATGTCACTTAAAAGCCAAGGGCTGTGGCACAGACCTAGCTCAGGCTCCCATCCTTGTGGCTGCCGTACGGCTCTTGGCTGTAGCAGGAGTTCATGGAGAGAAGTTTTAGCAAAATTAAGCCATAAATTGAGAGCTAGAATAGAATTTAACTAATGAAAATAAATGAATTTTTTTTTTTCAGCTGCCTCGATTTGCTTCTTGGCACTTCTGGTGTAGTTTATTTGATAGTTCATGCTATTTATCTTCTCATACCTATGGATCAGATAAAATAGAGTCCTCTTTCATTCACTACATAAATCAAAGGTTTCACTCTGCAAAGATTTCATAGTCTAAAGCAAAGGGACTTAATAAAGAAGTAAGAAAATGTTCAGTCTCGCAAGACTTGTCTATATGACTGTTTTAAATATATTTGAGAAATTAAATCTAGATTCACCGCTATGAGAAACAGGTTTTGTTAAATAGTTATATATTATGTGCCATTGATGTTACGGAATACAATCAGAATGTGGTGGTCTAAATTTGTGGAAAATAACAATTTCTACATTGCAGGCAAGACATGACACCTACAGTGCTAACAAAAATTAATTAAAATGGATTTCTGTTTAATTTCAGGAGTCTTCAGTTTATAGTCAGAAAAATTTCCACATTAAGTCATTGCATTTTGGTTTACATTACACATTAACTCAAGGGGTTTTTTTCAATATGTTGATTAATGAATTGCAGCTAGTTAAAAAAAAGACGGTTAGAGCTGAACATCTTATTGTCTCCCTTTTGGGAGAGGGTCTAATATGTACAAAGTTGATCAGATCTGGAAAACAGCCTTGCTAATCTGTGATGAAAATTTCAAAAATATCAAAGCCACTTTGAAATATTCAAGATATTATTTAAAAAAACAAAACAAAACAAAACAAAACACAATGTTTCAGGATGCTATTTCCAAATGAAAATTTCAATTTAAAATTTTATTGGTTTTATTCACTCAGTTACCCAGCTCCAGATGTATTTTGAAGTAATTCTGATTTAACATGGCATGAACATGAGAAAGAATCATTGTGCAAGTACTCACGATGCTAATTGCCAAATTAAAGTTTGATCCTCTCTTGTTTTGATTGTCACCAGATTTCCTCCTACTTCTCTACAGAATTCTTCAGCCTCAAACCAAGACTTCTTTTGGTTTCCCTCTCTCACAAAAAACTATTGAAAAAAAGGCAAAAATAAATTGATAAATGTGCAAAGTTTGATATATAAGAATATGTAATTGCCTAAGTAACTAAAATCAGTATCACTCTAACACCCCTTTCCTCTTCAGTGAGACAACAACATTTGTCAAGATCTATTATATTAAATATTAGTAATGTAAAGTGTAAGTTTTTTTTTTTTCTTAACATCCTCTATTTTGAGATCAGGCAAGAGTAACACGAGACTCTGAGGAGAACAAGAGGTATCATGAAGTACAGAGAAGAAAAAGATAATTTATAACTTAATTGGAACTTTGACCACTGAAAGGCTTAAAGAAAGATGGAATAGCTCAGTTGTAGTATTTTGAAGTAGAAAGCAGGAGATTTTTGAGAAATGGAAGGTGGAGGGAAAATCAATGGGTTGGAATAGAAAAGATAGTACGGATGCAAGGTGCTGACCTTCCTTACTAGCCAAGGAAGGGATTTTTGTATGGTGGTACAAGCATACAAGTAGCACTACTATGAAGTACACACATGCTTAAAGTAAGCAACCGGGCACTTTGTATTTTGGGGAAAGAGTAATCAACAATTTGGTAACTGGCAGGACCAATAATGTTAGTAATAATAATTGAGTGTGATGTAGAAATTGAGACCCTTTTAAATACAGGGCTAAAATCTCCTCTGGCCTTCCAACAGGCAGAGAGTCTCAACAGAGAAGGTGAGTGGATACATAAATAAAGACCTGGAAGAGCAATGTTCTTTATGTTTTTTTTTTCTTTTCAGAATTGAGACTTTTAAAGGCATTTTTAGCTAAATGAAGAGAATGCAAAAAACTTTTACTTGCTGAAGTGTCACCAATATGAAACTGAACCTGGATCTAAAAGTATCAAATGCTGTGTGAGAAAAAGTTAGCAGAGGGCCAGGTTTCCCTAACTTTTCTCTTAGAAACATTCTCTTACGCAAGTGACACTGAGTTCTTGAGATGCAATACTATGTTTTTCTGAAGTCCCGAATTCCTGGAAGTAAATAAATTAGGTGAAAATCTGACCTGGCATTTAAAGAAAAGAAAGCATATTTCTAGCACACTATTTCTTAAAGTTTTTCATGGTTTACTTTCATGACATTTGATGGATTTGTCTCATGGATTTTTGCACTCAAATACCATGGAGAAAATGACTCCCAAAAAAGGATCAGCACTTGGATCCTTGGGTAATACAGTGACCTGGGCACCAACTACTCCATGCTCAGGCACATACTTACTTTGAAGCACGAGTCTGCCCAGGAGGCTTCATCCCATCCTTCGGCACAGGTGGCTGCAGGGACCTGTACTGGAGGAGCAGAAGGTGACACTCCCACTGCCCGCCGTTTGCAGAGGAAATTTGCTGTCTTTTCACAGCCGACAACATCCCATAATCCAGCTGCAATTCCAGTTGCCATGGCAACACAGCCTTGTTCTTTTCCTTTGTGATATGGAAAATAAATTAACAAAACCAAAGACTTAATTACTCTCTAAGAAGTGAGACCTTTGCCTGTATTCAGAGAAGATTATGAAAAGGAAGATACAGATTGTGCAGATTAAAAACATCCTGGATGTAAAATTATTTTTGAATACCTCCTGCCGTAGCCTACATATGGGCCAATGAGAAACACACCTTTGCCAAAATTGGAGGTCTGCAGCTTTAGAATACAAATCTTCCTTATCATGGAACCATAGAATCATTTAAGTCGGAAAGCACCTTTAAGATCATCAAGTAGGACTGTTAACACTGCTGAGTCCACCACTAACTCATGTCCCTGAGTGCCACATCTACACATCTCTTAAGTACCTCCAGGACCACGGACTCAACACTTCCCTTTGCAGTCTGTTTCAATGCTTGATAACCCTTTCGCTGAAGAAATTTTTCCTAATATCCAGTCTAAACCTCCCCTGGCACAACTTGACACCATCTCTTCTTGTCCTATCACTCTCCTTCCAGGTAGTTACAGGAGTGTTAAGGTCTCCCCTCAGCCTCCTTTTCTCCAGGCTGAATAATCGCAGCTCCCTCAGCCTCTCCTCATGAGACTTGTGCTCCAGACCCCTCACCAGCCTCGTTGCCCTTCTCTGGACCCGCTCCAGCACCTCAATGTCTTTCTTTTAGTGAGAGGCCCAAAACTGAACACGGTATTTGAGGTGAGGTGCCTAGTCCAGTGGGACAATCCCTTCCCTAGTCCTGCTGATCACACTGTTCCTGATACATACCAGGATGCTGTTGGCCTTCCCTAGTCCTGCTGATCACACTGTTCCTGATACATACCAGGATGCTGTTGGCCTTCTTGGCCACCTGGGCAACCTGCTGGCTCACATTCAGCTGGCTGTTGACCAACACCCCCAGGTTCTTTTCCACCAGGCAGCTTTCCAGCCACACTTGCCAATGCTTGTAGGGGTGCATGGGGGACCTGGCACTTGGCCTTGTTGAACCTCATACCAGCCCCATAGACCTGTGTGTGTCTAAGTGATGTAGCAGGTTGCTAACCATTTCCCCTTATTTTGCCATCCCAGGGAAATCACAGGGCAAATCACACTTGATTTTTTTTACATATGTAGCAGATGGTCTGACAGCTACTTTGCGGTTCTCAATACCCAGATAATTCATTTTCAAGAAGGCTGATATCAAGTGCAACAAATTTGTTTTAAGGCACAACTAGCTAATGTGTGTGAAGGTGTGAAGGTAATGTGTAGCTCCTGATGTGTTTTGTTGAAATGTGAAACAGCCGGACGTTTGCAGCTCATTTCTCACATATGCATGATGTGAGTCAAAAAACTCGGTCCATAATTTTTCTCAATCTGATGAGTTGTTGTTAACTGGGGTTAAAAAGTTGAAAAATGGAGACAATAGACCTTGTTAACTCCTGCATGGTATTCCCTTCAGTCTAGCCCATAAAAAATCTGTTTCTGTACAACTTCCCATGAGATTGACTTACACAACACCTGACATTCAGCTGGGACTGTGTTTGTTACACTAGTGCCAAAACCAACGTCTGATGGTGCTGGCCACCTACAGCTACAAGCACGAAAGAAAGTGCCTGCTGTAATTTCTAACACCGGGGGATGGAAAGCAGGAACCCACAGGGATTCCAGCTGCACTCTGATCACAAGGGTTGAGCCCATGCAGAGCTTACCTGGCATTGCTGTGTTCCAGTGTGTGAAGAGAGGAGTTTCACCACTGGTCCACCTGAAACTCTCTCTTTCCTCTGTGTTGGAGAGACCGATCCAGAAGTATTTGTCAGATCTCAGCCCCGTCAGACTAATCAGAAAGGCTTGCTCATTTCTGAAGGGGAAAACAGCATTCATTCACAACGTATTACCTTGCAATATTAATCTAAGTGGTACAAATAGAGGTATCACTGTCGTGCTAGCATAACCCCACAGCAGTATCACCTCAGTGAAGTTCAGGCAGAACCTGAGCAAGCTTTTAAGTGTGGTCAAAAGAATTTGGCAGGGGACAACTTTCTCTTTTCAGCTGAAGGCATCTTCTCTCCTTTCCACCCAGTTCTGTGAAATGTTACAAGTCACTTCTCACTTCAGTTTCTAGTTGTATTCTACTATATTCCTTGTCTTTCCAAATCTTTGAGGTGCCTCAAACAGCCACCAATTCAGGACCAAACTGCCAGCTTTGATACCCACCACTTCTGAAGGCAGTCATGTTCCTCATAGGCCATGAAGCCTGCAAAGCCTGACTGAGATAGGGGTAGGGTGGAGATGATACGTTCTGGCTGTGGTGGGACATGCCCTGGGGAAGATTTCCTACATGTGTTCAGAATTTGTCTTAGCAGGTAGTGCAGGAAAATATTTTTTTTAAGGCTTTCCTATCATAATGAGGTAACACACATCAGTAAGTAGATGAAAATTGTAGCAACTGCTTTCCAACAGAAAAGAACCCAACAATAACACAAAAGCTGCTTTAATTAGGAATTGAAAGGTAAGAGAAAACTTACGCGAATTTGAAAACTGTTTTAATAGATTACATAGAATGCCCTAAAACATTGAGTCTTAATTTTTTCCTGCATGGACAATTTTGTTTGACTTACTAATACACATTTTTTTTAAAAGCACTGATAAAACACTTTGAAGAGTTCAAAAAATGGAAAATTTTTGCAAATTCCTCCATCAGAAGCACAGATTCTGGAGTATAAAAAGAAGATATTTTCCTACCTGCTTTCCACTGTAGCTAGATAAGCTTTGCTCTGTTCACAGGTCTTATTTGCTTCTGAGAATGTCAAAAGCACAGAGCCCACCAAATAACAGTGCAAACCATATCTTTTCCAGCCCTGTGAGAAACATAAGGTTCTTTATGTGAAATTGAAAAAGAACTTAATATATAAATTAGCTCTGCTCTTTTGTGTATAAATATCCAATGTTAAATTTATTGCGACTAAGCTTAAAAACAAGATGAGACTGGGCCAATCTGCTAATAAACAAAAGCTTTTGCTGCTGTTTGCTCCTACAGAAGGCCTTTTTCTTAAAGGATGACATTAAGATCTTAGTTTTTGTCTTAACAAAAACAGAGAATAGTGGTGAAATTATGATTTAAAAGACACATGAAATTTTTTCACGGGGTGGCTCATCAGGGAAAGGAGGGAAAAGCAGTATTCGTGTACATGTAAATGAATTTACTTTCTTGAGTATTTCAGAGAAAAATGAAAAATGCACATATATTAGTAAAATGCTAGTACGAAAAGATTAGTTTTCTTCAAGAGTAGATTTTCTAGTAGATGCAAACAGAAAGGCTCTAAAAGTAGCAAGAACCAGTAATTAATTCCTGTTCTTTTTTCCCAACATAATTAATTTATGAGAGAGAATTTACTTTCTGGCAGCCTGGGTCCTCAACTGTCTCTTTTCCAGAGGATTGTGATAAAGGCTTCTTTTTACAGATGTAACCAAGTTGCTTATCACAAACATCAGTTGCCCAGTATCCATCCTACAACAGCAGGGAGAAGAAACAAATGTTTTAAAAAAAGGGCATTCGTAAGCATAAGAAACCTAGTGTTTTCTTCTTTTTTCACTACAAGCCCCACTGAAATATGTTGCCTAGGAATGCTATAGGATCACTGCTGGAGATATATTTTTTAAGAAAAAAATACGCATATGTGTCAGGATTGGTTTAAGATCCGTTTGATGCTGTTTTGAGGTGAAAAAAGAAATATATGACATCTTGAAGTCTCAGTATTACTTGCTATCAAACCTGTATTTCATGAGAGGTTTAGTAAAGTTACACCTCGCCAACGGCTAATGGGTCTGCACTTAGAGCAGTAGTATTTCACTACACTTCTGGGGAAAAGAGCAATGAAACTGAAATAATACACACCTGAATGTGTTGCAGTAAATCTATTTTATTCATCAAGGAGAAGACTAAGAAAATGACTGATTTCTTTTAAAAAAGGAATTATGTAAAAAATAAAATTTAAATAGGAACATTTTTTCCCATAAATTTTTTTTTAAGATCAATTCTATTGATGCTTAATACTGGCAAGCATCAATAACGTGCTACGATATAACAGTTCCTTCAATAATTTATGTAAAATTCATGACATTTTTTGTGCATATGTGTGTGCATGCACATGCATATAAGTAGGTCTAAAACCCAAACAACCATGTATTGCAAGAAAATAAAGTACATGAGTCAAGCAGCCAGAAATACTACTAGGTATTTGACAGGTAGGTGTAAGTACTTTTTTTATGTCACAGCTGAAGACATGCCCCGGTGCCAGGTCTCTACGCCTCAATGCCATGTCTCGGTGAAGTGACATTGAGGGATGTAATGGTCTATTGAATTGGAAACTGAGTGATGGAAATTACATCTATGATAACCACACAGTGTATTTACTAATTCATCCCCATTCTTCTCCCAGAGCTATAACTTTTTTCATTGCTGCAGCATTAGAATGAATGTAATGGAAAAATTCTGGATCAGACTTTTCACCAGAAAAGAAATTTCAAAAGGCAGCACTAACAAAATGCCACCTCTCTATTTCTGATCTCTCCTGTCCTCTGAACATCTCTTCTGGTTGATGCCAAATTTATGGGGAAAACTATTCTAAGTTAATATGGAAAATTCCTCCTGAATACGTATATAAGTGATTTTAGACTGACATAGTTATTAGTTTGCATTACTATAAAATGACTGCATGGTTATACCTGCCCCTTCATAACAACACAGTCCTCCAGACCATTTGTGTAGGTGGGATGGTTGCGATTCCATTTGGTGAACGTCACGGGAGTCCCATCACTCCACTCGAAATAGAAGTGAGTCTTCAGGTCATTCAGACCCACCCATAGCTCTTCTGTTGGCTCTGAAGAGTGGAAAGAACAGACAAGGACTGATAAAGCTGGGATGTGGTACATGAGAGCTGGTCTTCATGCTTTAACAGAAAATGCTGGTTTTCTCTCAGATCTGCAGTAAGAGATGCTTTGGTCTGTACTGAAAATGCCTCAGAGTCCATTCAGAAGTAGAGTTAATAAACATAAGGTTCTTTATGACTAGCAGAAGGTTTTTACAGACTTTCTGAATATCTGTGATTCAGAACAACAAAATGACCCCTCGCATGGAGGGTAGGACAGTGAGTGTCCCACCTGTCAGGAGATGATACTGAGCCCAAGCCATGAAGACATCTGCCAACACATGTCCTCAATGGGGAAGTGTTAGAGGACTTGGGGTGGCCCATCAGGGGTGTTCACCAAGTCCAGCATGTGCAGCAAGTGTCAGGACCGATTACTACGGATCCAAGGAAAATCAGAAGCAAAAAGATATTATTTTCTTAGAAGGGTATTAAGCAAGAGGTTAACCTCAGTGGGAAATTTTAATCTCAGCAAAAAATTAAATTTCTTATAGGTTTGGAGCTCAGTTCTGAAGATATTAAACACAGAATAAAGGTGCCAAAAGTGAGATTTTGAGAGATCTTTATGTCTATCTTCTTTCCTTTTCCTGCTGTATACGGTTTTACAATGTAGATTACGTCTTGATAAATATAAATATACTGCTATGTTTATGCAATAGCAACAACATAAAAGAATACCATAAGTTAGATTTGGCCTTACGCTTGTGACATTTCAGAAAAAAAAAGAAAAAAAAAATAATATGAAGCCCAGCTTTTATGTTGTAGATGGGGCAAACAAAATACAGGTCTGCACAATATACTCACCGTAACCAAGCTGTGACACTAGAAAGCTGTGCTCAGCAATGTTGTGGACGCTGGCCAAATCCCCATCTTGCTCCTTACACGAAGTCAGAGCATCTTTCCATGTTTTGCGTTCTCGCTGAATGCTGTAGCAGTGCCCTGCGTACGGCCACCAACCCCCTGTGCACTCACCGGGGCTCAACTCCTCTAAAATTAAAGCACGATTCTTCAGAGCAATTTTGTAAGAGGAAAATAAAAGGCACTAGAGTAAGGTCTCTTGAGCACTCTTTAGAAAAGTGGGACTATATGAATAGATATAAAGCTGTAGTTAGAAATGCAAATACGTTCAAATGAAAAGCAAATATCGTTAAGGCACAGTATGCTAAATATGCAAACAGAGTGATGTCTCCTTAAGCAGAGAATAATTGAAAAATGCCCACGTTGTGTCAGAGATGCAATTTGAAATAACGCTCAGGGAGGAAAGAGAGACCACAGCAGAGAGCAGAGACCTCTCCCCGTTTTGCCCCCAGAGCAGCTGGGTGACTGTGTCCTGGTCTCCCGTGCTGCCTGCGGGGGCTGACACGAGGATCTGCCTCCTGTTCAGCATCTTGTTGCAAACATACGTCTAATTTTCAGATATGAAAACCATGAAGCAATTCTTTGGTCATTGGAGGTCAGTAAACAGTGCAAATCAGTGCAGAGCTGGTAGTTTTCTCTTCATATTAGTTCAGTGGCTTTTTTATTACCTAGATTCCTAAATATATTTAAAAGCTTACTGCAAGTTTGTTTTAAAAATAGTCCTGCATTTCTTTTTAAGGTTACTGCTGGCATAAAGATTCTCTGAAATTATTTCTGTACTTTCTTTAATTTAGCTACTTCTTTAAAAGTAGCTTTTTTAACATTCCCAGATGACAGCCTCCAGCAGATTCCTCCTGTATGTGGCATGTTCCTAGCCATGGTGTGGCATTGAAGCTGTGGGTCCAGGTGGCCCTATGTAGCCTATGGGAATACTGCTGCTCCTCCTGCTCTGCTCATATGAAGCCAATGCATTGTGTACTGTTGTCATCAGAGGAGCATTTTTTGCAGTAATATTAAAGTAACCACAATTACTCATTTGGAACAGATGAGAAGCACAAAATTTCTACTGTATTTATGCAAATCTGATTGCTGGCACTGGATGCCATGAAAAAGCAGCTTCTATCTGTCTTGCAAGAATGAATGATAAAGTGATGGAAGAAAATAATAGTATTCTTCTATGAATGGTTAATATACAATGGGAGGATAAAGGCAATACATAAAAGTCTGTATGTGTATGCATAGCTGTGTTTTTCAAAGGTTTCTAACATCTTGGTTGAAAAATAATGTTGCATACCTTTTGTCATTTGCAGATCTTGACAGATTGCTCTTTCTAGAAGTCAAAGAAAAATCCTTCTTTTTTACTTGACTAACCTACCTTTGGGTATGATGTCAGAATTCAAACTGAGCTTTCGCCTTTTACAAATGTATCCGAGTCTCTGGTTACATGCTTGGTTTTCCCATTTAGCATTCTTCCTGGGATTTATCACTCCACAGATTTTCCCAGGGAGTAGGATAGGACTTCCTTTGAGTAAGATAGAAAATGGAATCTCACAGCAAAAATAAATAAGAAAAGTAACAAAAACATCACATTATCAGTAAAAATATTAACTTATTCTGATTTCTTCAATACTTAATATGAAGAAGCCTTCCCCCATGGGAGAAGTGCTGTGGTACTTTATGGGATGCTGCTTTTTGGTCTGTGCTTTGAGAGTGAAGTAATGACCATCCACTGACTTTGTGTCAGGATAGTACTGGGAAGTTTCTGGTTCTTTTCCTGATATCGTGATGCTCCCAGACAGAACAGCCGAAGCTAGACCTTTATCCTGTGTCAAAAACTTCCAAACTTTAAAAATATTCAGTTTTAAATTATATCATTCCTCCAGTATATCTCAAGAATTTCACAATTCTACTTTCCTTTAAGATGGCTTTTGTCTTTTCTGTTGCAGTGTCTAAAAACTTCTGTAAGCAGAAAAAGACATTGCCTCAGATGGAATTTTTTAAAACTTACATGAGAGTTCAGTTGTTATTCCATCTTGCAACTTTCCCAAAACAGGAGATGGCTTGAAATGCTCGTGGCACAAACTAACATGAGACCACAAGAACAACAAGCAAACAGAAGAAGTCCCCACATGCGAGGAGCGCCCCGAATCCACCTCTGTCTCTCTTCCTTGAGGTTGCACAGTGCAATTTTTCATACACTGTTGAGGAATTATGAGCTGGCTCTCTAAGCTTCTCCACAATACTTAGTATTTCTCCAGACAACATAGTGCCATTATTTTCTAAATATTTTCCTGCTTTTGAAAGATTTGTTTTATATTTATACTCTTGGACAACATGTTACGGAAAAATTCTGATCTCTGTTCTGTAGTGTTTGATATCACTACAAATGACATTCTGCTTTCATAAACAAGGTAAAAGAACCTACTATAGCTGATCTCTACCATGAACTTTGTAATTTAGAAGTGTACTTCTAAAAATAGAAGTCTATATCTTCAGCTATTGTAAATCAACATGGGCTTTCCTGAAACAAAAGTAGATAAGGCAGTTTTATTTTTTTATCAGAATCCATTCAAAGATTCCCAAATAGATACAGTTCTTACCTGGAGCCCAGTTTAAATATCTGAAAGGGCTGCCTCCAGCCCATTGCCATCCACTGTTGAAATCCAAAGTGTTCAATCCGATCCAGAATGCAAAACTGAATTTTTTAGTTAACTCTAAATTAGAAAAAAAAAATAAATAAACTGTTTTTTCCTATCCTCATTCTTAGCAAGTTCTTCTAAAAGAAATTAAGTCAAAGGTAAGAAATTTGTATTTCTCAGTTTAAACCAGCCCAAAACCAGTAATCTCCACATTACTGAGATGCACAGATTAAAAAAGTAAAATATGGAAATGAATAAATATTCTCAGTACATCTCAGTAATTAAAAGAGCAAATGAACAACTTATTTCACTACTTAAATAGGAGCTTACTCCTCTCAGTTTGTTTCAATCCAATATAAGAGATGTAAAAAATATCTTATTTTCATTAGGGAACTGTGCTAAAATGTTTCTACAACAGATTTCATGGAGTAAACACATCAAAAAGATTACAGAGAAAGTGCACCCATCGGTTGCTTCCAGATTTTTTTCTGTGTGGGTGGTTTCAAAACCTCCTTTGTACCGTTTAGAACCAAACCAATACCATGATACTTGTATCTGAAACCCACTGGAGTTACATGGAGTTTGTGTATGCAAATGTACCCGTGTTAGGACCAATCTAGCCATCATCATAAATTCTCCTTGAAAGATTAGTAATCCTTGAAACACAGAGAAAAAAGGGTAAATTTGAAGACCAGACCATAGTCCTGCTCAGGAATGAATGCACCAGCAGGAAGGCAAGCGAGGGAAACCCTCGCCCTGGGACAGGCTGCAGAAGGTGCAGTAGCTCCTTCCTGGAGCACAAAGGTTGGATGGGGCCATTTCCCTCCCTGTAGAGATTTGGGGCCAATCCTTCATTAAAAAACACCAACTAACAGAAGGGCAGGTTAAACCATCTCCCTGATGAACCACCCCGACAGCCTGTCTTCTTTGGTGAGACAGAAGACAAGGCAGGCTAAAGCTCTGGGGCAGCACAGCATCCTAATATATTTTAAAGTCTTTATCATTTTACCTGCTATATATGACTGCTCATGTATCTCAGTGATGCTTAATAATTCTGCATTTTGCTGCTGACAGCTTTTCCATGCTTGGTGCCATGTTAGAGCTGATTCTGAGTTTATCTGATAGTGAATGCCAGTTGAAACATCTTCTGTCCAAAATTTTCCTGTGTCATCTGGAAGAAGAAGTGTAATAGAGCACGGCTGTTAGGGGATTGACACTGCACCAACTTAAAGCAAACGAAGCATGTAATGATGCAACATCTCTAAAAATACACAGTATTAATTGTATGCTTTTATCAATTTTAAAGCAGCAGAAAAATTAAAATCAGATTAGGCATCAATTTAAAAAAAAGTGTAATTTTTAAAAAATTATAAATATTATTTTAAATTTCTAAGTTTTTAGAAGGGAGTGAGTGGGTTTCCAATATTTGCTTTTCAGCTTACTTTTACACAAAATGTAGTACTAGCTAAACCAGGCATATCTGTTTATTGAAAAAATGGTGCCAGGGCAAAGTCAGAGAAGGAAAGCAAGTGTGTAGGTGGACTATGACCCCAGAGGCTCTTCCTCCTCATGGAGCAGGAACTCCCTCTTAGCTCATCATCAAAAGAAGCAGCTTTTTAAAAAATGGCAGAACCTTGTCCTCGAAAGCCCAAGGAACCATAAAAACAGTCTGTGTAGCACCAATGTGCAGATCAGCTGAAGTCTTTGCAGAAAAACTCACAAAACCTTGTGAAACTGTTGTGTTACTGGGAGAGCAGTTGGTGAGAAGAACTGTGGTGAGAAGCAGTCTGTGTCTTAGTTGGAGGAGTCCAAACACAGGTTCAGTGCAGAAGATAGTACAAAGATGGGAGAGGAGGGTAATTTTAGCAGCACCAATTTTTGTGTAGGCTGGCAATAGACAAGAACAAGAACAAGAATGGAAATGGATGTTAAGGGGTAAAAAACAGGATATTGCAGGAAGATCTGAGCTGCAGGCCATGCCTGTGGAATAAAGAGCAATGGGAATTATTTTAAAGGAAAACATCAGTCTAAATTCATGCTGGTCATGCCATGCACTGAAGCTACATGAAATGAGATATCAAGGAGCCTACTCGCTTCTCTGGTCCATGGAGAGAAACGGCCACTTCCAGCAGGTGAGCAGAACCTGGCTGGGCTGAACCATGCTCGGGAAGTACCTCTTCCTCTCCACTCGCTATAGAGGGAGCACGTGGCCACTGAGGTTAATGCTCAATCAGGTGATTTTCACTGAGGCTCATCTGACGAGGTTTGCCATGAGGGTGCGCGTCCGGTGGCTCAACAGACGGTTTTCTCAAAACCATTTCATGGCAAGTTAATTAATGAAATGCGGGACTTACTTATTAGTGGGCAAAATCCATAGAGTTTATCAACATCAAAATCTGCAGTGGTTGCACACCAGAGCCAGCCGTCTGACCTGCCAGCATCAGTGCATTCATTGTACTGCTTGCCTTCATATTTGAAGGGGAATACACATGGCTGTCCATTGCCATTTCCTTGCAATGTAAAAGTATCTAGGGGCAAGAAAAGGTTAAGAAGACACATGAAAATAATAATAAAATCATAAATCTGACTTCCTAGTAATGGATCTATGTATCCCTATATCTGTCTATCTAAACTGAAGGTCACACTATCTTATTTTAATTAATTTTTATCATTCCCCCCACCCCCCTTGTATAGATAGAGATTTTAAATAAAACGTTGTTTCAGTACAATTTGGCTTTTAGATACTGTGTTTAGAGCTTGATATATATACTTTGTCGGAAAGTCAAATTCTGTGATGACAAGTTGCTGAAAAGTTGTGGTTCTTGAAGACAGAAAAACCACAAGTAGATCTCAGACAGCAATGAGCTCACTGCATTGTTCTATTCTGTATGACTCAAAAGGTTCACTTCGTTACTCCATCTTTTCATTAATTGTTTAAAGAAAAAGGATAGCTGACCAGAGAGAATACAGGTCAGGTTGTCATGAATATATTTACATAGTAAAAATTTTAGATTTCAGTTGCACATTTCTGCGCTTGGAGAGGTTTTGCTCATTCATCCTCAGCACGGATCCTTTGAGATCAGCAATGCTTGGTCTTCTTAGACTATCACAGTATTACAGCAGCGTTCTTTTATCCTGGAATTTCTAATATACGCTCTCAATCTCACATTCATGCAAACACATTCCTCTGCTCAGTTCTACATACATTACTGCTTTTCTGTTTCTCTCTGTAGCCATACTCAGTGAGGGATGTACATCTTCAGACTAGAACTATTCTTCTAATTTGGTCGAACTGGAGGGGAGGAGCGAGTCCTTCCTTCTCATATCTCATGTCTTGGAGCAGAGTGAGAAACTTGCATAACTGTCATGAAAACATGGCTCTAAACCCCTTTGATCACTGCACCACGGGTGTGATGGGGAGGGTAAACAGAAAGAGCTCCATGCTTCCTCATCTCTCAGCACCCTCCCGTTCAGTGCCATCTGATTTAATATTTCTATAAAAAGAAATTCCAACTAAAAGATCCTACTTTAATTGCCTCCTTTTCCCCCAACATCCCTGTATCTCCCCTCCCTTATTCCATGACTCAGGAACTTCCAGGAAGACAACCAACGTACACTTTACATCATCTATCAATCCTCATTGCAAATACAAAATAATCAGTCTATGCATTAAAATGGTAAAGCTGCCTGAGGAAAAGCATTTTGATATCTAGTTTAACACAAAAACAATAGGAAACTTACCCAGTGACTGTAATGAACCGTGCACGAAGGAAAGAAAAAGTAGGAACCTGGAGAAACTCATTGCAAATGTAACTTGCTCTTCAATCCGCTACCAAAAGTTGGACTATAAAATCAGCAGTGTATAAAACCCTTCTGAGTGAGGATAGCGACGCTATCAAAGGGTTGATGGATAAAGCTCTATACTCTAAATTAGGAAATATCCTGTCATGTGGTATTTTGAAATAACTAGAGTGCACATTGCAAACACTGCTCACTGAAGAATGGGTCGCTCTGCATATCTAGAAGAAAGAGAGCAAATTTTACAGGATCTGCAGTATTCAGTGCGTTATGAATTATTGCCCACTTTGAGGGCTAAAATTCTAAAATTGCTTTTTTTCTGCACTATAACACTGCTTGCTTTGATCACAGTTTGAGGCGGGGCTGCTTACTTCTTGTTGAAGATCTGCAAGTGAAGGAGTTCAATGCTATAGGCTAGCGATAAGTTTCCCTGTAACAGGAGGGAAACTTTTGCCTGGAATGCTTTTTTCCAGCAAAAAGTTCATCCATCCGAGAAATTCCTAGTGAGGGTGGTCCAAGACAAAGCCAAATGTAAGCTAAACTGGAAAAGCGCCTTTTAGTCTGTAAGCAAAGTGCTCATGTGAAGACTTCTACTGGCACAACAATTCTTGTACAACTACTCTGCAAAGCTGTGCTGGCAAATATTCACATGCAGAAAAGTCTTACTGTTCCTCTGTTTATTTACACCAGTGAAATTAAAAGAAGTTGTGCTAACGAAACTGAAAAAAGCAAGAAGTGAAATAGCCAGTAGTGAAATACATATAGAAACTGGACAGAAGGTGTCGTGTGAGAAGCAACTGTCTTTGCTTTTATTTATAAGGTGTGAGGGAAAGTTATTGCAAGAACTGGCTAAACTTGTTAACTGTTAGAAAGCACTGAGAGAGAAAAACTTTTTCAGGAAAAATGGCTGGATTTCAGTAAAAGTACAAATTGAATAAATTGTTTAATGATGACTATTTTATTTGCAGGTGACATTCAAGGGGGACTTAGTGTGAGCAAGTCTTGCAAGAGCAGCCCAAACTCATAAATCTGAGCGGTACCACAGACAGCGATGGGGTGGGAGAGAAATAGAAGCTGATTTTACTGAGTAAAACCATATTTCAGATATATCTGAAATCATAAAACGAAATGGCTCTGACAGGTGGGGTCCCAAAGGAAAATACCTGGAGAACATATTCCTACCCAGTTCCCTCTGCTGCCTCGTGAAGTGCCAGCCGCTCTCCAGTCCAAACTGGGCTTTGGTACCCTTCCTGTGTAAATGAATGCTTGTGAGGATTCAGCTCCCCAACTGCAGAGTGACAGGGGGGGATTAGTGCAGACACTGAGGAAGGCTGGAAGAAGAATTAAGCATTTGGGAGCTGCCCTTTGTACATGACCAACCAGCTTGGTGCTGGTTACAGACTTTTCGGAGTCAGCGTCCCGCACGCTGCATTTCACTTTTGCAATAATCTGTTCTCACCATGGTGCTAAATTCTTGATTGTATTTATGCCAAAAAAAAAAAAAACCCAAAACAGGAGTCCAGTGCTTAGAAATAGAACTTCATTACTTTTTATTATTATTTCTTTAAACTTTCCGGCTTGCTCAATAGATTCTGGGGAAGGCAGGTTTTTTCCTGGGTCTATCTGCTAAGCACTCTTCCCCATAAAGTGTTTAGGGTCTAAATTACATTTGCAGCTCACCTAAATGCTATTTTATACTGCTTCCCACTGTTTTACTAATGCCTTAAATTTAGTCTTCTTGCAGATTCCTAATACATTATTCCTTAGTTTTCTGTTCCTTTTTCCTGTGGTTAAAAATGGCCCGTTGGTGCTTATTCAAATTGAATTCAAAGTGGTGGTGGGAGAAGCCCTCCTTGCTGTTGGCAAGAGAGTTACGGCACAGAAAGGAGCAGGTCCTTTCCCCTTGATTCATGGGGAAGTCTAAAGCTCAAAGTTATACTAATAAAAACTTCATTTATTTCAAAGCTTTAACAAAAAAGAAGGAAGAATGCAAGGGTGAGAATATTTTAATTCATGTTAGTAAACATACTACAATTAAAAATCATATTATCACATAGGAGAAAGACCAAAACCTACACCTGAGGTTAATATCCTTTTCTGGTATGAACTGCATTTTCCGTAGCAGAAAATGAAAGTGGCAAGGTTTTCTATCCCAAAGTTATCTGAGGTAAGTATATGAAGATCCATTTTATAAGTAAGTGTAATAGCATACAGTTATAAGGAACAGTAGAAGTGCTGGTCTGATGAAGTGGAGTTTGCGGGGCAAAAAGAGATCAAGATTGCAACAGAGTCGGGCAGATTTTATTTTTTTAGTTAAATGCAGTGTCCACAAAGTCATGGGAATACAGTTCTAAAGAGTGATCACACTTTATTGAACATTCATTCTCACTAGTTGACTCTTATAGCTTATTTGCTCTTGACAAGTTATTTACACTTCAGAACATCTAAATTTTTGCAAATCTATAGCATCAATCTGTAATTCCAATTTTGTAAAATATGCCTGATACAAAAGAGGCTGGTAGCGCAAAAAGAGAAAAGGGATTTACTTCATGATTACAGAGATTTGGAGACTTTTGACAGATACGTCCTTTAATTTCAGCAAGTAACTTGCTCCTCTGAATTGGTACATGCCACAGGACCCATTCTCACCAATTCTTCAGTCACGACACATCATTTCAGAATTTCACTGCCAGAATCTGTCAATAGTTGGTTTTGTCTTTTTCTCTTATAGAAATAGACTGACACACCGGCTCCAAGAAGAGTGAGAACAGCCAAAAAAATGAGTGGCCAAACAGAATGGTGAACAGGTGGATGAGCCTCTTCATTCTTCTCCTTGCCTGAAATGAATGCATATAAACGTGAGAAACCTTAGCAATTTTTTAACCCACATAAAACATGAAAAACAAGGAGACGTTCTCTCCTGCTGAATTTGGAGTCTGTTCAGTAAAAATCTGAGCCCTGATCAGTAGCCAGGTCTCTTGTCTAAAGCTAACATGGTTTTAGTGGATCTGGATTGCAAGGATGTACAATGCACGCAGCGGATGCTTGTAAGAATTTGATGAAAATGCATGCTTTAGATATGGATATGAGAAGTTAATTATAGATATGAGAGGCTATGTAAATTAGTTTTACAATATTTTTGTTACATTATTTACAATAATACCTATGGAAGAAATCTGCATATACGTCTACACGGGTTTTAACAGCCTAGTAAAAGCTCTCTGTGCCTGTTCTCAAAGTTTGTCACAAGTTGGGTCACTGCTGAGCTTGGCAACTCGGGGTTAGCCCAGCCAACCAAGAAGATGGGAGTGCTTGCGTGCACCATAAAGGCACTGTGGGATTACCCTGAGCGATTTATAATCATACATAACTCTCAGCAGGACTTGTTCTCTAAAAAGGGGTGACTTGGGAAAAGCCATTTTAAGTTCTTCTTGTATTTAGGTTTTTATGAATTTTCTTATGAAAATTCTTACCTTCTTGCTGTAGAGGACTCCCACTTGGCTCAACTTCAAGGAATATCAGAGAAAAATAATAAGACACTTCATTAGAATTCATAAATTTGACTATTTTGCTAAAATTATACAGGAACAAACCCCCTGAAGTATTACCATTGCATTAGTAACATATGTGTCTGTTATAAAAGGCAACATAAGCGAGGCAAAAAATGTTACTAAGGTTTTGCCTACTTACTTAATGTTACCAAACTGTAATTTTCATTTTCAAGCCAGAATTTATAAAGGCAAAAATTAAAATTATATTAAAGCAGAATAGAATGTAAAATGAACAGGTACAAAGCAATAGTACCCCTGACTAAGGCAGGAAATAGTTACGTATGAGGGCATCTTATGATTCAGTGGATGGATTTTAGTGCTTCCTTATTATTTTAGTACTATACCAGATGGAATAACATTTGGATGTTTTCAGTAAATCTTTAATGGGGATTAACTAATTTACTGCCATGGGCATGTGCCCATCTAAGCAAGAAAATTAACAGTGCATGGGAGATGACTGTTTCTTGTTTACATTTCAGTTTGGTTTTTCGATTAAAAACTACATTTGCAAAATGATTAAAAGCTAACCCCAAATTTTCAATTATTTTTCTGAGAACTGCTGTGTCTTGCGATGTCATCAGTATTGAAATCACATCCTTTCAACTTTTCATCCAAACAGAGGAATCTTAAAAATTGTTTTCCGTAGGAAATGAGGCTTTCAGCATAGGACAGAGATGTTCCCCGCGATCTACTGGAGACAATGTGCAAAAGCTGGAAAATTGAACTGCTCTCACAGCTACTACAAAAGGAAGTGCAAAGGTTTAAAGATGGCAACATACCATTTTTTGGTAAGATTTAGGTAACTTAAGAGAATGGAATGATGGTGCTTTCTTTCAGACAATTCTATGCGGTGGAGGGCTATAACAGTTACCAGTAAACAGATCTACTCTATCACTAAGGACTTACCTTTAGGTTTTTTGCAGATAAATCCTTTTTCAGAAGAGCAATCGATGTTGTCCCAGTAACCAGATAGTGCAGACATTTTGACACAGTTATGCTCCTCACTGGACTCGTTCTCGTCCCAGTTGACGAAGCCCAGTGTAGCATTATCTAGCCATAACCACTGGCCTAAAGAGAAACATACAGAGTAAAAAAAAAAAAAAAAAAATGCATCTCAATTATATTTTAACTCCTTAGCTCAACAAATGACTTAAAAAATCTAGTAGTAACCCATTTTTCAGCAGAAGACCATGGCGGCTTTTTTTGTAAAAATACAGTTTTCCTTGATTTTCTGATATTAGCACATTTCTAAAAATATTGAAAGTAAGACATTACCATCCACATTTCGGTAAAGTCCTATCCAGAAGTCTCCTACTTTATTTCCAAGTGGTTGCATTCTATGGATCAGAAAGTCAGATTCATCCATGTTTTCTACGGAAACCAAGGTAGCACCTGAAAGGCATTAGCAAGCAAACAACCATAACCTACTTGAACAACTACTCAAATGACCTCCTCTTTCAAATTTGTACAAACAATAACTTTTGAAAGTATATGTGCTGCTCTGTTGGTTTCCCCATTGGTCCTTGAGGAGGACAGGACCCTGGAGGTGCTTAGTGGCCATGGTCCCCCACCACTGCCCCCAGAAGCAGGAGTTGATGTGGAGCTCTGCACCTGAGGAGGCTGCAGCCTCTGGGAGGATAGAAGGCTGCACAGTCATTTGTGTTAGTTTATTTTCATTGCACCAGATTTAGAGTGGGTTGGTAGGCAAATAAAGTAAATTTTTATTTAAAAAAAAAAAAATCAATGTTTTTACATTTTTATGGGAGTTTTGTATAAACTTTTGTACAAATCTCGTCAGTTGATAATGAAGGCTCTCACCTAACTGAGCACACTCAAGGGAGGCCAGTGCCCAGCTTGTCCCAGCTGATGCTTCGAGGTAGTAGCAGTGGCCACCGTAAGGGATCCAAGCTCGGAGATCGGCTGCTTCGGGACAGTCTCCGGGCAGCTGAGCAGGGTCAGTAGGAACTACAGCTAAAGAAGCTGTATGAGAAGAAACTGGTATTGCATTATGAGTAACCCATGAGGTGGGGTATGTGTATAAGCACAGTGAGACTTCTCTCACCCAGCTTTATCTGGACCTCTGCTCCTTGTCTATTCCTACAGACCCCCAGGTCAGACAATGGAGAGAGCCAGGCAGTCAAGAGTGTGATACATCTTATTTCTCCAATCGCATTTCTTAGGACAAGGAAACAAATCACATCCTGCACCATCTAACTGCCTGCCTTGGCAGTACTGTGAGGAAAACAAACCCTGAGGGATGATACAGATCTTGAATTTGGGTTCTCACAACACAGAAGGCTGTTGCAGGCTAATGAATCATTGATACCATAGTCCCACATTGAATGGCTGCCTGGTCTCTGTGTATTGTCACTGCACACAAAGGAGCCATCAGTGGAGCATGCCTTTGCCAAATTAGCCTCTGATCACCTGTGCAACCCAATTCCCTTCTATTTGTCTGCACTGCCTTATGCAGACCAAATGTATGGCTGGAAGGTTTAACTTGGACGTCACCTTCAAGTGGCAAAATCTATCTTGAATCTCACATCAGGAACAGACTATATTATGTAGCCTTAAAACTTCAAGGAGTGACAATGACACAATTTACAAAATCTACAAGTAAACGTGCCTCTGCATACCTCTACAAAGAGTTTAAGTATCATTCACATTCCTGAGGCTCTTACACCTAGATCAGAACTGCTTTAGCTTTAGAAATAGTGAATGGAAGTGAAACTCCTGCCTGTGATTTGGCTCAGTGACACTTGTGTGTGAGTTTAGCCACATGCTGTAGTCCACACAGTCAGTGCGTGATGCCAGCATTTCCTTAAATTACACACAGTCATCTCAAGTGTGATTTATGCTCACATCTCGGAAAGAACAAAAGACGTTGAAGACAGAGCTTCATCTCATGCACGTGAAAGCAGTGCAGCTGTATCTGTTTGCACAAGAGGCTTTCATGTGCCTGAATTTATATAGCACCCAATAGCAAATCTCCAAATTCTGCGGGCAGGTAGACAGTATCCTGAAGCACACTCCTCTGAGGGTTTTAGCCCAAGCCAGAGCAAAATCTCTAGGATTAGGCAGACTAGTGCAATTAGGAATGTGTCTTTGAAATTATTACATTCGTTTGCTTACCATCTGACATCTTACAGACTGAAAAGTAGCTTTCATTGCAGGATGCTGTTTTCCAAGTACCATCAAGATCTAGGTAGACACAAGCATTTTTCTTCTTTGGTTCCCCTGCTGCCCATTTCGTGTACCTGGTTTTCCAGTTATCGGTCCATTTGTAATAGCTGCCAGTCTGAAAACCAAGAAGTTCTGGTAACAGCGTTTTTTATATAAATAAAAAGCCCTGACACATAAATGTAGTGTCCTATCTCTACTTGAGTTTTTCAGCAAAAAAAAAGCCCCGTGCTTCTCTGTGTTTTAACCTCTGTTCACTGTTCTAAGCAATACTATGGGTGCTCTGAGTCACACAAGAACTCATTGCTTCCGTGTGACACGAAAGTGAAGTGACACAAACTCCTACAACAAGGCAAGAAACTCAGATGAGTCCGTCGTAGGTCATTTAGCAAATCCCGTATCAAGAGAAGCAGTTACAGAGAATTTGTCCCCTCTGATCTGCTGTAATTAAAACTGGGAGTTATTTGTCGAGTAAAGATTACTTGATATTAAACAGGCCAAATAATCTTAAAATATCTCTCTAATACTCAAAATAGCTTTTATTGATATTATAACAGTTATAAGGAGCCCTCTGTATGGCAGGGAGTTAGACTTTCAGACCGCCTAACAGTTGCTGTGTGATAGCTGCGCATCCTGGCTTTGACTCTCAGTCTGCACCTTTATTTCTTTTACCATTCCTAGAGCTTTCTACTTTCATCCGTTGCTTCCTGCTTAACCTTTTCTGCGACTCTTCCCTCCACTTGGTGCATGAAAGTCTTTGAGTGACTCTAACGACCCCTAGAAATCTATCCATATACACACAAAGTACAAGTATAAAGTAACGCCATTCAGCGTACAGTTGTTTCTGTTTGGTTATCAGTGGGGCATCCATCATGTCCATAAAGAGGAGAAGAGCTCACCAAGCACCTCCCATCTGTCCAGCACTTACCATATTGCTGTTGAGGCCGATCCACACAGGTTTTCCGTATTTCAACATCTGGATCCACAGGAATGAGTGGACGTAGCCATCTGAAATGCTAGCAAGTTCTGCAGATTTGCCTTGACAGTTTTTTCTGGCCTCTTCCCATTGCATTTCAGATGAGATGACTGAATAGCTGCTGTCACCGTAACGGGCAAAGCCAGAGGGTGGATTTGTTGTTGGTACTGCAGATTGCATGGTAACTATGAAGAAAAAACTGAATGTAGGAATTTACAACGTTCCATTTATCTATAGCATGGAAGCTATTAAAAAATAGTTTGAAATGTCCAGTACTAACCGTAAGTCAAAATCTTTAAGCTCATGAAAAATTTTCCACCCTTGGGATTCTAAAGGTATAAACACCTGTGGCCAGGATTAAACAAGCTAAAAGTGCCTCCCTAAAACTATATGTTTGCTGTGCAGGGAGAGAGGGTCCTTAGAATCAAGTTAGCTATGCTGGGAGTGAACAGGCTGCAGGAGCTGACTGAAGCTGACTGATGGGAGAAGGGAGAACAGTTTTTAATAGTGCTGTAATAAAGATGAGGCAAAACTGTTTTGTTATCTATGCTTTGCCTTCTCTAGTCCCGTTATACGGCTGGGCAGCAGGTATGTGCATAATTACAGTTCTACAGCAGGAGAGTCAACATTCATTACTCATTTTGGTGTAGAAAAAAAAATAATCAATATTCTTCAACAATAAAGACACAGCCAAGAGGCTGTACATTTTAATAGACATCAGGTAGCATTTAGTAGAAATGTTAAGAGAGGATTACATGCTCTCCCCAGAGACAGCCAAGAGTATGGGGAGATCACTGTAAGAGCATGGTTTTATACAAGAGGATACCTAAAAGCTTCATATTTCACAGAGAAGAAATCCCTTTCCATTTATTATTCTCTACTATTATTCATTATTTAAGTACAAAACCCCAATTAAGATAGTGGTTCCTCTCCAGCAACAAATTATACTTTAAAAATAGTGCAGCCTTAAGACTGGTGGAGCTCTGGAAGCCTCAGAGACTCAGAATGAGATTCAAAGCCGAAAGAAATCATGTTGGTTTATAAATTCAGATTATCTGAGATAATTATTCTGTCTAGGAGACTGGATTAAACAGAACTCACGTGGATTCATCTGACATATGTAGCCTCTCTCATTGTCACAGCTATCATCTCTCCATTTCCCATCTGACTTCACAATCAAGACGCAATCTGTCTGAAGGAGAGGGGAAGATAAACAACCATTACAAAAGGCAATCAGGAGGTGATGAGCTGAAGACCCTACACTCCTAGTGCAAGCCTGATGGCAGAGAAAAGGAAGAAAAAAGGGAGAGGAGAGAAGCTCATTGAGCATTAGTTCAAATTTCCTAGGTTTCTGCCAAATGGCTTGACCTGGTATTTATTAGTGACCCCTTAAATTGGAACCAGGCTTCCACTAGTGCCAGTCAAGGTCTTAAAGAAAGGTTTATAAAAAGTAATCTTACCAGTTTTATTAAGAATTCTTTAATGACTACAGAAATGACTAGGGTACCTAAAATATGTCTTGTTGTTTGTAGTCATTATCAAGTTATCACTATCAGATGTCTTTATTAACAACCAAATTTTCCCTTTACTTCCTTATTTCTAATTCCTTCAATAATTCCTTCATGACTCCTCTGCTTTCAGGATTGGCCATGACCATCTTTCAGCATTTCAGTCGAGTATCTCTCTTATGCTGATTTGAAAAAGTTTTAGTCATAAACAGGTAGACTGATGGTAGATGTTAAAAATCTCAAGTGAGCTATCATTTCTTCTATGTGTTTCCCTCCTTGGAAAAAGAGATTGAATTTCAGCAGTGCAATAGCCCTTTTATTGAAGATACCCTTTCGTACCACCATAAACTAGTAAAACAACGCGGGAGAACATTAGCCAGGAATGGGACATAGACACAGACAAATTAAAGTTGCACCAACAACCTTAATTTTGGCTTATCATAACTTTTCTATGTTTCACATTGCAACTTTAATGTTTGTGGTAATGCAGTTTGTGGGGGAACTGATGTAATATATGCCTCTCCGGGCTTGATTATAGAATCGGTATTTTGCAGTAGGTCAGATGGAAAGCACAAAGTCCCTCTCCTTCAGAACCTCTGCCAAATATGTTGTGTGTGTTGGAATGGTTATCCAGTGATTTGCTAAACCTTGTTTGGCATGTTGCTATTGCTGCTATAACTCCCCTTTTAGCAAAATCATCTAGCCACCTAAGATATTACTTAAATTTCCTGTACCTCCACAGTGATGTCGGTCAACATTTCTAAGTAATAATAGTCAAAGTATCTTTGTTTCTGTTCTGGTGCACCATTAGCCCAGTTGGTGTAGGAAACGGTGCTTCCATCTGTCCAAAGAAATGTGGACTCTGTGCTGATATCATTCATCCCAATCCAAACATTAGTCATGGCATCCTTTAAATGATAGAAGAGGAAAGCTGGAGGGAAGCAAAGATTTCTCGTTAAGGAAAGCTTATCTGGATTTACCCAAAATAGGAAAAATGTGCAAAAGCCCAGAACTGGGGCCATATTAAAAGGATAATATTTCCCACAACAGAGCCCATCTGCCTTTAACTAAATGTTTAGATAAGCATCTGTAGAAACATATGTTACACAAGCATTAGGGTTGAAAAAAATAGCCAAAAACAAAGCTCTGGAGAAAATTAGAAAAAGTCCCCTTCCCCACTGTGCATGCACACACAGGATTCCAGCAAATCATATTGCCAGGGAGAGAGAGAGAGAAAATACAGATGCCTGTTAGTTTGAGGGATCTGTGCAATCGTTCTTAAAAAAGACTGGAAGTTTCATGAAAACTGAGCACTGAAAGAACTAGAAACACACACTTAATTTCTTCTAGAACATAATTTAGCTATTATTTCACACTTTGGAGTTTAAACCAAGCATAAACTGACCTGGCTAAAAAGCAACTTTCAACAGATAATCCTGTAATCTATTTTAGAGAACACGGAAGTTTCTTTAGTGGAAGATTAGTATTTTTTCTTTCAATAGAGCCCACGTATGTACCTTGCACTTGTTCATTTGGTATGGTAGCCAGGTTTCCTCCCAAATCAATACAAGTGTCTCGTGCAGCATGCCACATTAGCTTTCTTGTTATATTTGAAGCAAATATTTTGAAACACTGAAAAAAACCAACCAACCAAACACTTAATTCAAACTAGCAAAGATGGGAACTGTTGTATGTGACTAATATCAGCTATCGAATGTACATTGCTCCAGAAAAAGAAATCAGAGCTAGGGTAAGTGGCAGAGCTCAAGAGTAGAAAGTATGTATGTCTACCCAGGTAGATACTTAGCCCCTCTCATTGCACAAGGTGTAATCCAGGACTCTAGTATCATCTGAACTGATTGTAATGATATCAAGTACATAATTCCCTTTCAAATCTTCATCTGCCTGCTTCCTGCAGTAACTACGGGATAACTTAAAACCAAGAAAATGTGGCTTTGGATGACACAGCTGCAGTGAATGATCTCTACTCTGCCTTGTTCTGCTTCCAATGACTGTGGCTATAACTGTTTATCTCTCCAAAGTGTAAGAAATACCCTTTGATACATTGACCTAACATCTGGAGGATGCAGTAGTAGCACAGTGTATATAAAGTAGACAAACTTTGGCAAATTATTACAAATTCTGTTGCAGCAATGAGAACTTCCAGACCATGTCTGAAAATAAAACTATAATGAGAACAATTGTAGTTTGGCATCCTCTTTCTGAACGCAAAGCTTTGAGGATCCTGTACAAGCCAAAGGGATTGTTCAAATGCATTCTCATCAAATCATTCCACCTGAAGAACTTCTTTTTCAAGACTGACTGTTACAAATTTAAGTTCTTAACATAAATACATGAAACAGGAGAGGAGGAGGAAGGGTTTTCTTAAACAGAAACAGTGTATTCTAAGCCTATGTAAACTACATTCTCTATGATTTATTAAGCACACATTTACTTTTACTGTGTTTCTCTGCAAAGTTCTATAGCTACCTGCAAAAAAGCCCAGCCATTCAGCCAGAAGGTTCTGGCTGGATAATTGCTCTCCACATTTATTTTATAATTATAAAAAACCCTTTTTTTTTCCCAATTCTTTTCTTCATTTCCAGTGCTATACAAAATTACTGAAAGTACTTGTTGACATACCTTGTTGTTAAAGAAAAGCCAACTTTCTGGACATCCTCCAGGAGGCAATGGAGAAGCAAACGTTGAATTAATAGAACTGTTATGTTTTTCACATATAAATCTATTGGATGAACCACAGTTTATATCATTCCACAAGCCTAAAAATAGTTAGATTGAATAATGAAGTCAAGATGTTATAGTATTTGTAACAATAATTTATCACTTCTAATTTTGAGTTAGTAAGAGGCTAATCTCTACTTTTCACACCATTAAAGCATGTAGAAGAGCTACGCACTACATTTATGCACTCAGCTATTTTTTTACAAACAGATGTTTATGGACTGCTGTTCAGCACTGTTAGTTACTGGGCTACTGTCTAGCAATTGAAAAAAAGAATAAAATACTAGGAAAAAAAGAGCAAGTGACTCAGAAGAAATGCTCTGGTCATCAATTAACTTCATTCTACTTTCTACACACACACCCCTCTCCCACCTAACCCTCACCCCCCCCCCAAAGATTCTGAGTAGAGAATTACAGGGGAAAGAGGAAAAAAATGAATTTTTATTTTTTTTTTAGCAGAACACAGTGTTCTGTATCTTATGTTTCAGGCTGCAGTTTGATCTGAAATCAAAGTAACCACGGAAGCTTTGAATGAGCCAGTTGAAACTCTAATAGTAGCACAGCTGTAGCCCCTTGTGTTTAATTTGAACTGCCTGACCCTTCTGTTCCTCATCAAGGGCTGCGTACCTATTTGTGATTTGTTCAAGCTATGGCATCATCACATTTCAGGCAGCAGGGGAAATATACCACCAAGCAAATTGGAAAAGAAAATGGATGAAATAGGAAATACGGGATCAATCCAAGAACAATATAGTGTCCAAAAATGCGTTATGAAATATCTGCCATCTCTCGGGGGCCAACATCTCAAGTTAATATAAATTATCTAAGGATTCAGTTTCCAGGTTAAAATACCTCATTTCAGTTGTCAAGATATACACTAGGTTTCTAAGCTACTGCTATAGTCAACAGAGAGCTAGGGCAGGATTCCTTTGTCTAAACAGAGGCCCTAAGCACTGTTTGAGAGGCTATGCAAGCAAGGCACCTGCAGGGAGCTGAAAGTTATGGCACTGTTCCTGTGAGAAGCTTACAGTCAGGTGGGTTAACTCTAGGACACTGTGGGTGGCTACAGTCACCTACAGGTAGGCAACTAAGTACTCCACTACAGTAAACCAAATTGCTCTTCGGGCAACGCTGGCTGTGCAGGTGAGATCTCCATTTGACTATAGTGGGAACTTCAGAGCTCATATAAGCTACATTTTGGCATCAGCTCAAGCTCAGTGCTTCCCTTATGGTCCAGTTCAGTTGCCCCCATGTAAACTTCTAGCATCATCTGAGACAAGTTCAGGAACACTGAGCCACATCTGCAGAGTGGGTACATATGGCAGGGACCAGCAGGGTGGCTGCCTCTTTCTGGCTCAACAGCTAAAGAAGGAGGGATGCAAATATAAATTCCTGTCAGCCTCAACTAACTTACAGAAATGCAACCAAGAGGAAAAATTAGCTCTAGGATTTGTAAGATATTTACGTGTAAGAGTACTTTTAAGCACGTAAGAGAGTCCTAGGTCATTAGATGTAATTGTTTCTTTCCTTTCCTCATTTGTGTGTACCTTCAACCCCCTCTATTTCCTGTAGCTGTCATACATGTTTTCTTAAGTTCATAGGAGTGAAGAGAGACCCCACTCAACTTGTTACTAAGAGAAGTAGCGAAAACCCCAGTAAAAAGGTGCAATGTCAATGTTACAAATCCAGACACAGACATCTGCATTGAATTACACGTGGTACTGAAATCTCGGCATTGTAAGGACATAAACTCTTCCATGATTGATGGTTACACCAGTTACTGCATCTTGTTGGCTTGCCACTGGAACGGAATTGCAGAAAACAGCCATGAAAGATTGTGTGGCAACTGACAGCACGAGGTTTGACAGCATCAGTTGTAATCCAAGCAGAGACAAATAAAATCTAATAGTTAAGCCTTGTTACTTGCCTTGGTTTGGCAACATTACCACACAATTTTCGTCATTATTTGCAAAATTGGGTTCATTAGGGGCCCAGGCCACATAGGTTACTGGAGTTCCATCTATCCAACTTAAAGAAAAAAAATTCAATTAATTATTAATTAATACACTTCAATTGTGACATAAGAATCCTATTTATCATCTCACAATTAAGAAGACCCATTAATGGGAACTGGCTAAAACTGGAAGGACTGTTACAGATTTTCCTCTCCTTACCTGATTATTCTAATTCGAAGAAATTTAAGTAAAATACTAGTGGTTGCAAAATAGAAAAAGAATACACCAAACATATTTTCCATTGAAAGGCAGGACTGACCAGATATCATTTAACTATTTTCAATTAGCCATAATATATAATACATAGAAGAATATTAAAAGTTTTATTATCTAAAGTGATTTCATTGTATCATCTAGTTAATATTATGCTCCTCAGTCTGAGCATTCCTGATGTTTTCATAGATAAAACCAAGGACAAAAATACTTCTCTGTGGATTTTACTCTGCAGAGAAATATCTCTCCATAGGTTATTTCCCTTAAGTCTTGTGTCTGGAAACTAATGGATATTCTGTCAGCTTTAAAAACACCCTTTCTGAAGTATCAAGATTGACAATTTTTTTTTATGCTTACATGCTTTTTACTGTCATAAATTGCCATTGAAGGAAGAAGAGGTCGGAAGTGCATTTTAATCAATATTTCAGAACTTAGGTAACTCAGCCTGGAGTGGGAAGCAAGTTCAGCTCCGTCATCTATCTCTTGCTGACGATGTTATACTTGATTGAAATAAAGGAGGCGCTCACAGGACCCGTAGACAAAGGAGATGCTCTGTCTCCAAAATTTGTGTCCTAAATCCGGAGGTTCGAATCATGCACTGACTCAGTCACTACCAACTTGTCTCCCCACTCCTCTTCTGCCCTTTTCAATGTTAGTGATTTACAGACACCCAACAGTGGTATTAAAATAGAAACATTAAATTAAAATCTCCTCTAAACATGTTTAAGGTCAAGGTTAGAACCCTATTCTTTTACCTCCCGGATATGTTCTAACTAGCAGATTGGGAAGGCAGTGTCAGTATCAGTATCATGCTCTTTAGTATCTTTTAATTTAGTTTTTTCTTTATTTGTATGTTGGGTTTGTTTGCAATACTTTTCCTGCACTATAGACTTCTGCTGACTTTTCTCCTGGAACAGGAGTTTGCAGAGGCTACCATAAAAATCTGTGTCAGAAGCAGCTTTTGTACTTATTGTCCACATCTTCCTAGTTCTGGAGAACCCTCTGTGAAGTTATGGCATATAGAGAAAAAAACATAAGAAAGCAAGACTCTATAGTATGGATCATATTTTAAACACGTGTGTTTATAGGTATAAAATACAGCATAGTAAAGTGTCACTCCAATTCATGGGGCAAATCTTTAAAAGAAACTTGAGAAAGCGTGTATGGAGGGTACAGCTGCCAAGCCTTTCTTTGGGTGTTTACTCAAGAAAAAATGTTCTTTTTCCATTTCTTTTTGGGGAAAACTTTTGGACTTTAAAGTATTCTAGGACTATTCTGTTCTGCTTTGTACTTGTGATATAAAATGGCCTTCGGTCTTTGAAAACAACCCATTTAGAACCTCCAACTACAAAAAAATACTGTATTTGTTTCTATGTGTTGAGAGCTGCAGTGACCATCATAACTTACCTAAACTTTTTATCAAGACTCACTTTTAGACCGATGAAGTATCCTGACGAATACCGGGATTGTTCCTAAAACAGAAGGATACTATTTTCATTGGAAAAAACCACAACCACCATAAACAAAACAACTTTGAAGTAAAACAAGCAGAAATGGATGTGCTGTTGATTAGCTTTCGTCTGAAGCATCAGAGCTGTGTTCTTAGGATGGAGTAGAAGCGAAGCAGATCTTGAGTCAAAAACTGGTACACATCTTTAATTCTCCCTCCAGGACTGCAGGACCACCTCATGCCAACCTCAAGTCTCCACCTCACACCAACTACTTCCCAAGCCAGCACAGCTGGCACCTTCCCACATCACTCTTCCCACTGGCCTGTCTCACCACCTCAGCACAGCTGGTGCAGAGCAGGAGAGACCAGATCCCATGGGACAAAAGGTTGCTTTTAGGGGGAATTTCACAGATCTCATCTCATGAAGATTTCGTTAGTGCAAATGCTGATGGCTCTACCGCTGAGGCAATCCAAGTTTTGTGAGTAGATTGTCAAAAGGATTTCTACTTTAGGTCGTTTGTATTGAATCTTACACTTTCTTTTAGTGCTCTCTGTAGGAAACTCCTCTCGCTATTACTATTAACAACAACCAAGTCTGCAGAATTCATGCTGCAAAACTCTTGGGCTTTTTCCATGGAGACACTTTCTTTGCTGATAAAATACAGCTTATCTTCATATATGACCCATCCATCCGCAGTGGTTTTATATGCTGGAAGATAAATAAGGCAGCCTTAAATTCTGTATCTGTAGAACACAGAAGCTCATTTTAGAATAAGAATTTACATAAAAAATAACAAACAGGATGAGTAAATGTACATAAAACCCTACCATAAGTGTCAATTGGTTCAGGTTTTAATGGCACTCCTGCAAAACAAGAGAAAAGAAGGCATAACGCATCTCTCTGTAGCATGTTTTATGGTGTAGCTTGTGACTTACTGCAAGGAGCAGAGTGAGGAACAGAGGAGGATTCTGCAGTCTTTTGCCATTGACTAGAAAGCAGGTTTAAGCACACGTTTCAGCACCACATTATTCAACATGCATGGTCATCTACTTATAAAGTTGAATCATAAGCTGTGCTTCATACCAGCAAAGCCATAGCTTCGGCTGGATTACATTCCTGTGCAGAGCAACATGAGGGAAAATTGCTCTTCCAGTCTGTAAGCCACAGCAGATTTGTCTGAAACACTTTAACCTTTCGCTTTACAGACCCTTTACTGATCCATAAGTAGACATACCATAATCTCCCAGAGCATTCTTCTTATCAAGCAGGAGAAAATTTCCACTAGATTTACTTTAGCTCTATGAAAAAATTCTCTCAGTACCAAATATTCATAAGCAAAAGGAAAAGTGACTACATATACTGACCGTAAGTCATTTCTGATTTTGACAGAACAAGAAATGCCACGGCTTTGAACCATTGTTTTTCCAATAACAGATGAATCCTTAACAATATTAAAGGAGAACTTGGAGGACCACTCCAGGCCGGTTTCATCCATTGTCCTTGACCATATTGTTATAGTTATGACCAGCCTTGATGTCAGCTGCCAAACGTACCAACAGAACTGTGAGCCTGAGGTCTTTTCTTGCACAAAATGGCTTCATACAATTTCTACAGGCAGCAGATTTTTTTTCTCCAGGAACATTTTTTCTTTGGGGAAACAAAGTCTGATCTGGCAGAATCAAAATCTCACTTACAAATGTTTCAGTACTCTCCAAAACTTTGGTGGGTGCCAGGCGGGAAAGCTGGCATCCCCAGAGCTGTGCAGCTCTCTGTGGCTTCCCAGTAAGTGATGTGCCTAGGCTGCTACCCACGCCATGGGAAATGGCAATGGGTTGGCCAGCTCGGGAAGGTTCAGCATCACTGTGGGGCTGGAGCAAGCAAAACAAACCCTTCTGATTCCATCCATCTCCCAGCACTTCCTCCAACCCCTTTTAACTGCCCATAGTTTGCCATAAATCCAGGGAAATCTCAAGGCAAGAATATGTTTGGTGTACAAACATATTGCATTTAGTTTTTAGGTTTATCTGTGTTACTGTATAAACTGGTATTGTAAGGAATTCACTCACCCCCTGCATTGCAAACATACAAACAAAAACTTCTTAATACTCAAAAAGTTTGCAATCTATGAAACCCTTGCAAAAACATGGCTTATTTATGCATCCTAATTTACATGAAGAAATACATGTAAATTATTCTCATCATCTGTCATTGAAAAATCCTGATTGATATAATGTTACCAAATGCTCTTGACCTCCATTTGGAAAAAGTAATTTTCAAAATTTTGTGTCTTTCTCCAGCAGCTTATCTTAAGAAGCAACTACTTGTAAAGTTATTTAAACTTCTTGCTTAAAGAGAAGACTAAATCTACCTTTTTTTATTTGACAAGCCCAGTCAAGCTGTACTTCACAGACTGAAAGAATCCATGTTTTATAGACACTCGCACCATTGAGTAAGCCACAGAACTTGTGTCCTCCTGGATTTCTTGACCTGGCATCCCAGTTTGTGTACCTCACCTACAGAAGAAATCATCTTTGTTATTCTTTTCATCTCTTTCAGCAGTTTTACTCTCCACTGGCAAGCAGAAACAGACTGGATTTGTCTGAAATGTTGTCTCTCACTAAAAAAAACTAGAAAAGGTGCAAATAAAGTGTGCTATAGGTGTATGAATTTTTACACTGGGGCAACGATGCCAGTGATCAGGCAGTCTGTTGTGCCATGGAGGGCTTTTCCTCTTGTTCATGCCTGAAGCCCTAGACACAGCCAGAATGGAAACAGGCAACTGGACTGTTTCTAATGAACTCCACCTAGCTAAGAACTTCCCCCTCCATCCCACTTCTGCTAATCATCTGCAGACAAAGTAGTTTTCACTTCATCAGCTGTGACCTGGTTCAAAATTACATTGTCCAACAGTTGTCCAGTGGCAGTGACCATATCGTGCATCAGTTCAGCATTCACAGCTTCCCTTCCCTGAGGTTAATCAGGACAGGAGCATAGCTTTTGGGAGGGAAGTCATGTCCTACAAACCTAGTGGAGTTACCTCTGAAAAAACTAACATCCATATGGGAAGGGAGAGCCATTTGAAATAATCTACTTGAGATTTCAAAAAGTTCTTGACAAGATCTTTTCCCAAAACTTTTAAGGAAACTAATATGCAACAAGAGGAAAGGTCCTTGCTTGGATAAGAAAATAGGAAATTGAGAGTAGGAGTAAAAGGAAGGTAATAAGCACTAGAATCATGCAGGAACCTTTCACATATTTGTGGATATTTACATGGGCTTGAGAGACGACTGGATCAATTCATGGAAATAAATAAAATAGGACTACAGATGTGAGATCTGGTTCTGAAAGACACAGTACTGTCACTTAGTGGGGGATGCAGGAGCATACTGGGAAACATGCTTGCTGTTTTATTAACTCTTAAAATACTTCTGGCCACTGCCAGAGGCAGGATGCCAGGTCTGATGTGACCAATTTTTGTATTGTGACATTATGTGTTCACATTATATTCTTGGAAAAGAAAATACGTTGGAGTGCCATGCAGAACACTACAGATCATAAGATACAGATGAATTCCATGTACTCAGATGTGTTGCTGTGATTTTATTCATGATAATAAAGGTTAATGGCCATGTAAATGTTTTCAGGATTAGTGTTCTCTTTGAAAAAGATAACAGTAAAAAACCCAAAAAGCTCTTCTACAAACCCCAAAACAATTTGATAAAAAATGAAAATACTCACTGGAGAGCCATCACTCCACTCAAATCCTTCATCTGGATTCAAGGAAAATATACCCAGCCAAAATCTTCGAAAGTTACACCTGCTGTCACTAACAGAAATTACAAGGCAGAGCAGTGTGTAAGCATCAACAAAAAAACCAACCAGAAACATATCATTAATCTTTCTAGAACAGATTGTAAAGTGCAATGAAGTTTTTTGGCATATCTTTGGTGAAGGGTATACAGATGCATATGTTCCTCACAGAAATATGTAATATTTCTATGGCTCAGTGGCAATGGCTTATTTAACGGACTTAATAGTGTTGATATTGTATTTCTTCTATTGCATTTCTTCTGTGTTCTGTTTTCTTAGGAAAGGCCTTAACAGATTCAGAAAATGGTCTCAGCATTGACTACTTCAAGGTGAGACAAAAGTAAAAATATTGTTCACATTTTCTACCCTACTGAAACTACCACTTCCCACAATTTCATGAATTTCTAAATTATATCTAGTAATTGTGACACTGTTTGTTTGTTTGTTTTTTTTTTTTAATTTCCTGGATAGAAACAACTTTTTGATTCATGAAACAGTTAAAAACATTCATGAATAGATAAAATTTAAAACTATCACAGGTTTCTTGGCTTTTGAGGAATCCATACGTTTCAGAAATATTCTAAGAGCATTTGTAATAGTTCATATGAAACATCTCTTAAATCTGGTAAGAGAAACGTACATAAGATACTCACTACATTGCACTTCTTAGTAACTCTATCTCCTCTTCACTGTTAATGGTGACCAGATCCCCTCCCATTTGTCTACAAAATTCTCGAGCTTCAAACCATGATTTCTTTTCAGTATTTGATCTGCAAAAACACTATGGAAAGATTACTTTAAAACATATTATCTAGGTTATAATAAAGTAAAGAAACAACCAAGTAAAAGTCTACAAGAGAAATAGCATTAACTACTGTTCATAAATTTTTTGCACTAGAATTGTCTAGCTAGTTAGTGTAGTGGTGACAAACAAAAGGAAGGAATTGCTAGAAAGGAATACAGTACCCTTTAACTTGTTTTACCTGGAGGAGGGCCCAAGTCACCTTCCAGAGGAAAGGAAAGGAAAGTGGTTGTGACAGAGAGGCAAGATGGCCTGGTAGGAGTCTGAAGATACAGGCCAAAGAAAGACCTCATGGTGATTTACATCTCTCACTTTACATTTGCAATATGATATCTAACATTTTGGTAGTTTCATACCGAACAAGGAAAAGTTTGACCAAAACTAAAACTGATGATTTGGGGATAAAGGAGTCCAAGGAACTACCATTCCAGCTGAGCTTGAGAGAAATAATAAAAGACCCAAATCTAATGAAAAGACAAGGACTTGTTAAATCAAATAAAGTGGTAGGAAATATCCCATATCACATACGACACGTATCACATAACACACATAACACATTTCTATGCCTGCTCAGGCATAACTGGTTGTACTTCAAATACAAGTTATCTGTAGCTTCACATCTAAAATTCTCTGGTAAATGTCCTTCGTAAACACTGGTTTAATTAACTTTTCATGTGACACCTTATGCTTTATTTTTGGGGGTAATATGCTTATCTTAGCAAGCTCCAGTCTTGTGCTGCCTGTGGATAGACTTCACTGTTTCTCTACTTTGCTCCCTAAGTCTTACACACCCCAGATAAATATGGGATCTTTGCACAACCTACTGACCATATCTGGGATAAAAAGCCATGGTAACTGCATGCTTTGCTGCTTCTGCTATTTTAATACAGAATTTCAACATTGTTCTCCCAATTATCTTGCAAATAGTATATTATTCCCTCTTTTTACTTTTTTTTCTCTTTTTCTTATGTCTTTCTAGGTGCTTGATATTTACTCTCCTCTTCATCCATTTTCTCCTGCAATTTATACTACTCCCAGGCCAAAAAATTCCTCATTTTCTTTCCTGTGTCCTTCTCCCTACCCTTGTCTCCAGTCCCTTCACCTTGTCTTTCTTCTTTAGTTTCTCCTGTTTTATGGAAAATTCCTGGAGATGGTTGGTAGGGGTTTTTTGGTTTGGGTTTGGGGTTTTTGGCCATATTCTAGTCTCAAATATTGCAAAATGAAGATGTTGCTTCCTTTTTCTTGACTTTTTCCTTTTCTTGTTTTTTTTTTTTTGTTTTTTTTTTTTTTTTAAACCAAGCAGTTCAAAGACTTGCTGCTTCTATTAACTATTTAAGCACTTACTTTAAAGCAGGAACTACTATGGTGGTTTGATACCCAGCCTTCAGGGCAAGTGGGGGCTGCAGCAGTAGTTGGAGTAGGTGGAGATGTTGCACCCTTTGCCCACTGCTTACAGATATATTTTTGCTTTGACTCACAGTCAATAACATCCCATAATCCAGTTGCAGTCCCAGTTCTCATGACCACACATCCTGGTTTACTTCCTTTATGAGAAACAAAAACCATGCTAGATATTTTATACAGTTTAATTTTTTTGAATTCTTACTTAAAATCTCTGAGCAGCATCCATTCCCTTCTTGCCATACAACAACACTTGAATAGCAGAGTTATATTTTAGGTGTCATCTCACTATTTCACATTTTCCAGAGCATGGGCTTTGAAACAGACCTTTATGGGACGCTGTTGATAAACACTCTTCCCCCATAAAAAATAGCCGCTCACAAATAGCCCCCATTTAAAAAACCTCACCCTCTATTCCCTGCCTTTTAATCACACTTTTTACTCGTGTAAGACCTTTCCTGTGTCAGATATTAGCTGAAAGGCTTTTGGTAGTTGAGATAGACAACACTAACTAGATTTCTCTTATTTACATGCTTTTGGTGCTTGTGGGGAGCTCCAGGAGATGTGTGAGTATGATCCCCCTTTACACAAGTAATTTTATATATCTTTCCTAGTCTTTTCTCTTTATCCTATTCCTTATAGATTCAGCTAATTTACCAATTACTCTTTTGTAATTTTTTTTCCAATTTTTATTTTCCACTTTATAACATCACTGAAGTATTTTTCAGACATTTTTTAGACAAATGATCACTAGGAAGGATGTAATATAACTTTAGAGGAGTGCATTCCCTCATGACATTTTGAAATACTGTTTCCTGTCTTCTGCACAATTTCAGTATAATCCCATGAATGCAATTTTCTCAGCACCCCAAGTTAAAAAAAAAACTACAAAAAAAACCAACAAAAAAGTTATAATCATTTTTTATATTGTAATTTTGTAATTCTAATGTAATATCCTTATTACGGTTGCTCTGTTTCAAACTCTTCTCCCAGGCTAATATTACCACTAGAGAGATAAGTGTGGGACAGTGTCAGGAGCTGCCTGTAACTCCTGTTTATCAGAAAGAAGGCAATTTTCTAGATTCTGATCTTTCTGAACATGAGCCAAAAGGTTAATCTTATAGTAGACATATTAGATGTCCTAATAAAGAACTGCAGTTCAAATTGTTCCTTTGAAATTAAAAGATGGGTTTTTAAAACTGCCAGTTCCTGTAAAATATACTGAAAGCTTAAAGCATAAAATTCAGAGGACATTGCCAATGCAAACCCAAATAGGGACCACAACTGCAGAGAGCACCCACCATCCGCTGTCACGGCACCTACCAGGCATTGCTGCACCCCAGTGCGTAAAGGAGACGGCTTCACCGTTGGCCCACCTGAAAGTGCCTGGGACCTCCATGTCAGAGAGACCAAGCCAGAAATATTTCTCAGGCCTCAGCCCAACAAGACTGGTCAAATAGGCTTGTTCGTACCTGTAAAAGGGATCATAATGATGCAAATGAAATCTAAACCCTACTTGTCTAATCTGCTATGAAGCTTTTTCCCCTTTTCCTTGCTTCAGACTCACAGAGAGGAGCTTATGATGGGACTCTGACTCTGGATAAGTTGACAAAGAAAACTAAGACTTTTTTTTGCTCAACTAGAGACCTTGTCTGCAAATTGGATAGTCTGCTGTTTGAGGTTTTGTTAGAATTGAGCAGTAATTCCAGGAGTATTTTAAAAGATACAACTATTATCTATATAAAAGCAAGGGAAAAGTCGTTATCATACCGATTTTCAACTGTGGCTAAGTAACCTTTTTCTTCTTCACAACTGGTGCTTGCTTCTGAAAAGGTTGCTGGAACATAACCAACAAAATAGCAATAGGTCCCATATCTTCTCCAGCCCTGTAACATGACATCAGGATTTCCATATAACTTTAAAATAATTGTGATATCATGTAGTGAGATATACCATTTAAAAATGAATGAAACACAATAATCATTAACATTATGAATTAGAAATCTTTTGCAATGAAATTGCAGGTTCCTTCTAAGCTGTTTCTGTAAACAGATTAATACAATTTAAAGTAACTAACTGAGAGATCAAAACTTCATAATGAATAATAAAAATAATTCTATATGTAAATAATATAAATAATTCAAAAATTTCTAGAAGATTCTGAAATGAGGTACTCGTTTGATCTGGGAAATTATTGTTCCATTCCTATGTACTTACTTTTTTGCAACCTGCATCAGTAATTTCCTTTTCTCCAGCTATTTGTGATTTAGGTTTTCTTTTACAAATATAACCAGCTTTCTTCTCACAGACGTAGTCTGCCCAATATCCATACTGCGAGGCAGGAAAAAGAATGAAATAACAGTGAGATTAAGGTGAATAATCTAAAGAAAATTAATAGATTTCTTTCTTTATAATGAAAACTATTAATCTTCTTTCTCCTTTCATTTTGAAACGAGTATAACTTTTTTGCTTATCCAGTCACCCTAGCTGATTACAAAAATATACCTGCTCACACTCAGTGAAATGGTAGACAGGGCTATGGATAGCACGGCTACGGCTGGTAGTGATGAGAGAGGGTGGAGGGAGGCAGCCCCCAAACTGTTCTCCGTGGGCAGTTGTGCCAGGCAGCGACGGGCAAATGAGCAGGCAGGAGGGAGGCAGCAGGGATCACCACACGCCACCATTGCCATCAGAGGAAAAGGACCAGGAGAATGTACTCAAACTGCATTTGGAAACCTGTTTTATTTTACCGAATATTTTCATTGATGACTTTCAGATAAAGAGAAAATTTCATCAGTGATGCAGTAATGTGTGCAGAGTGTGACCAGCAGGTTGAGAGAGGTCATCCTCCCCCTCTCTTCTACCCTGGGGAGGCCCCATCTGGAGCACTGGGTCCAGTTCTGGGCTCCCCAGTTCAAGAAGCACAGGGAACTGCTGGAGAGGGTACAGCAGAGGGCTACAAAGATGATGAGGGGCCTGGAGTATCTCCCTTACGAGGAGAGGCTGAGGGACTTGGGGCTTTTTAGTCTGGAGAAGAGAAGGCTGAGGGGGGATCTGATCAACACCTATAAATACTTAAAGGGAGGGTGTCAAGAGGATGGGGCTGGTCTTTTTCCAGTGGTGCCCAGGGACAGGACAAGAGGAAATGGGCACAAAGTTGAATATAAGAAGTTCCACCTAAACATGAGGAGGAACTTCTTTCCTGTGAGGGTGGCAGAGCCCTGGAAGAGGCTGCCCAGGGAGGTGGTGGAGTCTCCTTCTCTGGACATATTCAAACCTGGACACGTTCCTGTGCAACCTGCTCTGGGTGGACCTGCTTTGGCAGGTGGGTTGGACTAGATGATCTCTATGGTCCCTTCCAACCCCATGTGATTCTGGGATTCTGGAATGCTTTTATTTTAGTTTAGTTTAGTTTTTTAATGAAAGATTATATTTGAATTTTATCCTTTGCCTCCACATGTCTTTTTCTGGCCTTAGCCAGCTGCTGAAACAATGAGGAGCATCATCTTTTGTTAAGAAGTTAGTTTCAATATTAAAATAATATATGTATTGAATGAAGTTACCTGGCCCTTGATCAGTACACAATCTTCTGGCCTGTTGTTTGTAGTGGATGGTTCTCCCAGGTGCCATTTTGTATATGTCACTGGTGTACCATCACTCCATTCAAAATACATTTGAACCTTATGATCATTCAGCCCAATTCACAGCTTGTCTGTTTGCTCTAAAACATGGAAACACAAAACTAGAAAAGATATCTTGTGCCCCTGCATCCTTTTCATGGCACCCTCAAGGCCTAGAACATATAATCCTTTTCATAAATTTATAAAACATAAAATTATTTAGTTTGTTGCATCATCATTTTATAAATTAATATTTTCACATAGATACTAGAATAAAGACAGTAAGCTTTGGAAAATTAAGCTGCAATGACATCCCTGCACTGGATCAAAAAATTTTGCTTCTCCTCCTCATAGCAGTGGGAGAAGAATAAATTACTATCCTAATGTTAATACACTGTGGTGGTATGACACAAATGTAAATAGTTATTTTTTAGGTTCTGTTGCACTGATCAGAATTAAAAGTACTGGTTTTAAGTCGCTTGCAGTGTGAATGTTTTAAGTTTCTTTCAAGAACATGAAAAAAGCAGAGAACTCCTCTAAGCCGAGCCCCCAAACCCAAGATCAATTGTTCAGGCAATAAATAAAATCAGAGTTTTGATAGTATCCAAAACTCAGCAGGGTAAGGCTGTCAGCAACTGGATCTAACTTTGAGTCTGGCCCTGCTCCAAGCTGAGGCTGGACCAAATGACCTCCAAGGTTCATTCTGGCCTAAACCAGTGTATGATCCTATGGTTTTAGACACTTTTAAGGAAACAAAAGCAAAGAAAATGAAAGGTAAATTTAGGCAGCCTTCACAAAAACGAGAAAGAGAGAAATAAAGATATGGAAGGGAAGGATATTCACAATTTCTTCAGTAGTCACTAAACTGGCATATGATACCAGAATTAAAAAGTATAAGAAACCGAAAATATCTCCTTGTATGGTTGGACATTAAGCAGAGAAATGAACACTTTCTGAAGCAAGAAATTTTTCTGTCTTGACTATCTTTCATTTTTTCATTCCAGTAGTTAATCAGGGCTTTCACTATCTCTAAGCACAAAAAAACCCCAAACAAACAAACAAACAAAAACAAAACAAAAAACCAACAAAACCAAAACAGCTAACGGGGGCAACACATCTATACAGAATCCTCACATATCTGCCAGGGATATTTAAAAGGCCATGGCAAGACCACACTGACATATTAGATCCAATGACTTGAGTATGGTTCTTTAGGAAGCCCAGGCAACTCCCTCAGTTACTGGCTGGAAACCACTTGGGCTAACTTTGCCAGTTGTTTCCAACTAGCAGAGCTAAACTTTTCTTTAGAAGGTTTCTTCCATCACTTCTGCAGAGACCTGTGAACCTGCTGATCTGAGTGCTAATTGACCAATGAGGTGCAGAGAATGACCTACAGCCACACTGTAAGTTCCACAAAGGCACAGAAAGTGGTGCAAATGTGTTGGTTTTCCATTTAAAAAAAAAGCACTCTTTCAAAGTGGAAGTTATATCTTGTAATGCTTTCGCGAAGAAAGCTTCTCACTGGGATGACTGTTGTCCTCCTGCCCTCATGCAAAGCAAAGCCAAGGCAAAGCAACAGCTTTGAAGCAGAAAGCCCTGCACCAGCCTAACACCACTGAACCTCTGGCTTCTTGCATGTCTTTGTCTGCAGTGTTTCATGTTAATCCAATTGTTACATCTCAGTTCTGCTAGCTGGTGCTTCTTATGTGCAGAAGAAGGCAAAAGCCCCCTTGGAAACACTCACTGTACCCAAGCCGAGACACTATAAAGCTGTGCTCCTCAAGGCTTTGGATGCTGGCCAGTTGACTCCCTTCCTTCTGACAAGAGGTCAAAGCTTCTTCCCATCCTTTGGTCTCCCTGAAGATCTTGTAACAGTGATTTACATACAGTACCCATCCATCTGGACAAGTAGCAGGCCCAATGTCACCTAAAAGGAAATGTCAGTGTCTTAGAGGTGTTCCAATGCCATGCAAAGGACATGACACCGACAATATTTTCACTTTCACTCTGTGCAAAAGTTCTAAACTTAGAATTTTCTTTGGAAATTCTCATTATAAGGAAATGATGGATACAAAACATAGTGAACATAAATATGATTCTAAATCTGACATTTTTTAGCTTGGAAAATGAAGGGGTTTTAATACAAATATTATTTAATACAAATTCTAAGGTTTTTAAATAGAAAAATGTCTGTAAAAAATACGTTACTGTATTAATTATTTGTCAGTTAAGAGAAATCAGAAATTATCTGCACCTAATATAGAATGCTTACAAATTTTTAAAAGATTAAATATATCAGTCATCTAGACAGATTTACAACTAGACATATACATAGGGAAATGCCAACAGGGAAATCTTTATTCACTTAAAATATCTTTTATGCTTGCAATGTGTCAATCTTTCTTCTTTTTGATTTTTTTTTACTGATGTCCCTCTTTGGAAAAATAATTTTTCATTTATTCTCCTTTTTCGTGCTTAGTAGTGTGTATATTCGAAGAGGCAATATGACTAACAAACCACAGGCAGACAGGAGAAGTTGCGTGTTCTTTGCTTTTACCTGTTTCATTCTAGGTGTTATGGGACGGGAGATCAGCCTAGTAAGGGTGCAATGATTGCAAAAAGTAAGCCATATTAACAAGAAAAAATATTGTTTATAAGATTAACAAGACAAATGCTAAATTTTTCCTACTCTTCCTTGCAATGTGAATGATGAGCAATTAGGATGACAGCTTCTACTTTTAATTACCAATGTATATCAACATACCTGAGGAAACCAAGGTAAAGTCTTTTTTCTTACAAACATAACCCAGTTTCTCATCACATTCCAAATTTTGCCATTTTGCTTTTTCTTCAGGATTCAAAACCACACAGAGTTTTCCAGATTCTGGAGAGGGGCTTCCTTTGGGAAAGGTACAGGAAAAAAAAAAAAAAAAAAAGTTAACTTTTCTGAAAGGCAAACACAGCTCTAAGATCTAAAATCACTCCGGGCTGAAGTGACAGCCCCAAAGATCACGTCTTTCCCAGCTTTGGCCAGAACTGAGGTAGGGCTCCAGTAGTGGGAGTGTCTGTATGAAAAGAAGTATCATTTAAGTGGGTATGAACATGTAGCCCACTCACAGTTTTGTTGCTAGAGATGAGAAATGGAAGACTGTATATTTTTGGGGAAGATATTATTGCTTTCAGAGCTAAGATATGTTTGCAATACATAGAATTTTCTGGCTTATATTGCTATAAAACCAAACCAAACCAATTTTTTTCTAAAGCTAAATCAAGAAAAGCTAAAATACATGTTGTTTTAGTGGCTCATGCCCATATCTCATGGTATATCTATCTGATAATAGAAATTAAAGCGATATTTGAGGTGTGTATATTTTTTCTTGGGGAATACAGAGTCAAAGTCACGGCTACCTGGAGCCCAGTTTAAGTACTGGAAAGGGCTGCTTCCAATCCATTCCCATCCACTCCTCAAGTCCAGTCTGTTGAGTCCAATCCACAGTGCAGAATCTATACCTTCTGTTAACTCTAAGTAACCAAAAGAAGATAAAGGATTTTATAAATCACTTCTTTTTTTATTAGAAATAGTCACTAATAACATCTCTAGGAAGACTTAAAATTGTTAAATATCTGACTACAGTTATAATTAGATACTGGGGTACCTGATAAATTGATATATGTCAAAGCTTTGATTGCTGTAAAAAGCAAAGAAAAAAATTATCTCTCATTCTATCACCTAATGCAAAATGAGCACAGGTGAGATGCAACAGAATAATTTTGAAATGAAAGGGTATCTGTAGAATAGCCTAAATTCTTCTCAAGATTGGAATTAATTAAGTAGAAATACTGGTAACCATGTAAGTAGAAACAATAATACTAAGGCTCTTAATTAAATTCATCCATAAAAATAACAAGAGAGACTTTTTTCCATACCATTTCTATAGCAGTTCATGGTTAGGTAGAGACACGATTTGGGATCTATGAATAACTGATACCTTTCACTTTGACAAATGAATGAAAAACTTAGATGTCAAACTGCATTTGACACAAAATACATCTTTATTTTGGCACAAAAGTATTCCTTTTCTCTTATTTTCAAATTTTTTTAAAGGTTGCTTTTGACCAAAAAATGAAACTTTCATTTAACTTTCACATTTTTTTCCTCTTTTAAAAAAATACGATGTATCAATGAAGTTCTAATATAAGATAACACTTTTAAATAGAAAGTTTAACTGTTACACTTGCAGAATGCTGGCATACTTGGAATTCTGTCGAAACTTGGCAGTGATTTTGAGTTGAACCTGCAAATTCTAAAAGATTTTTTCACTTGCTGATGCATATTTAGGCCCATAGACATTAGCCAGAATCATATCAAGCAGTCCTTAGGTGAGATGATGGACTGAACAGATCCTGCATGTAAGTCAGGGTTTGCTTTGCTTCCTTACCCTTAAGGTACGTTTGTTCATGAACGTCTGTGATGCTCAATAATTCGGCATTTTGCTGCTGGCAGCTCTTCCTGGCTTCGTGCCACGTGAGAGCCGACTCAGAGTTGATTTGATAGTGGACATTTGTTACCACATCCGTCGTCCAGGTGGTGTCTTTATCTGTGGAGAAAAATAATTATTTGGGGGTGATGGTAACTCACCCCCAGAAAAACCTGTTGCGGGTTCTGGTTACGCGTGGCATTCTCATTAAATGTCATCTCTGCTGTTGTTTCAAGAACACTGAAAATGTTACAAGTGGGATGGGGGAGGACGAAGTTAAGGGCTGTAAACTGACAGGTAGAGCTGGCAAATACTGCCTCCAGTTCTGTGAAGTTATATACTTAAAATTACTACAAGGGAAGCAATTGCATAGAAAAAGATACCGCATGGAATTCTGTCGCAGAAAACCTAGATATAAAAAAAGATATGCAGTATCTCCTCCTTCTCTTTCTGGACAACAGATCCCAATGACAGCTGTGTGGACCAGCTCTAGACATGAATTTAGCATCTTAGATAAATATTATTCTTGCAAAGAGCTCCTGGATATGCTTGTCACACAGCTGAAAACCCCAGGCACGGCAATGGTGCTGAGCTGCACCGTGCTCCTCTTCCCATTATCTTTGCTTCTTTGGTCTGTTGAAAATCTATACATGCTCAGTAAAGCACAGTACAAAATTGAATCAGATATATGATTAGTCACAAAAGCCAGTATGAAGTTGAATTAAAAGAACTGAGAGCTGGGACTGGCCTTCAAACGCTTTAAAAATTATTCATTGACCCTATGTCACATGCCATTTGGGCTCAGTGCCCTAGGAATCTTTGTAGAGACCTGGAAAGCATATTTGACTATGTATTTGAACCACTCAAAAAGCACATTTTGAATCAACTAGGGTGACTAGAAAGTGATTGAAGTTGTAGAGAAGTTCCAGGGATGGGAGGCAGTTTTCAGGAGGGGCAGAAAGGTTGCTTTCCAGGCAATATGAAGAGGGCTTAAAAACATCTTGGATAAAAGATCACATTCCACTTAAGTAAAAAAAAATATTGACATGAGAATCATACAGACTTAAACATTAACTTCATCATTAAGCTTCCTACAGCACTCATTTTCGTGCCAACGTCCATCTCAACGGGTGTCCTCAGAGACGGGTTGTACAATGGTGACAGCACACATCCTGCCTGGGAAACAGTGATGAGCTCCAAATTATTGTGCTGCTCAGCAACACCACCACAATTAGTGGGAACTGCATGCCGTTTTACCCTCCCAACACGCTTTTCTCCACGCCTTTATGCGACGTGTCTTATTTCCTTGTGCAGAGTGCTGCAGGATGTGGCAACGCATCGTACGCTAAAATACATTCTTGTAAACTGTGCGTTATTATAAAGATATTCATACTCTGCTAGTGCTGGTTTGCTGATATCACACGGAGGGGAAGGGTGTGGGAGCTGGTAACTTTACCTTTTGATGGGCAAAACCCGTAGCGCTGGTCCGTGTCGTAGTCTGCAGTGGTTGCACACCAGAGCCAGCCGTCCGACCGGCCAGCGCCTGTGCACTCAGCGTACCATTGCTGGTTGTACAGGAAAGGGAATACACAGGGTGCCCCAAAAGCATTTCCTAGCAGCGTAAAGGTCTCTGAGAAAACAAAGTGATAAAGACAGTATCGAAAGTGATAATGAATGTAAACTGAAAAATGTGAAGCCTATGCTAACGGCTGAATTGCATCTCAAAGTGCTTTCCATGTTACCTTTCCCATAACCATAACAAAATTAATTTCAACACTTTTTCAGACTTAAGCTTATGACACAAGTTTTAGATATAGTAAATATAGTATATATAGTAAATATAGTAATACTATATTTTTGTTCTCACCAAGATGCTTTTGCAACCTGTTAATAAAGCTCCAGAGCTCTACCCTAAGATACTACTACTTTAAACAATGTTAACATTTATATAAAATGCACAAGAGGAGGAACTAATGTATAGAGATCCTGCTTCCTGGAAAAAGGAAACATCAGATCAGACAATCCTTCTCTGGTTTTATTCCAGGGACCACTGAAGTATCTCACATACAGCGGAGCAGCTCCTGCTCACAAGGCTCAGGGATTAATATTTTATATATACTGTAAAGTGGTTTTTAGAACATTCATTCTGGATGTGGGAGAGACATTAGAACAATCAGACTTCAGCTAATCCTAAAGGGTAATTACACCAGTAATTATAATCATAATTATGCCATGAGCATCCTCATCTGCTGAGTCACAAAAGCCACACTTCCTCTGCCTATACTGGTACTTCCAGCCCTTTCTCAGCTCTCCCATACTGTCTTTCTTTCTTGAGAACATAATTTAATTTCCATGTTCCTGTACAATAAACTTATTAGTGTTTATACTCTCTATTAACAATGTACTGACACAGTATGGAGAGGTATGGTGACTTTAGAGAATACTTCTCTGTAATATAAGAGTAAATATGTGTGTGCGTATATGCTAATATATAATAAATATTTAAAGAATGCTTATATGTAATATTTATAATATTTGTAATACTAATATAATACAATGCATACACTAAAATAGTGTGTATATTTTATTCTATACTTATGTACATAATACTTGATCATAAATATGAAATTAATTCAAAGCTAACTCCGTCAATACACTGATTTTCTAAAACTCTGGTGTTCACCAATGGAATCAAAATAGTCAGGACCAAAGATTCAAAACACTGTAACACTCACAAGGAAAGGAGCAAAGGAGGAAAGAATCCATTTTCTGTACCTTCATAAGCCTGGGAACATAAAGCATCCATAGCCCCATAGATCTTCCAATGATTCTTTGCACTCAGTCCCTTCTTTAACAAAACGTTATCATGTTCTCCATTGCCAGGGCTGAAAAACAAATCTTCTCCTTGGATTGCAAGGAGGCTTTCATTTCTGCATTCCCACCACTGGAGCTCACTCGTTCGATTACATGGATACAGGGAGATCAGAGCCTGATCCTCCTTCGACTGCACCCCCAGGCACAGGTTCAGCCTCACACTCATAAGCTGATGATCAGTGATCCACCTGAATTTTTGTAATTCATTGTCTTGATGGCAAGTGGCAGTTCTAACTGACTGTGTGACAGAAGCCTTGAGGCAGACCTTGTTGACTTTATTATATATTAAAAATGTTTCAGTGTCTGTAAAACAAACCGATAGAAAGTAAATGGTTAATATAGAATATATATATGGTGGGTATGTGACGTAATTCTGCTTCCCATTCACAAGAACAAGAAGTCATTGCATTTGTATCAAACACAAACATGATGTTTTTGAACAGAGCCCAATGCAACATCAATTTTACTGATTAAAAAGCACTAAGGTAGATAATAGGATATGCATTTCTTTCTTATATGTCACCGTAGTATGGATTAGCAGAATACTGCATAGTCAGCAGCATCAGCAGAGCTGGGCACAGCTTGTTGGACTGATTTACATCCCTCAATCATACTGCCCTCACCATCACCCTGTCTCCATCTGCACAGCTTTGTAGACCTCCGACCTCTACAAACTTCGCTCACCCTGCCAGACCTTACAGGTCTCCTAGTGGGGTCACAGCCATCTTTGCTGAGCCATTTGTCTTTCCCTTCTCAAATCCACACATATAAATGTGGGTGAACACCTCTGGGCCTCACAGGGGATACTCTGGGCTCACTGGCCTTGCTCAAATACAAGACCTGCAGCATCTACTATGAGCCATTGTAATGTAAAAGTGGGAATGACATTGGGAAACCAATCACTGGCTGAGAAAATAGCAAGGACTGGATAGTAGTGACATCTGACCAACACTTGGCAATGTTGAAAGGCTGGTGGAAGTTAGAAAGTCCACCTGTAACAGAAATTATGTCCTCAGGTCTCCAGACAGAATCATAGAATCATTCAGGTTGGAAAAGACCCTTGGGATCATCGAGTCCAACCATCAACCCCACTCTACAAAGTTGTCCCCTACACCATATCCCCCAACACCACTTCTAAAGGACTCAAACACATTCAGGAATGGTGACTCAACCACCTCCCTGGGCAACCTATTCCAGTGTCTGACCACTCTTTCTGGGAAGAATTGTTTCCTAATGTCCAGTCTAAACCTACCCTGTTGCAGCTTGAAGCCATTCCCTCATGCTCTAGGGATAGTTTCTCTGATCACGTCTACAGTGTTGGCTCCAATATGAAGTAGAAGTAGGTGAGCTAATTTCAGTCCTACAGTGAGTTTATCAGTAGCAGCAGTGAATCATGCCTATCAGCTTTCTCTGCTGCTTTGTGGTGTGCTTTGTCACCCATCCAGTTGAATTTCCTTCCAAAGCTTGTGGGATTCATAATCAGTTTTGGTCCCTCATACATCTCTTGACCATTAGGTGTCATATATAATTAAAATGTATTTAAAAATCTAAAGAAATTTCATTTTAAAAGCCTGCAAAAAGTTTAAATCAATTTAGATAATATACAGTACACTGAAAACAGCTATTCTAGTCTACCATGATACCATGGGCAATAAAAAAAAAAAACAAACCCAACCAAAGCACATACTCTGAGGCAGTTTTATTGAGGAGCTACAAAGCTAAAAGGATTTAATCTTAAACATTCAGGTCTCTAAAAGCCACCTGTTTAACATCTACAATAGAAGTGCAGCTAAAGGGCTGATACTAATAGAGTCACTGCAATTGCACAATAAGTTTACTAAACTTAATCCAACTTTGTTTCACACCCTTTTTACTTTTTCTCCTTTATCAATGCCAGTGAATTCAGTGAGTGTATTCAAAACAGTGAGGGAAAATAATCTTCTCTGTAAGCACTAAATCTTTCTGGATTACACAGCCATTATCTGAGAAAATCTTCATATCCTACAAATAATTCTGGTTTTCAGCACTCCTTTAGTTTTTCCTGCCTGATTTCGCTAACTGTTACCCAGAGACCAGCAGCTCAAAAATCAGAACACAGAAGTCAAGAACAATTAAAAAAAAAAAAAAAAGAGAGAAAAAAATTTTTTAAAAAAAGACATTTAAACATATTTTATGATTTTCTTAGATCTGATCCTCTGGGGTTATTGAAATTATATTGCCACTATATATGAATAAAATCATTAAGAATTCAGTCTTTGCTTCCTTCGTTGTCTGTTTCTTTTTCACGCTAGATCCTGCCTTTGCCTGTAAAGGGTTCCCCATCTGTCTGTCTATAATGTACATATAGGCACTGCCACAGAACCATAAGGCACACAGAAATGCCAGAGGGCACGGAGGCACTTGCACGGACACCTTTACAGGGGGCAAGCGGACGGCACTTACCCACCAGCTGCACAGCACTGTGAACCAGAGAGAGAACAAGCAAGAGCCAGGAGAACATCATTGCTGATGCTGTTTTCCCTTCTTCCCTTCACCAAAAGCCATAGGATGAGAGTTGCTGGTGACAAAGTGCTGAAGAGAGAACACTGACCAGTCCTCCTCAGTTTCGAAGGCTGGGTGGTTGGATAGAAAGCTCTGAGTGCTAAATAAGGAAACATTCTGTCACATGCCACATTTCAAAAAAACAAGACCACACAGCACAAATTTTGCCTTCAGAAAAAGAATGAGTTCTCACTGAGGGCAAGCCGTGCCGTCTTCAGAAAGCAGGTGATGCACAGAAGGTTCTTCTCAATACTTTCCTGCTGTCTCTCCTGAAGAGACACCGGGGGAGCTCATGGGTTCAAAACAACTGTGAAATACCAAAGACAGAAATTCAGCCTCGGCTTTTGAATCTTACGCATTAATTACACAGCAAAAAAATACCATCAAGAAAACATATTAGTCTCATACTTTCATGTGTGAGATGAGACAGGACTGAATTTTAGAGGATTAAAGTGAAATTCACTCTGCGGGACATTATAAAAATTATTTCCCTTCTAAATGAAATAGCCGTTGTCCTGTTAACCTTCCTTTCTGCATAATGCAACTAGGAGACCAGCACCCAAAGCCACCTGAAAAATGGCTCATTTTAAAAACAATTTCTTCTGAAGTATGTAAATCTTGACAGAACAGACAGTCACCCCAAGAGTGAGTCGCCATTTCAGGAAATGCTGTGTACCTCTTCTTACTCAGGAGTTTACATTTCTAAATGTATAGGTGGAAACCTGAAAGAAACAGCACTCCTGACTGCTATAGACTCTCCCTATAACTACATACAAGCTTGACTTTATCACAGTAGGTTTTTATCATGGAAATATTTTGTTTTCTTTAGAAAAAACTGATAAACGGAAGAGAAAAACGGAAGAAAAAAAAAACAATCTGTGGTGTGAAAATATCATTTGAAGTGCAGTAACAGAGTTGTTCAGCACCTGTAGGAAAAATGCGACAAGAAGAAAAACTGGCATCATCTCACGTTTCTTGTCAAGGTGACTGCATTTCCTAAATACAGGATTTGTTCCTACTTGGATGCTCAGCAGAAAGACAATGCAAAAAATAGAGTTAGTTCCCTGAGAAAGTCTACAGGATTAAAATAAAAAGGAGAAATTGAATTGTGAAATATGAAATCACAAGGAAAAGCAAGGTACAGATGTTAGGAAGTTAAGAGCAAAGTTAACTGATTTTTTTTTTTTTTTCAGATGATGGCAAAATATACTAACAACAATAAAATGAACAGCTTTCCCTGGAAAAGACATTTTAGAGTTTTTAATCAGCTGCCAAAGATCTTCCCCAGAAAGAGCAATGGTCCTCTTTGGCCTGAACTGATTTGTCTTAGACTGACAGCTTTTCCTTACAGCATTCCTTACAGGCCTATTTGTATAAAAGATATGTTGTCATTTATACTGTCAGGAGATTCAACAGCCTTGTTTTATTCTGGTCCTTGTATGGCTTGAGGTCAAGAGGAATTCCACTTTCTTCTCAGTTGGACATTGTGCAATAACAAAGACGCAAAAAGGGAACTGTCCCTTTTCTTCACCCTCCTCTGCTCCTCAAGCCACACCAGAGCCAGCTGCAGCCTGGCAGTGAAACAAACATTGGGTTGTTAAAAGAAAAAACAAAACAAACAAAACCAAAACAAAAAAAAAAGGCAAAAAACCAACAACAACAAAACAAACCACACAAAAAAACCCAAGCGCTTGATAGGAATCCTTTCAGCCAGATTGTAGACCAATCAAACAATTTGTAACTGTGTACTTGGTACTCCAAACACACCTTGTGCACTTGCACCTTTCCCAGTACAGCCAGTATGGTGAGTTACGGGGTGCTGTGCTGGCTCCTGGAAAGCTCAAGGCTGTTGAAATCCCCGGGGCCAGACTCCAAGTAAGAGCAAAGCCAGAAGATCCAATCTTTCTGCACCACCTGCACCCTACACCTCCTGATCACCACGAGCCACCTCAGGGGGCACCAGGCAGGAGGTGGCACTGTCTTCTTGCTCCTTTGCACTTCAGAAACGTGGCAATGTCAGGTGCCTTCATCTCACCGTGTCTCACCAGTGTAGCCCCAGCACAAGCTGCATCCAGCCATGAAGTGCAGGTTGGCTGATCCCAATCTGGAAGGTCAGAAGCTGAGCTAAAAGGAAAGTTGAACTCCCTGGTATGAATGTAGTGGATTCTCTCTTGCTTCAAATTAAATTGCTAGACCTACACCCTAGACGCTAATCTCATCAGGAGAAAATCCCAAGAGTGTAAAAGTTGACTTGTTGGAACTCCCTGGAAATCCTACTGAATTCATGGAACTTCTGCTTACTCCAAGATTAAGAGAAAAAGAGCAACACAATTATCAACAGCACCCTGTACCTCAGCCTATTTGATGAGTCTAAATGAAGAACAGGTGGAAGGTAACATGCAGCAGTTGCTTTGCAGCTGATAATTTGCCAATTGCTGCTGCCAGGTGTTCACAGAGAGCTGCAGTGACATAAAAAGACCCAGGAAATGCTCTGTGGTCCTTCAACAGCAAAGATCCTTCAGGATCTGCTCTGCTGAAAGAGCAATCTCCACCAGGGTAAGTCTCCCTATGCCCTTGGCTGCAGGGGCCAAGAGCAACTGATGCACTCCTGCAGATGAGCCCCAACCACCAGGGACTGATGGCTTTCATGGGTTATGGCATTAATGGGGCTTGCTGTGCCAAATTTAGTAGAATGTTTCAGTACCCAGGTAAGATGAGCCTGTGTTACCTACTGTTTTTCTGGGCAGGTTCCAGCAAGAACTGTTTGCCATCCTTTGTAACCTTTCTCATTCAGGTTGATAAAGGCATCTATTTAAAGCTGCTCTGTTCATCAAAAGTTCAAACAATAAGGTTCACATAGGCCAAAATATGAATTAACATAGGGAAACATACCCTTGGACTGAAAGTAGTGTAGCTATTGCATTAATATGTTTGACTGTTGTACATACCTGGTGAAAGCAACCACAGAGCGTGGAGTAATTAAACAGAAAGGCAACTTCATGAAAGAGAGAGCAGAAAGATTTCCCCTGGAGGAAAAGCATATTTGAATGCTGTTTGAGGAAGAGTGTTGTTTCTTTATTACCATTTTGCGGGCTGGAAGAGGGGACAGTGAGGTGGATTGAAAACTGGCTGTGCGACAGGACCCAAAGGGTGATGATTAATGGAGCAGGTTCAAGCTGGATGCCTGTAACTAGTGGTGTCCCCCAGGGGTCAATACTTGGTCCAGTATTGTTCAATATATTCATCAGTGACCTGGATGAGGGGACAGAGTGTATCCTCAGCAAGTTTGCTGATGATACCAAACTGGGAGGGGTGGCTGACACCCCAGAGGGCCCTGCTGCCATCCAGCGGGATCTGGACAGGCTGGAGAGCTGGGTAAGGAAGAACCTCATGAGCTTCAACAGGGATAAGTGTAGGGTCCTGCACCTGGGAAAGAAGAATGTTAGGCATCAATACAGGTTAGGCATGGACCTGCTGGGGACAAGCTCCGAAGAAAAGGATCTGGGGGTCCTGGTGGACAATAAAATGACAATGAGCAAACAGTGTGCTCTTGTAGCCAGGAGGGCCAACGGAATCCTGGGCTGCATAGGGAAGAGTGTGGCCAGCAGGTCGAGGGAGGTCATTCTCCCCCTCTACTCTGTGCTGGTGAGGCCACAACTGGAATACTGTGTCCAGTTCTGGGCTCCCCAGTTCAAGAGGGATAGG
>JAHREE010000163.1:1486179-1517942 GCA_033628505.1 Tringa tobata | reverse complement strand
ACCCAGCCCTCAAGGTGAGGCCTCACCAGTGCCCAGTCCAGAGGCACCATCACTGCCCTGCTCCTGCTGGCCACGCTGGTCCTGACACAGGCCAGGATGCTGGTGGCCTTCTTGGCCACCTGGGCACACTGCTGGCTCATGTTCAGCCCACAGTCCACCAACACCCCCAGGTCCTTTTCTGCCAGGCAGCTCCAGCCACTCTGCCCCAGCCTGTAGCACTGCAGGACGTTGGTGTGACTGAAATGTAGGACCCAGCACTTGCCCTTGTTGAACCTCATCCCATTGGTCTCAGCCCGTTGATCCAGCTTGTCCAGATCCCTCTGCATAGCCTTTCTACCCTCCAGCAGATCAACACTCCCACCCAACTTAGTGTCATTTGTGAACTTACTGAGGGTGCACTCTATCCCCTTGTCCACATCACTGATAAAGACAACTGCTTCACTCCACATGCAGCATCATCAGCTGCTTGTCCTGTCCTGACATACCAGGCGAAGTGCCTCTGTGCTTTTCTCTCCTCTGTTGCCCCTCTCTCTTCACACAGATAGGAATTATGTGAAACAAGAGACTGAATCCATGTGTGCTCCTCCGTGGCAATTTGCTTTTGCAGAGACCAGCAACTAATGGGTGCTCACGGGGTGTCCCTTCACACCAGTCTCATCACGAGATTGAGGAAAACAGGGAATCGGCAAGAAATGTGGAGGGGTTAAGACACTAACAGGAAGCAGAGGACTGAAAGGTAGATGTCAGTCTTGGGAGGGAATCTGGTACTAGGAGACAGAAGATTAGTGACTGCAGGATGATGAACAGCATGTACCCACAACCACCCAGAAATATGAAAAGAAGGAAAATATTCTTTTCAACTCCTGCCTCCTTACTTTCTTTTCTCAATTGATTTCTTTTGGTTTGTTTTGTTGGTTTTGGTTGTTGGGTTTTTTCACACTGATATTACAGTGAATTTCCTGAGGACATGGGAGCCCAATTGATTGGAGCTTCACATCTGTTTTAGATCTTGATTTGGGATACCAGCTGCAACTTTTGCAACCTCGTAGAAGCACTCATCTCATTGACCATAGGAGTTGAATACACGAGAGCACCAACCCAGCTTTCCAAGTTGGTTAATGTAATCATGGCCACAGGAAGAGATCCAAGGTGAGTATCTGATACAGGACTTTGTCCAAAGAAAGTGCCAGTTAACAATAGTAGGTAAAGATGCATGTATTTGGAAATTTATACTCTTTCATAAGCAGGGCTCTAAGTTGCTGAATTGGTAGGATCCCTGGATGTGTTTAAGAGACGATTAGATGTGGTGCTGAGGGATATGGTGTAGGGGAGGACTTTGTACAGTAGGGTAGATGGTTGGACTCGATGATCCCAAGGGTCTCTTCCAACCTAGATGATTCTATGATTCTTTGATTCTATGATTTGACAACTGTGCCCCAAAAGGTAACCCTGTATTTGTAGTACCCTGCTGATGAGCCCTGCGCTCACCCATGCCCTGGATCTGGATTGTTTGACTGCGATGCCAGGCACAGCAGACTCAGAGCTACAGCAAAGTCACTCAGTCGCTAATCAAGATCAGACCATGACTTAAACGGATAGACAGCTTTCCCTGAAACGCAATAAAAATCGTATGAATATTTTAAAGCATAAGGTAATGAATTACTGTCTTCCGTTGCTATCTCTGGCCCTATTTCAGCCACCACAGGACTTTTCCTAAGGCATTACCTTACCTCATGTTATCTACAGACAAATCCACGAACTAGGCTGGGTCTTCTAAGTATGATTCCAGATTTCTACCATTCTTATTCTATACCAGTAACTGTATTTATTACTCACCCTGGAGTAAATGTGGCTGTTTCATTTCAGGTATTTTTACATATAGAAATATATAAGGACTGCTTTCACCAATATTTAGAAGAGGTCCAGCCCTGCACTTTCTGGGAACTTACATTTCCTGATGAAGCCCAAACACAGGGGCACAGAGGGATGGCAAGAAACATCCATAAACATAAATGCAGAATGAACTTCATAAAGAATATACAGTAACTGGCTTGTGAAGTGAAATACAAAATTGACGATTCTTATGTAAGCAAAAACTGACTGAAGAAAGTTTCCTTCAATGAAAGCAATAGTAAAGGATAATACACACACAGAGCTACCACTGCTCTTCGTGGAAAGGTGTGAATCAACATTTTAGTTCTCTGAACTAAACCACAATAATCTACCATTGACCACTTACAAAAAGAGAACTATATTTTTTCTTCAAAGATGCTTTCTTTTAGAAGTCATAAATTGAAAACCCATGAGTCAAGCTGTTTTGGCATGAGAGCAGGAATTAAGCAGGATTATAGAATGGCTTTAAACCCAATATATCTCTTCAAGGACACCAGATCTCTGCCCTCTAATGTATAGACCACTAGAAAATTCTTTCATGTTTTGACACTCTGCAAGTTATGTTGCACTGCCCTAAGCTGTTCACCCTGTGGTGCACTTAATAGGATGAATTTGTCAGAAAAGAAATAAAATTTTGAAGTGGTAAGAAAAACACAGTGAAGATGACTGCTGTCAGAAACTGTTCAGATACATGTGAAGTATCAGAACATCCAAAGGACTGAATAATAATAAAAAAAAAAAAAAAAAGTAAGTGTGCTGAAGAAATTCCTAACACTTTATTTTTTTCTAAGTATTGCAATACTATGTATCTTCTCTGCTGAGTTCCTGGGCGGTTATTTACGTAGGAAAATTTTGTGACAATATACACGGAGTGTATTAGCTAGCCTGTTGATAAGAGTCTATGTGGATTTTTCTTCCTATTCCATGCAAATCAGGCTAAATCACCTCGCATTTATTCCACATCGAAGTATGTCTATTTGAGGACTTACTGTGGAGTTGCTAGAGTACTGTAAAATTCAAACCCAAGGTTAATTGCGTATTAATTTCTATATACAGATGAATGCAAAACCACCACTTCTGGCTCAGGAAATCGCTCAGCTGTAAATGTTGAGGCCAAGAGAGGCAAACAAGGAGCTACTGCTTGATGTTTGCCAACTATTGTGCTCTTCATTAAGCACTGTCTTTTGGACACCACTAGGGACGGGATGCGAGGCTAAGCAAACCTTTGATATGGCCTGGTAGAGCTGTTCAGAGGTTGTGATAAAAGGGTGTTTGTGGCATCTGTGCTTTGATCTCCTGTTAGTGAAAAGCTTAAGCCTGATGTGGGTCATAGCACTGCCCATACGGTCCACCTAGCCAGGAGAGCTGTGCTGCTTCCTAGTGCTGGCCATGCCTCATCCCGGTCTCTGCCATGTTTTCTGATCACTTTCTTCACTTTTTCCAACAATACAGTCTTTAGCTCATCAAAAGTGTACAATCCTGCATACCACTACCGCCCACAAAATTAGAGAATAGTTTACGCTAGAAGAGTCCTCTGGAGGTCATTTGGTTCAACATCTTGCTGAAAGCAAGGTCTCAAAGCTATATGCTGTTTCAAAGGTTGCTAGGGACATTTTCCAGCTGAGTTTTGAGTATTTCTACCATCAAGAATGACATTTCCATAGAAAAATGTATCTATGTTGACACACTAAGTGTGAGAACAGGCAGAAGCAGTTCACAAAATTCACTCTGAATGACACTTTGTTTGAGCTATCAAAGACCATATGAATAATTGAGCGTAAAAAACAACTTATGAATATTTGGAGTGAATTATGATCATAGAGTCATAGAATGATAAAATATTAAACTTCTGGCACTGAAACGATTCTAGGATTCAGTGCAATTTCAGGGAAATTATAAAAATGCACAAGAAGCAATGGAAAATAGTTAAAGGAAGATAACTCATAGAACGTGCTTGTCTCTTGTGATTCTTTAGCTGAATGCAAATAGTTTTCGTGCAAAATTTAAGGATTTCCTTCCTTTTTACTTATTTCTAGCTTCCTCATTTATTTAAAATCCCTTCCCTATTTTGTGTCACTATGCTAAGTTTTTACATCATTAAAATTCACATCTGCAGTTATTATAATGCAGGCAGTTTTTAGTGGCATAATTAATTCCGTTTCATTTTTACTCCAACTAAGAATGAACAGCTTCACTGTTATGTGCTGTAATGTAAGTGCCTTGACAAATAATTAATCAAGAAGTTAAATGGTCTCTTCGTTCCCAGACACTTGTTATCGTTGCAATGTGTGGAGATTGCACATTTCTACTTTCCCATTTCTTGTTAAAAATTTGTTGTAAATAAATTTCACTCTGAATAAATGCTAATTTTTTCTTGGTTTAAGTGCATCATTATGTCAGAGTACACAGCAAACAGGGCCTTTAACAGACAGTTTACTTTCAACCTAACAACCGTCACCATCCCATGTGGTAGCTCTGAAATTAAAAGTACTCTCACCAGCAGAAAAGGCTGCTGTTCCCACTGCCCAGTAATAAAAAACAATTCTCTTGCAACATGGGATGCAGGAGAAATGTTTGAGTGGATGGAAGATATGTAATCAAGCCTTATTACTATTCCTCCTGCTTCTTGACAGCAGGTCAAGACCTCTTGATTCACCCCACTCACTCCCCACACTGATCACAGACCTTGTAAAGCCAATATACTTTTTCTTTGTCCCATTTTCCCATTTATTCCCACCTCCCCCTCCTCCTCTCCCCTCCCAGTAAATAGTCCCCAAGCTGGTGAGATCCAGCAGGTGGGATTATTGGCACCTTTTAATTTTGTCAAATTGAGCATGTCCCAGGACACCAGAGGGTTTTTCATTCCCTAACAGGTTGTATAGAAAAGATTCTTTTCCCTTTCCATACTATCTTTGCAGAGAAAGTACTTGTCTGTAAGATTTCTCTCAGTGGCTTTTTGGGTTGCAAAACAGCCCACATACAGCTCATACAGTTCCTCTGTAGCTCTCCAGGAGAAACTCCTTCCTTTCCATCACCCCAGAGTCTTCCCCAGAAGTCCACTTTCTGTTCCTCTTAGGAAAACCCTGGTTTCCTTCCCATCCTCTGCGCTCCATCACGATCCTCCAAAGCATCTCCCCACTCCCTGTGCACAACTACCACTCTTCAAGGAGAGACCATCTCCTCATCTTCCTAGATGCCTCTGCCCTGTGCGAGACCTCGGGAGCCAGAGCAAGGCGGAGAGGCAGCCTGTCTTCTTCCCTGATCCCCAGCTGTGGCCTTTCTAAAGAACACAGAGTACCCAGGCAAACCAGGAACAAACACACAGATATCCTACACCCTCTGCCCCCTCCTCCTCTGCTCACGTGCCCCCTCCCCTGCTCTGAACGGTGCAGCTGGGCTCCTGGGGCAACAGCTCCCTTCAGCCCTTTTCTTCTCTTGGCTCTCTCCTCTGCAAAGCATCCTCACTCCCCCATTGCTCTTCCATAGCCAGGAGTCCTATCATCCTTCAGGAATGATGAACCCCCTGCACTTCTCCCAGCAGTGTCTGCAATTCCCAACCCTTTGCTCTGCTGGGCCACTGCTGACCAGCCCAGCCTTGCCAGCTTCTCCTGGGGATAGTCAGCACTTCTGGCCCAGTTCAAACTCCTTTTGCCTTTCCCTCCAATCTGCTTTTGTCTGGATACCTCACACTCTTGCTGTTATTTTGTATTTTTGTACCATCCCCTTACCAGCCCCAGTCTGTGTGTCTCACTGCATGAGCCCCTCTTCCTCCCATTACTGAATATCACTTTCTTCCATCTCTGGAACCTCTGTCCCATCATTAGCCTCTTCTGGAGGACCACGGAGCAGCTGAAAGTCCTACATGTATATTCCTGACTGTTGACTGCAAAGGAGAATTATGCCACCTAGTTCTAAAAGTAGGTGAGATGAATTTCATCTAGCTGTCTAAATCAAGATTCTAGATAAAAAGGCAGTGTAATGGTTGCACGGTGTGCGTTCTCCTGAAATGAGAGAAAATAGTCCTTCGGAGGAACCGGAACCACTAACCATACCCTAAAAATGCTTTACATATCATTATTTAACAGATAGTGAATTAAAAGTTGTGCCCTGTGGAATGTCGTAGAAGAGAGAAAGCTGGATATGTCAGATAAGGACAGAGCTGAGAAGAGACAAAACGAATGCTGAACTGTTCCTGTGTCCGGATATGGTGACATCAGGACAACTTTATGCTTATGGAGCAGTTCAAACCTTTCCCATTGACCCCGGAAAATCTGGCTCTTGCCCATTGGAATCTGACCTGAAGGCACTAGTTCATTTCACAACTACCTTTCTATTCTGTTTGTATTTAGAGATCTTTCTTACATTTTGTTCCAAACTACTTTTCACTTCCCTTTTCAGTCTCCTCGTTTCAGAAACACAAATGACAAAATTAAATACTTCCAGTCCATAAACTTCTTTTTAGATTCCTGCCGTAGCTAAGGAACTGCAGCTAATATCTTGTTTTCCTTTTCCAAGTTACTAGTACCAATATTGCCAAAGAGTTTCTCTGTAAATTGGCATTGTTTCACACACAGAAGGAGTATGTTCCATCTCTCTGCCATGGCTGCGTTACCGTCTGACATGACAGAAAGTTACAACGGTGAATTCTTCCACAGCTTTTCCTTCCCTAGGGACAGTTACTACTTCTTACATTGGAACAAGTTCAAGTTGAGAATCTGTCACTTTTTCAGCCATGCTAAAGTTGCAATTTAGCGATATAAACGAGTGGAATAGTGAGAAAAGACAGGACATTCTCTCTAAAATGCTACCCTCATATAGAGAACGAAAGGGCAAGCAAGTGAAAAAGTGGGTCTCCAAATCAAGTCTACATGTAACGGCATTTTATAAATGCTGTAATGTTGCAGCTAAGCCCGATTACAGAATCTATATGGAAGCCGGACAAATTGACAAATTGTGATTCCCCAGACCTCTGTGTACAGCAACTTAACCCTGAATGTTCCTAGGCGCAGTTAAAAGCTTGCTTTTAGCACTAAATTTCACCCTTATCTGTTTCTGGATAGGTGTCCAAACACCTCGATGTGGCAAATATGGGCAGCCCAGCACCTATTTCGTACCTCCCAATAAACAGTGTCTTTAAACTCGGTACTAGATCTGTTTTATCTGAGGGGCCTTCCTGGATCAGGCCTATTAGCTGGGATTTGGTATAAAGTACAGCGGCAGCCACGGTGTCCCTTCAGAAATCTAGCTGCAGGAGAAGAATTTGGAATCAAAAACCTGAGAGGAAACAACAGCTTTGAGAAGAAAAAATATCATTTGGTACAAACCATTTGGTTTCTTGTAAATTCCCTTTACACTGATAGGGGATCAAGATGGGGGGAAATGCAGACTATAACCCATACTTCTTAGAATTTATTTATTTTTTTCACTAAGCTTTTATTAGTAATAGAATCAAGCTATTATAATAAATAGCAAATAACTATTCACACAACACATTCACTTCCTCACTCGCTGAGTTCTCTCACAATCACTCACAGCTACCTGGTTGGAGTAATATTTGGGAACCAATCCCAGCTGCATACCCAGCTGCAGGGAGCCATACTGGCACTCCAGGGGCTTCTCAGATGTCTGGAAAGCCCTCCAGAAGGTCTGCTCTTCATTACCAGATAGCAGCCAAGACTGCTGTCTTGGATGTGGTCCAAGTTGTACAATCCTCTGCAGAGGCTTGTGTGTGCTGGCGGCCTTGTCCAGTCCCACCACACTCTTGGTTTGCTTCTCATAGATTCGACAGGACAACTAGTCTGTAAAGCTTGGAAACTTTGGAAACTTGGAAACTTTGGAAGCTCGGAAACTTTTACAAACTAACTTCTCATCAGCCACCTTTCCTGTCTCTGGCCTATTGTTTTCTGTCCAAACCTATATATCCAACGCAGACAGTAGGGTTCTTTCTAGCAAGTGTTACAATGCTGGATTAATCTTTTTGATCTTTTCAGCGTTGTTAGGATCTCACCTGAAATACCTTATCCACTAATGCATCATAGAAAGGACATGGACCTGTTGGAACGGGTCCAGCAGAGGGCCATGAAGATGATCAGAGGGCTGGAGCACCTCTGCTGTGAGGACAGGCTGAGAGAGCTGGGGTTGTTCAGCCTGGAGAAGAGAAGACTCCAGGGAGACCTTAGAGCAGCCTTCCAGTATCTGAAGGGACCTACAGGAGAGCTGGGGAAGGATTCTTTGCCAGGAAGAGCAGTGACAGGACAAGGGGTAATGGTTTTAAATTGGAAGAGGGGAGATTCAGATTAGATACCAGAAAGAAATTCTTTGCTGTGAGGGTGGTGAGACACTGGAACAGGTTGCCCAGAGAAGCTGTGGCTGCCCCATCCCTGGAGGGGTTCAAGGCCAGGCTGGATGGGGCTTGGAGCAACCTGGTCTGGTGGGAGGTGTCCCTGCCCAGGGCAGAGGGGTTGGAACTCGATGACCTTTAATGGTCTAACCATTCTATGATTCTGTGATTCCGTCAGAAGGACTTACGTACCATAGAGCAAGGTCTAGAAGGGAACAGCAAAAAGGATCAGATGTCTGTAAGATGTAGCCAATGAAGTAAAAAGGGAAGAACTAGTGTTACTATCGGAAAAATACAGAGAGACGATGTGACAACAGCTATTAAAGATGAAAGAATCTGTCTGAGAGATTGCTAGAACAGTACAGCACATAAGTAGTCTTAAATGACAACACTTTCATTAGACATTTATTAGGGTAAACTTTGAAATATCAGGCATAGAGAAGCAATGAGACACACTCTTTCACAGGATGGTAAAGACAAATTGCTACTGGTGTTTAAGAACATGCTAGATTAGGAAAAACGGATCCTTATTTGTGTATGGAAATTTAAGAATCCCATCCCTCCTTCCTATTATTTTTACTTTTATCATAAATTGTTCTGTTTAAGAAGACAAACTTCTACTTAGAACCAGTCCTTTAATGAAACGTAATGAAAAACCTATTTAATGAAACAAAGTAGAATTAAAACTTATTTACATATATTTCATACACATGTAAAATATTTTAATTTAAACACAATTAAAATCTGTCAAAAGATTATAATATCAAAAAATATCAAATTAAATAAGGACCTTCTCTAGACTGGAACTTGGAATCATTTGATTGTTTACATTTGGCATAAAACACACTGGGAAAGTAAAAAAACAAAACAAGTATATGTGAACCTACAGTGTATTTTTAGGGTTTCTGAACACCAGAGAATATACCAGTAGTCCAATATGATGTGCAATGCTGTCACCTCACTCATGATGCAAGTCTGGGATGATACTCTAAGGATTAAAACAACTGGGATGGGGGAATTTGATCAGCAAATAGAAAAGACCTTCTAATGGTAAGTTTCATTAGGCTTTGAAAAAATGGGCTAAAAAAGTATGTAATCTTCACTGGTACTGGAGATTTCAAGAATAAATTTTATGTAAATTTTTCAGGTATGAATTAAGCATAATTCATTCTGCCTGTTCCCTCCCTTTTGCAGAACCCTTTGAGATCCCTATTCTATTATTTAAATGATAAAATATTTCTATTCACAATACATTCAAACCTCATTGCTTATGTTACAGAATTATAGCAGAAGAAAAAAAAAACACATTTACACTTTCCTTTCTATCAGTCATATACAGAGGAGGAAAACGTATTAATTCTGGTATTACAGGCAACATGAGGGTTTCTGCGAGTACCTCAGTAGCAAAAGGAAGATGTGGACTCACAGCTCTGGAGCAGGCTGCCTGGCTGGGACAGGGACCTGGTCTGGCTTTGAGCAGGGACCTGCACTGGTTGAGTTGGAGGACCCTTCCAACCTGTGCAATTCTACCAGCCTGCTCCGGAGATCAGGGGTGGCATTTTCAGGTTTCCTACAGATCTGCTTGTAGTTTTTGGAGCCTTCTAAGGAGCTTATTCTCACAGTTGACTGTGGTGAACATGGTTCTTCTTGTGCCTAAAGGTGATGCTGGACCCATGCAGTGACTGGAATTGCCTGAGTGTTCACTTAGACAGCGTAGCTCCAGGTCTATGTCTATGCTCAGCAGTCCTCCCAGGTACTACTTTTGTGAGCAAATCTCTAGATCTGCCTTGCAAGATTGCTTGTTCCTGCTAGTACAGAGAGGAAGAAGCGTCCTGTGCAAAATGAAGTAGAATTTCTGCAGGAGAAAACCATTTTGCCTTAAGAATTCTTATATTCCAGAGCTTTAATTACTTTCAAAATCAGGCCCAAGGCTACCCTGCTTATTAAACTGTTGCCTGCTCATTTTCTTCAATATTGGTCACAAGACAATTTGATTCATGGGTTCCAGGGTCACCATCACCACGGTATATGGCATTGCCAAAACTAGCTGTAAACGTTTGCCGATCACGTCTCTTTTTATACAAGAAATAGAAGGCAAGGCCAGTTCCTGTTAGAAGAAGGAAGACCAGCATAACAATCATCCCGCCCAAGCTATTTGAGGATGTAGCAGTAACTTCATTTTTTGATGCTGTGAAAGACAAAACAGAACAATTACTACAAATGTCCGGAGGCTGCTACTGCATACAACAAACATAAGTAAACCAACTGGGTGAACCTTAAAACTACTGAACGACCATAACGGCATTTAAAATTGATGCATGTTCCAGATGGACAAAGCAAAATTGGGCTCAATCTCTTCTACATTCCTTTCAAAAGAAGCACTATAGTGTACCACAGTATGCCATGCATAAAGCAAAAAAAAACCCCCAAAAACAATAAGACATCAAATTTGAGAAAAAAACTCTCCTTTTAAACAGATTTAAAATAAAATCATCTGTAACAGTTAAACGAGTATTTAAATTAAACTTTTCTGAAGGCGATTTTACTTGTGAATAATAAATGCCTATAAACTTATTGAAATTTCTCTTTAATGTGCTTGTAAGAAAGCAACTTACCTTTATTGACAGGTGAATCATGGGTTGGTTCAACTTCAGTAACTTTAAAATTAAAAATATATATATTACACACAGTGTACAAGCAAGCATTCAAAGATTAAATAAATCCTGCATACATGATTTTTATTTTGCATTCCTATCAAATTTTAAATAATCTTAGAAAGGTTAGAGTTGGAAGGCACCTTAAAGATTATCAAGTTCCAACCCCCCTGCCCTGGGCAGGGACACCTCCCACCAGACCAGGTTGCTCAAAGCCCCATCCAGCCTGGCTTTGAACCCCTCCAGAGATGGGGCAGCCACAACTTCCCCGGGCAACCTGTTCCATTTTCCCTGACAATTCTGGCTGGATCTATCAAATATTCTTATTAAAAATACATTTGGAAAGAAAACAAACAAGCAAAGTGTTGTCTCACTATTAATTGCTCTGAACATTTTTTTTCATAGGGGAGACAGATGTTCAAAGTTTTCACACTTCCACAGTGTGAAGCTTAACATTTCACACTGAAGAACTCAATTTTTTACACTTGCAAAAATAAAAAACACATTTGTACTTAAAAGCATTTAAGCTGTATTTTTAGGCAACTTCCTCTTCCTCCCTTAATTGCTTGGGGAGTATGATTCAAGTAATTGCTTGCAGGACTGGCTGGCTAGGTCCTGCAAAGCTCATGGATGGCTCCATTGCCAACCTGCCAATGTGTGGAGATGCACAAGCAGGAGACTCAACTGGTTCCACATTGCATCTGTTATATTTGTGTGGTGGATCTGTTTGCCAATGGCAAATCTGGCCTATTTCAAACTCTCTCCTGGTTGCTGTGCGCAAACACAGCTGAATCTATGTGTATGTGGTGACTCATGTAGCTGCCAAAAAAACCACGACCAAAAGTAACCATTAAAAATGAAAAGTCCTATGCTGTTTGGTTGCCTTAGCATGTCTCCCCATGCCCGTGGCAGCAGAAAAATTAGCTGGGCTCCACTGTCCACCCTCACTTAACTCTTTCTGCTTGGCCATCCAGCAGATCCCAGCACACTTCAGTGGCACCGACCCCACCAGCAGCAGAGCAAATGCCAAGAAATCAGTGGTTTTAAACCAAGAAGAGGAAACAGTGACAGGTTCTTCTCCAACATTGCTTCTCATTGTCCTTAACAGAAATTACTCTTGGCTTTGATGCAGATGCACATGCATGAACATCAATACACAAAGCACAGCCAGTGCATAAGCAGCTTGGCTTGATGTATATTAATCATTACTTCTAAAATAACTCAGTGCACAGAAATTCAGAACTTACTTTTGGGAATTTTACAAATAAAATTCTGGTCAACAGAGCAGTAATAGTTCCTCCAGGTTCCACTTGAGACATCCATATCAACACAGTGTTCATCAAAAATTACTGTAGGCTCTCCTTTCTCCCAGTTGACAAATTCTAGTGCACTCCTGTCTATCCATATCCATTCCCCTAAAATTAAAAATATTAACTAGTGAGTGAATGAAGTGGGGAATTGCTTCTAGTCTACCAGCCGCAACACTGGTTATGGAATTTACTAGTTGATTAAATTAGCATCACATTGGGCTCATTTCTCACTCTATTAACTGTCAGAGGCATTCAGATGGGAGTGTACCAAATGTAAATGCCCACAGACAAAGTTAACTGCATCAGCCTTCAGGGCCATGGCGGTCAGTGATGTAAGGAGAACATGCCCGGGCTGCCCAAGGACTTTTATCTGAAGGCTGTTCCCGGAATTCATCCGTTCTAGCTGAAAACTAACAGATGAACCTGGCCCACCATGCAACAAGGTGCCTGCCATTGCTGGTGGTGAGAGACAGGGAGCTGGGCAGCCATGGCAAGGCTGCTTACTGCAGCCCAGTCAAGACTGACTCTGGAGATGTACTCTCAAAGTCTGCCATGAAAAACAGGCTTCAGAATTACAAAGATATAGCAAACAGGATCAAATTTGCAGTTTTAAAAAAAAAGAAGAAAAAGAAGAAAGAAAGAAAAAAAAAGCTAGGTGAAAATAAAAACGTTCCACCAAAAATTAATGAAAAAACCCTGAAATTTAGATTAAGAAACTTTTCTAGGCACCTTATATGAGCTGCTATCCCCTGTGTTGTTTAGAAATAAATTTCAGTTTAAGGCTGCCTCAGCTTTTAATTACAGGACAATATTTTTCTTAAAAGACTAACACTGGTTAAATGTCAAGCACTTTGAGTAAAGAGAAGTGACGGGAAACATTTTAATCAACTACTGCAGTGTTAAGTTATAACCTTTTACAGGCTGAAATGTATTCTAACTATAGTAAAGATACAAAGAGCGTGGCCTTCTTGGTGGTTGATGTTTTAAGTGTTTTTATCAGAAAAGCTATTAAAAATGTAACAGTTGATTTCTCTTTGATTATTTTTTTAGTATTTGGTATATTAGTATTAGTATTTAATATGTTATTTCTTTTCATCTCAGTATGCATTGTGAAATAATTACCATCAATATTTTTGAACAATCCTATCCAAAACTTTCTGAATTCACTTGCCATTGGGGACAAATGAAGCAAGAGAAAGTTCAATTCATCTGAATCTTCTATGGAAACCAGAGAAGCACCTAAAAACAGGAATTAAATATTACATATAACTTCAGCAAGATTTTCCTTTAGAAATTAATTATATCAGTAAAGGATTATGACGTTTTGTGATCAACTTTTTCTTATAGTAGAAAATCTTAATAATAAATTTAATTTAGCTGTAACTTATATTTGATAGACATACACACACATCTGCGTATTATCTCTTGGTTCTGGATTAAAGAAACAAATACATGAACAGCCTGTAAAATATCCTAATTAAAAAAAAAAGTCACTTACCCATTTGAATACATGTCATGGAAGCATCAGGCCAGCTTTCCTCAGAAGTGGTATGAACATAGTAGCAATGACCACGGAAGGGAATCCAGGATCTACCACGCTTTGGCTCAGGACACTTTCCAGGAAGCTGTGGTGGTTCAGTAGGGATTAACTCTAGTAAGGACACACATAGGTTTCAGTAGGGTCTTAAAAGCCAAGGGAAACTTGTATTCCTGCACCATACATCAGCCCTACCAATTTGACAGTGATTCCAAGTAAAAGAAATATCGCAGAGACTTCACTGATGATAAAAGGTTAAACTCATCTTGGTCAACTAGTAATAAACGATACTGGTTGGAATTGATTCTCCAATCTGCTAAAGGAGGTTTACACCAGTCTCACTGCAATTGTCTTCAGCGAGGCAATTTTTTCTTAAAACTTGTGAAACAGAATGAGGAATGAGCCAGTATGTATAAAGGATTTTGACACCACCACCACAAGACAGTAGCATGGGTCCAGCCAGTTCATAGCAAGTTCAGCCAGAGAAGGTGTCTGTTCCTGGCCTTCTATGTACTTCCTAGGCTATGGAAAAGTAGAATTAGTAGCCCATTGCATCACCTGATTAAAGCCAAAGCAGAGCTTAAATTAACACAAAATTTGCTGTGAAGTATGGTGCAGAGATCATGGATTTCATATATAATATAAAATATGTTTGAAAATCAGGTGCAATATTTGAGCTCTAAAGTATCTCAGTAGAAGCTTCCCAGGATCTTTTACTTTCAAATTAGTTGATTTGACTGCTACACTGACAGAAGTTTCTTACCTCCCAATTTTACAAAAGATACTTTAAAATGTAAAAATGCATCATTGATGTATTTATAGTTAGGGTAAAATTGATCAGTTCTGCAGTTCCTGACAAACAAGGAATGATGAAAGATCTATTGCTTGTGGCATGAAATGTTGCGGTAAGCTTCATGATGCACATGTGTTGAATGGCCTGTGAAATGAAATGTCTGGAGATCATCCAAGACAGACTGGATCTGGGAGTTCTTCCTTAACAAAAGCAATATTTTATCACAAGGCATACAATGTTTACCACAATGTGGGCATAGGGGGAAAAGTTAAATTCAAATAATTGAATTGAATTTAAATTCCAGCCTCCCAAATCACATTTCTCCCATTCACAACTCACTTACCATTGGATTGTTTACAGAGAGATAAAAACGTTTCATTGCAAGAAGCCGTCTTCCAAAAACCATCTAAATCTAGATAGACACAGGCTGCATTCTTATTTGGCTCTCCACTGCCCCAGTTGTGATACCGGCTCCTTCTTCTATCTGACCATACATAATGGCCATGAGTCTAAAAGGAAATGACAATAAAGATTGTGTCACATAAAATTATTAGATTGAAAGAATATTAAGATTGCACTTGGAGATATGTAAAAGTTAGGAAATATCAGAATCATGGTTTCTTACACAAAATTAATTTATCCCCTCTGTCATCAATATGCAACAGTCTGTCCCAGACTTCGACTCTCCCCAGCCGTTAGGGCAGCGGTTCTACAGATGTTCATTTAGAACACAATTTACATTATTCAATTCACACCATCTGTCCTCTGCAGCAGATGAGCAAAGAGCCTGGCAGTAACAAATGTGAATGCACAATTAATTTTATCAAACAAAGATTGCAGAGGAACTATTGTTAGCACCCCTTTAACGCAGGCTTCTCTATATATTTAGAAGGCAAATAGGAAAAGCTGGAGTTCCACCGGAGAAAGGACTACAAGGATGTTTGTCATGGGGCACACACCACAGACCTCTGCTGCCCATGCTAACGGGGATTATGGCAGGTTTCTAGCTCTTGCAAGCACTGGCTATTAGAGACAAGCTGAGCATGTACTTTTTCAGTGGATTTCACCACTATTTGCAGGAGACAGCCAACATAAGTCACGGCCATGGCTCTTGTCACGCCATCCTGCACAGCCTAGCCCATTCTTCCTGTGATCTTTGCAGACAGGCTCCCATCCAGCTCTTTGTGCCAGTTCCTTTTCTGAATTTTTTCCTTTGAAGTCCTTGGCCATGTTTCATCCCAAATTCCTGCCTAATCCTGGTTTCCCAGTGCCTGACCTCACTGAAGTTCGGCTCTGGTTCCTCTCACCTCAGCACCTTTGCCCTCTCTGACTCCTGTGTCCCACTAAGCTCCAGCTCTACCTCTCTTCTTATAATTTCCTCATAACTCTGATTCCACAAATATCCTGCTGCATCATCTTTTTTCTTTTTTTATGTTCTTTTTGCATGCCTCTAATAGATGCTTCCCCTTTCAGGCCTTTCCACTCCTTGCTGATAGAGTCTGTTGACAGTTTTCCACAAGGCACTGGCTTCTGGGCATGTTTAGTTTGGAAGAGGCTGAGGGGAGACCTCATTGCCCTCTCCAACTCCCTGAAAGGAGGGTGGAGAGAGGGTGGGGGTTGGCCTCTTCTCCCAAGGGAAGAATGACAGGAGCAGAGGAAATGGTGTGAAGTTGGGGCAGGGGAGGTTTAGATTAGATATCAGGAAGAATGACTTTCCTGAGAGGGTGGTCAGGCCCTGGAACAGCCTGCCCAGGGAGGTGGTGGAGTCACCATCCCTGGAGGGATTTAAGAAAGGTGTAGACGTGGCACTTCAGGGCATGCTCCAGTGGCCGAGATTGTTGGCCACTGTGGGTCTGTGGGTGGTTTGTTTGTGTAGGTTTTTGGTTTGGTTTGTTTTTTTGTGGTTGGACTCGATGATCTCAAAGGTCCCTTCCAGCCATGAGGATTCTGTGACTTTGTGATTCTGTGACTTTGTGATTCTGTGATTCAGCTCCAAAAAGCAGCCTCAGGTGTTCCCACCACCAGAGGCATGCTCCGGTCTCTATGTTGCACCTCGCCATTTCCCCTGTTGCTCGGCACAAGCTCTTGTAGTGCTAGGCTGTAAGTTAAAAAAAGGCTTAAAACAACCTCACGAAGAAAGAGCTACTTTAAATGCAGGTTGTTTCTATGGTGTGCTCCACAACGTGTCTTCAGAAACATCAGCATGTGGTAGACTGTGGTGTAGGAAGTAGGAACTTCACAGCCACTTTCACTGCTGCAGCTACTATCTGCTGTAGCTACGTCCTCGGTGGCATTTGAAACGCAGGCTGTGGCAGTTCCCACTTCCACTACGGCCAGATGTTTGGGTTTGTGTAAAACCCCTGAAGTGGAGGGCAGTCAGGTATCTCAGCAAGACTCTGATGGCCACCATACATTCCTGGACCTGTACTCACAGGGGAGCAAACAGCACCCACAGCAGTGGATCCCATCAACCTCCAGGCAGGAAATATGGCTGATCTACAGTGGTCCAGGGTAGCAATATGTTTATCACAAGCATTTGATGGACTCACCGTGTTGCTGCTAAGACCAATCCACACAGGCTCCCCGTGCTTTAGTATTTGTAACCACAGGTAAGATTCCGCATAAGGGTCCAAAACGCTGGCAAGTTCTGCAGATTGGTCTCTGCAGTTCTTCTGTGCTTCTTCCCAGCTCATTTTGTAGTTGATGACTGCATAGCGGTCATCACCATAATTGTTAAAGCCAAACATTGGCACTACGGGTTGGGAGGTTTGCAATTTGGGGTCTGCAATGAGCACACAGAGAAAAGTCAAACGCTTTATATTGTCTGGACATACAAACTGAGAGAAGATGTAGTGTACTAGAGCAGTCAAGTAATTAAGAGAGGCTGGAATAACACATTAAGATGTGCCCCAACTACCCCTGCAGTGGTGAAAGCCATATTTTCATGTTCTGTGACAAAATTTTCTAATCCTTGTTCGAATAACCTATCAGCATAAATATCTGTATCACCTCCAGGAACACACCCTGCAAGCTCTAGACCTTCCCAAAGCATATTGTCACAGTGTAGGGCATTGAAGGGAACAAACCCCCCCAGTTTTTCCATGACATATTAGCTTTCGTTGTATACGTGACAAGGAACAGGGTACGGTAAGAACACCAAGAGAAAGCAGAGGGCTGTAAATGCTGCCGATGAAATTGCATAAGTAGGACTGTAAAGGAAATCAATGAGGGCAGTTTTTCAGAACAAAGAAGTTGCAGTGCTCTTAAGTGTAACAGTAGAATTTCAGTTTTGAAGAATTCGCCCATAGAAAGACAAACTACTGTTCTTTGTTTCTCCCTCCTGATGACCAAAAATAGTAAAATACATGATGATCCATAGGTAATTTTTTTTTTTTTTTATTTACTGGTCTAGTCCTTAAAATAGTGATTCTTAAGATTTTTTCTCCAAAAGGTAAAATGTGTGCTCATTTTGTTAGAAAGGTCCAGACTGCATGTGATACCGACAGACTAATTTCACTTGATTCAGCCCTTTTTGGGGTTGAATATGGGAAAGTCACTTTTAACACCAGTTCAACAGAGCCACGACAAATAAGCTGTACTAGAAAAAGGTGAAAGAAGACTCACCAGAATTTTTCTGGCATATGTAGCTTTTGCTTGCTTTACATTCTTCATCTTTCCATTTCCCTGCCTGTTCAATAGGGTTCTTCATCATAAAAACACAGTCGTCCTACAGAGGAAATGAGATTAACAAGAAAAACATGCGGATGTGCAGGAAATGTTCCTGCTCCTGATGGATATAGGGGCTCGCTTGTTACATGCAGTCACACGCAGGTGAATAATATGAAGATCCAATGTATTAACTCATACGAGCAATGGTCAGGGGCAGCGACATGACAATAAAGCATTTCCAACTCAGCCCTAGGAAAGTTTGCACCTGGATGATGGAGGGAGCTGCAAAGCACAGCACAGAGGGAGGAAGAAGTGTCTGGGACTATCTGCATGTGTGCAATCCTTGTGCAGGCACACGTGTGTGGGCAGGTAGACATGCATGTCCTAGGTCTGGGCCACAGGACGTTTCAGCTCTGTTGTTATCCTGGAGGCTATGGGGAAACTCTCCTCAGCACTGAAGCTCTCCTGGAGAGCTGAAATCCTCTTCCTGCCCCAATCCAGCACTAGGCTCCAAAGCCGTCACACAGTATAGAGGTCGTGATCAGAAACAACATTTTGGGGGGGACACCTCCCAACCCCTTTCCCCTGCATTATGGGCTCTTCACCTTCCTCCTTTGCCTCCCCCAGCATGAGAACCTGCTGCTGTGCTCTCTGCAGGGGGAGGCAGCAGCTCTCCCCACCTCCTCTCAGCCTAACCCATGCTGCCTCCAACACCCCTCGGGGGCATTAGCCCGGGTCTCGGCTGCAAGTGATGGAAGACGTATCTGCAGCAACTTGTGTAGGGAAATGGCCATAGCCTTCTACAGAAAGCATACACATGTGTGTGATGGGGAAGTCCTGGGAATCCCAAAACCCAGCTCTAGCCTAGATGTCAGCAGAGGTTGGACCTCACAGAACTTTTTCCTGGTTTAGCTGGACTCAAAGCAATTCTGTTATGAAAAAGAGAGGAACTTTGTAAAGCTAGCAGGGGAGCATAGAAGTATTACTATCAAGTACAGTATTCTTCATTAGCCATTTTATAATTATTAAATAACACTCAGTTTTGTCTCTCAATTAAACACAAAATGGTATAACAGAGCCAAAAGTTTCAAAGCATGCAGAAGATGTCTTTCAGAAGGAAGACTTGATAGAAGGTATAGAGGGAGAAAAGAGAAATGAGAAAGGAAGATCCAGAGTTTCCTTGAGGATTTTGTTCAAAACCTTTGTCTTGGAAAAATACGTATGAAGGTAGATCTCCCACATGATTACTCTGCTTTTAAAAGCAACAAGAGTACTAAAAGTCTTCATAAAGGAAACTTTGCAGAAAATATAGTTGTAGCTACATACATTTTAATTATCTGATAAAATTACAATGTTTAAGGGATAAATAGAAATTAATGTTTACCTTACTGTAATAACTTCGAGAACCTTTTGCCCAATTGGTATAATAAACTGGGCTTCCATCTGTCCATAAGTATGTGTGCTCCTGATTTATGTCATTCAGTCCAATCCAAGCATCAGTTTCAGCAGTTTTTAAGGGGGACATGAGGAAAGCTAAATGAAAAAAAGAACAATTGTACAAGAAAGGAAACTGAATGCTCCTTTCCCCAACACTGCAGACTTTGGAGTGCCTGGAACCAGGATGATCACTTTTGTTTTTTTCTTTTTTAATAAGTTGGTAATCTTACGATAAAAATAAAAAGAATAGATGGTCAACTGATTTTAAAATCAGAAAAAGTATTTACTTAAAGAAGGTATTAAAAGTATTAAAGAAAAATTATTAAACTCAAAGAAGGGAAAGTTTTGATATATAAAATTGTTTTCAAATTTTTTTAAGGAATTTATGTGTATACTCTCCTATGTTGTTCACCATATGAGGAAGCAGGGAAAATGTTTTAATGGTATTACAGAAATTAACACGAGTACACTAAACCTCGGCACATAGAAAACGAGTCTACAGACTCTGCACTCCCTTTTCTTCTTTGGTAACTTCTTTCTTAACCAGACTTAATAACTCCATTTCTAAATAGGCATAACACAAACAAAACTACTTAATAACCAAGTACGTATGTACTGAGATCTCAGCTTTTTGAAGGCGAGATGCTTTTTCCTTTAGCTCCTAGGCGGACTGACTTTCCACTAAAAGAATGTCCTTCTTCTGCTATAGAAAAAAGTATAAACCACAAGCACTGATGGAGTGAGCTGGGAGATGGTCCGTGTACAGCCTTCAGGACCCGAGGCATTACATTTCCTGAACAAACATGAGGCCTCAGTAAAAAACCTGTGAGATGCTGAGCAGCAGCAAGGTCAGGAGGCTGAGGTCCAGCAGAGCAAGGGGTAGCAGGGAGAAGTTGGAACTCCAACACCGGAGCCGCCTTCTGCCTGAGGATGTGCCCTCCACTGACCCTCACAGCATTTGGCTCAGCATCTAGGAGCATGATGGTTTGGTTTGGATATTACTCCCTTTGGGTGCTGTTTTTACATGTACACTTAGAAAAATTAAAATATGGACATGTTATTATATGAAAAGCCCCTAATACAACAGTATTTGAACAGTATGAATTCTTTTGTATGTCCTATATTAACCCCAAAGCTAGGATTTTAAAAGTTAATCAAGATACTAAAACATATACAAGCATTTTTCCAAGGGTGCAGTTGCCCATTCAACATAACTTTATATTAACATAACATAAATAATAGCATATATTGCAGAAGCTATAACTTCTGTTTTAATCTGTTTATCAGGAATCACTTGATGTCTCATTCAGTATCAAAATATTGGTACTTTATACCTTGTATTTCCTTTTTTGTTATAGTAGCCAGGTTTCCTCCAAAATCAATGCAATTGTTCCGCGCACCATGCCATGTCAATGTATCATTTTCATTAAGGCCAAATACTTTGAAACACTGCAAAAGAGAAGTGTACCAAATCTGTAACTGGGTGGTGTTTTAGGATCTGGTGCAAACATCTCTGTTCGTTACAAACAAGATAAACTGGATATTTTAAGCAAAAAGGGAGATTAGCTAATTTAGCAGTCCTTTCTAGTCTTTAGGTCTTTATGAAGAAGAAGATCTATACTAGAAAACTAACATGAAGTCCAATATTTTAGCATTAACTTAGAAGGAATATGGCAGTCTAATGATTTCAGTAGAACTTATGTTAAAGCTTCTGGGCACACTTCTGAGGTGTGACTTAGTGGGAGGAAAGTCTAAGAAGACCTCAGAAAACTAGCAAGGCTAAGATGTGGTATGGAAGCTAAACCTCTTGGCTTCTGTTGGCCTTTTTGGCAAACCAGGTTTGGTTCTCACAGGATAATCACAGAAAGAGAGTGATTCTGACACTACAAAGAAAACCCCAAATTTACCATTTCTTGTAAAACGATCTATGGGATTTAAGATGCCATCAGACACCTTTGTCAGAATCGTGCCAATTAAAGCATGCAACTGAAAAGCTGATGAGGAAATTCTGGCAAAAAAAAAGGGAGGTAGGTCCATGACAGTGGGAAGGCATATGTAAACCCTTGGAGAGGAGTCAAGGAAGGATCCTTTGGAAGCTCCTCTTCTAGGAGGTGAGGAGTAGAGAGACACTTTAGCTCCAGAGAGCACCATGAAAAGAATTAAACTTTGAGTTTGTGTCTCTTTTCCCCAGGAGTGAGAGAGGGAAGGAAGAGAAGACGGCAGCCAGTGGATCTCTAACAAAGGAGATCTGTTACACTGAAATCATATTTGGGTTTAGCCAAAAGAAAGACAGATGGAACTAGTTGAGGCAAGTTTATTCTCAACACTATATACTGTTGTTTTATAGCTTTTATAGCGTAATTGATGAAAATTATGTATTTTCAGTACTGACAGTATCTTATCCTGAACTTTTGTCTTTTGAGAAGGGTAATAGTGATCTTACATAGTAGTGTGGTGAAGATTATAACTGGATTATTTAAAAGCCTTAACAGATGTTTGGTTATAGAAAAAACCTGACAAATCTGCTCAAGGGAAGGTGCCTTAGTAGCTTAAGAGCCAGTGCATAGAAGGCGACAGACAAATAAGTGTTCAGGCAACCTGTGTCAGTCAGATAAGCTCTGCACAGTAAACATGGACATGCAACAGCTCCATGGAAGGGAAGTTGCTCAGCTATTCTTTGCAACATTAAACATGACCAAGAAGAGGCATCTTTCTTCTTGTATGTCTCATGACCTCCCTCATAACTGCTGTGATCCCAATAGAGGCTATAATTTCTCTTTCAGGAATAATACTTTTAGAGTTATTAAATATATACAATCAGAACATATTTTGTGACAACTGAAAACTCTGCTACAACTGAAAAACTGAATCAAAGATGGATTTTATTCTGTTCTTTTTAAAATGCAATATACTGACATTTCATACTGCACCTTGTTATCAAAGAGGAGCCAGTCTTCTGGACACCCACCCGTTGGTGGTGGTGAAGTTGGAGCAACAGTTGGACGAACAGTATTGTTAAGCCTTTCACAAATGAATAACTCAACACTGCCACAGTTGAGATCATTCCATGTACCTGAAAGCAAATTAGAACAAAAGAAAAACAAAATGCAATTGAGACTGTGATAAAAAGTGTCCTTTCCTAAAGCAAATCTATCACAGAATAGAAGAACTGGTTACAGTATTTTTATTTCTCTCCCCAATAAATAATGGATAATTTTTATGTATGTTCCCTAGAAATATTCAGGTTTCCAGCAACATTCAGAATATGAATATTTTGTCTGAGAAAAGAAATATGTCAATATTGCAAAATCATAGCATTGCCAAAAGGGAGTTTTAATTCAAATGCTTAATTCACCTCTCTAAGTTCTGTAAGATCTCTAGAGTCACTCTGTCTATATAAGGTACTTGGTCCTTGTTACCTTACTACCTGAACTTCTCACAGTATTTTGGTCTTCTAGGTACCTTTTCTCCCTATGGGAGTGTGATGTAAGAATATAACATTAACATCATTATCCCCATTTTACAGATCAGGAATGAGTAAGAAAATAGCATTCATTTCATTAGCTGCAGACACTTACAAGGTAATTGCCTACAGTAGAGCTAGTCATACCTTTTATTTAATGGAGATACTGTCATTATAATTTAGTGAAAAGGACATAATTCATCTGATCTTAAGGAAGATCTCCAAAACAGGACGCAATATTAACTCCCCAAAAACGTTCACTTCCTCTCATTGATCTCTAATAGAGCCTAGGAAGATCACCTCAGCTATAGATTTTGAGACTAGAAATGTTTAAAAGTAGAAGAGATTAACTGCTACAAATAAGACTAAGTGCTTGGCTAGTGTAAGCACAATTGCTTGCAAAGCTCTATATTAAGTGATATTTTTTTCTTCTTTTAATTAAAATAGTGTATAACATTGTTTAGTGATAATCAAAAAGCCTTGCCCAAGCCCTAGATTTTTAGAACTGCACAGACAATGACAGCTGATGCTCTTGAGACACAGTCATAAAATGGACAGAGGTTAGAGGAAAAACAATACTGACTCTATTTGCTGGTCTGATGCTTATCGGATTTGTTCACACTGCAATTTTCTGTCAAAGCCAGGAATCAAATGCCAGGTGTAACCCGATGTGTTAGCTACATAGAGCTGAATTTTTTAAAAATGCATAAATGAAAGAAGAGACTGATTTATTTTCCTATGCTTTTTTAAAACACTCTATCAAGCACCAGCCTGCTTGTTATCATAACTCACCCAGCCTTGCACATGCAGCCCTCCCAAGCCTGTGCCACACCACGCAGACTGAATGTTGTTACAACACCCACCTGTTTGGGCATACATGACCACACAGTTTTCATCATTATTTGCAAAATTGGGTTCATTTGGAGCCCAGGCAACATAGTTCACTGGAGTTCCATCCATCCACCTGAAAGAAGAGATTTGGGGTAATAATAATTCTTAGTTGGATAAGTTAATATTTCTTTGTAAAGGATGTATTAGAGGTTTGTATTTTAAGTTTCCTAGATTTTAGCTTACAAACAGATGATGTTCTCTGGTAAAAGAAAACCAAGACCTTCCAATTGGAATTAGTAAGATATGTCTTAATATCAACTGCCTGTTCTGTTGACCTGGACCAGGTCTGAACTGCTCCTCTCAACTGGCGACCCCAGCCTTTCTTGCTCTCTGAGCATTGATAGCCTGCAGGAAATACACCAGTGTAGCACTGGACCTGGTGTTCTCTGGAGGACAGAAACAGAAACCTGAGCTTATTTAGTAATTTTCTGGGGCCAAAAGCAGTAATAAAAGATCTTGTATGGTAAGATAGAGCCTTGGACCATTTTGTTAAACAAAGGAAATCTTTAATATTATACAGCTATTGCTTTCAGTCATGTAACAATCATTTCCTAGTTTGGTGATTCACAAGTTTATTCCCAAAAAGTAGCCAAGAAGATAGTGAAAAAGCCTCAGTGTGCCGGAAGGAGGAAAGTCAAGTGGGCGAACTGCCAAGATCACAAGCCTTCAGACAGCATCAGTTACAGGGCAATTTAGTGTTATTCCAGTTTTGGAGACTAAGCAACTGCATGTGTGTTTTTTGTAAACTACAAAAAAAAAACCTTTGTAAACTACAAGTAAGGAATTGAACAGGATGCCTAGCTGCTTCCACTTGCAAATCTCCTGAGCCAAATATGAAAAAACAGTTCATAATACATTGGAAGAAATAATATAAAGACAAATAGCAGCACCACCATCCAGCAGGGAGGAGGACAAAACTAGTGAGGGAGCAAGGGAGAGCTGGACAAACAACTGAGCAGTGGATGTGATGAAAAAAGCAGGAGCTCCAGGAGATGACACCATCCAGTTTCTGTGGCTTGTGGCTAAGCAAGCCATCCTGAGAAGAAAGACTGAAATGAAGAGGCTGAGACTCAACTGACCAGGCTTCAAATCCCAGGAGAAGGTACTAGAAAAAGAAGGAGGAGGAAGAGGGCAGGGAGATGGAGAAGAGTGCCACAGGAGAAATGTGTCTGTAACTCATCTAAGGCTCTGTGGGAGGTTTATTCCCAGGGCAATTTGTTTTCAAAGACATCTGTAGAAGAGTAATGACTCCATGCAGCCTGAAGCTGTCAAGCCCTGGGCTCCGACACTAAAACTGTCCAGAAATTACCTCCCAGACAAGGGCTTTCCAGTATTGATGGTTCACCTCTAAAAACCAAAATGATGCCTCACTGCAGGTTTTGTAAGTTTGTTTTTTTTTTTCTTTTTTCTTTGAATATTCAGTAATGTCTGCAACTACCATCTGGAACTTCCTACAGACCTCCAACCAATTTTATGTTTCATCTAACAAGGAAAAGGGGATGACACTGAACTGACTGTGAGTGAACGTCCCAGCCTCACAATACAAAAGAAGGGGAAATAGTGAAAATACTGTGGGAGAAGTGCTCCCCTGAGGAATAGAGTCATATTTTAAGCTTTATGCCAAGACATGGCTGTAGATAGATTTTGTCGTCATTGAACTTCAACAGTCTATTACAGACAGCCATGCCAGACATTCACGTTATGAGTCTGAAAAACTTAATTTGTTTTTACTTACCGGAATGTCCTATCAAGGCTCACACTTAAGCCAATGTAAAAGTTATTTCCCCAGTCTTTATAGAAAGTCTAAAATATAAAAAGTAAGAGTTTTAATGAATTGTAAGAAAACAGATCTCAAATAAAATAAGCAAGATCTCAAAAACTGCTTTTGTTTCAGTTGTGCAATTGTATAATATGCAAAGTACAGGGAGTTGATGGGGTTATGTGCCTGAATTGTAAAATGCAATGTTTTCCTCCAATTTCCAGTATTTGATTTCTTTTTTTTTAAAAAAAAGAAGCAGAATGTGATGAAAAAGAAATGGAGCAAAAAGCTATGTCAAAAAGATAAGAACTACCTCTTAAGCAGGACACAAAATAAAGCAATATTTTTAAGAGTTTTAGGAAAGCATCAAGAGAATTTGCCAAAAAGCTACAAGTAAATGGTAGGGTTTAGTACTTAGTCATGTGGAGGAAATGATGGAATCATATTTGGTTTTAATAGTATGAAACTATTTCCAAAAGAGTACATCATCACCAGGTTATTCTATTCCTATTAGAAAATATTCTGTCTTAAACCTTTTACTGAAAATCTGAAATCTGTTTTGGCAAATAAAAAGTGAAAAGGTTTTTCTTGAATTCTGTGAAGAAAATGTGTTGGAAAACAAAACATACTCAGTAGCTAGCTTTCAGCTAAACAAAGCAAGTTTTTCGAAATTTGCACCGTAAGAGTGTTCTTGAAAAGAAGCTGAGGATTTATCTATATGTAGCAATTTATCAAAAGAATGATTATGGTAAAACTCCTAGGTAGATAACCCCGTGAAAGGTGGCACTGATTTTTTTTTATGATGGGGACCACTTTCTAATACTTCATAAGCCAGCTGAAAAAGGTGCCTCAGTAAAGGACGGAACAGTGCATTTTTGAAGTAAAACATGTTTCTTACATATTTCCAAAGAAAATTTTTTTCACTTTCACTCTCAATGACAGCAAGATCACCACCATTCTTCTTACAAAAGTCCCTAGCTTTTTCCATAGGCATTGCTTCCTTGCTGAAGTAGTATTCCTTGTGATTATATATTATCCAGTCTTCTTCACCAACAACATATTCATAATCTGCAAGGTAAAACATTAAGCAGTCTGTAATAGAACTTAGCATCATTATATGTTAATTGTATTCTGTTATTGGAAGTAGAAGACTTACTGAGTGTGGAATTAGGCTCTGGTTTCAGTGGTGCTCCTGCAATATAAATCAATATCTTAGTCATTTGTGTTTCTCAGACAATTCTCAATTAAATATATTTATAGAGTTGTTAACAATTTAAAGTTTTAATTGTTTTAATTTCAAGTAATAAAATTAATCTTAAGGGTATGCTTATTTTTGTCACAGAATTTCTCGAAATATCTGAAAAATGTGGTGTTACACTGAGCAAAATAGCATATTAGAGCCAATCACAAATTAAGCTTGCAGAAACTATGCCCAACTTTAGGCAGCTGTATGTCATTTCCTCAACATGCTGGGTGTACACCCCCACTTACATGTATATCTCAGGGATGAATTCATAGGTTTGAACTGCTTTTGTTTAAATTGAAATGCATTAAGTGCTTCATTGTCTTTGATGGCACAGCTGGATCTAATACAGACCTGGGAAGGATGCTCATATCTGTCTCTAAAAGTTGCTTAAGGAAGAAAGTCCTCTTACCTTTTTTGATTTGGCAAACATAGTCCCGCATATATTCACAAAACAAGTCATTCCAGTTCATATTATTGTAGCCACTAAACACACCACATTTTTCATTTCCGTCGTAGTTGTTTGGTTCTCCATGTGCCCATTTTTCAAAATTTACCTAAAGTGGAAACACAGCTTTGCAACTACTTTCCTTTTAAAGTGAAACAATTGTCTTATATCGTCCTCTTAAAGAAAAGTGTGCCTCGTTTGATTTCAGCGTCCATCTTGTGCTTTGATGCCAGACCTTGTAAGAAGGACATGACCCTTGCATATCAATGATTCCTCTGTGTATTTATAAGCCATGTTAGTAAGTCAAGAAGTTGTTGTCCTCTTTGTTATCAGGAGAGATGAAGTTCTCCTGCCAAGCTCTACAAAGACGCATCTAAGTACCATCATTTGACCCCTGGGTTGATTATCCTGCTCTGATGTTTCAACCTGAGACAATCAATGGCAGTCAGTGCGGCCATATGAACTTGGGCTTTGCAGACCTTGATCTACTTAAGATGGAGCAGGCAATAAAGCCTAGCTTGTGTAGACATGCAAAATTATATCTAGCAGTAAATGAAAAATGGGATTACAGAGATTAGTACAACCAGATTTGCTTAGATCAAGGGATATTTCAACACCTTTGGTGTTATTTCATTACACTAAATATCATACATCTAAATATCATCTATAACTATGAACTGTCAAAAACTAATTCCTAGAGTGCAATCGGGTAGTAAAGACTTAAGGTCACTTGTGGCTTCTATAGGAGGAGTTGTGAGAGCTATCTGCCAAGACAGAAAATTTGAAAAAAAGATGGAATAATAAATAATTTACTCACTGGTGAGCCATCACTCCATATAAATCCACCATCGGAGTCCAAGGCATTTAAACCCATCCAGTAAGAAAAGTGAAGATAATCTCTCTTTCTGAATCGTTACAAATATAGACAATCAGACAGTGCAAAATAGAGAAGAATATATATCATCACAGTGTTCTCGGTGTTTTTATGTTTGAAGTATCGTTTGAGACAGTCATATAAAGTGACCATTCAATTGCCCTGTGAGGAAAAACACCCTGGGCACTGCATGTGGCAGGAGGCAGTGAAACACAGAGCTTCATGGGAAGGCTCACAGCTGTCGTGAGTACACAGATACTGAGTTAAATGAAAAAATATTTTAAGGTCTTGGTTTGACCAAGTATCTTAAGATTCAGACTTGTCTGTACTCATAGGCTTGATTTAAACATTTATATAAGCACATTACTAGGTCAGGCTTTCCTTAGTCTCCCAATTTTTTCCCCTTAACTAAGGAAAGAAAGCAGCACAAACTATTCCTTTAATCAAGAGTATTTCGTCTACCGATCAAAATGAGCTGAAAAGATCGGGTTTATCCTTTTGAACTAAAATTGGTTGAAACCAATTTTGGTGATCCATCTTTCATTTTTGTGTATGTTCAGGCCACTTCCATGCATAGCATCACCTTCCCAGAGGCCTGCCAAGAAACCTTTCCACTCACCTCTTTCTACCCATTTCTTTCTGCCACTTTGCAAGGATATACAGTCTCTGCAAGGTAGAAACTGATCACCAGAAGTCCTTTATGTCTTTCATAAAGGCCATTTTTTAAATGTCTTTTTTTCCCCCCCCTACATTTAAATGACACGCTGTGTAGATACTTACAAGCTAATTATTAGATTTTGTTCTTCTTCACTGTGGATACATGCCAGATCTCCTCCAATGGCTCTGCAAAAATCTCTTGCACCAAACCATGTTTGCATTTTCTCCCTTCCTCCCTGAAAAATCTATAAAAAGTGGACAGTTAAATACTGTGTTGGGTGTTACAGAAATTTAGAAACAGCATAGTGGGCTTCTATCCTTCATCTGGTCTCCTGGTCTCTAGGTTTTATCACTTACTATTTAACTGTGTGACCATAGGCCTGTAGTTCTCTATCAAATTCGGTTATTTCAGCTTTGCCTTTCATACCCTCTCCAAGTCCCAGTGACTCCAAACTTACTTCAACCTACATACAGCATTTTCCAGCACTTCCCTGACACACCACCTGGGGGTGGCTGGAGATGCGTTACTGCAGAGAGGTACCAGGTAGGCAGGGTAAAAATCCACCTTCCATGCACACATGAAACACGTTCTCATTTGAAAAGACAAAGGTCTGCATTCAGAAGTTGAACACCTACTTTGAAGCAGAGGCTGCTCTGAGGAACTGATTGCCACCCCTCTGGGCACGATGAGAGAGGGGGCATCGTTGGAGGAGGAGGGGGAGTCACTCCCTCTACCAGCTGCTTGCAGAGAAACATGTTTGTTTCTTCACAGTTCAATATATCCCATAATCCAGCTGAAGTTCCTGTCGTCATGGCCACGCAGCCTGACTCCCTTCCTGCACGAAACAAAAAAATTTTAACTTTATTGATAAATAGCAGCATCTTCTCAAAGAATATGCTACTTAATTAAATGTAACCTGTCCCCACTGTGTTTGGATGCCAATAGATCACAGTATCTCCCATGCACCTCAATTAAATCATAAATAAACTTTATCAAATTCTTTTTACATTACACTATGAATCACCACCCATCAAAGCCATCAAACAACAAGGAATGATACCAGCAGACACACAAAGTCCCACCTGGTCTACTGGAAGGAACTACCATGATCTCTGATTTAAGCCCTTTAGCACAAACAGAAAATTGCAAAGTTGTTTTTTCCACTTTAAAACCTTCACTTCTCGGGCCCCCAGAGTGGAAATTCGGTGGCCCTCATAGCACGTACCAGGCATCCCTGTGTTCCAGTGGGTGAAGGAGACAACATCCCCGCTGGCCCACCTGAACGTCCCCTGCTCCTCTGTATCTGAGAGACCAATCCAGAAATACTTTGCTGGATTGAATCCAATTACAGAAGTCAAAAATGCTTGTTCATATCTGTGAAGAATAAGTACCAAACTGATGTATCGCATTTTATCATAATTCGTTCATTTCCTCAAACAATTCATTGTAGTAAATCTGGTAAAGTTAAGGTGATTTGTTAATATGTGGGAAAAGATAAGTATGGGTTGAAGCAAGGGTGATCATCTTACTTCAAAAGTTCTAACTCATATAAATTAATTTTTATTTTATATTTTGGTAATATAAATCCTTCTTAGAATTTAGAGTGATTCTGTTCTCCTGCACAGTGAACACCACGAGCCAAACAGTACTTGTGTTAATGCAAATACATTATTCATTCTTTATAAAATCACTACAGTGTTTTACTGAGGTCTAGATAAGGTCTAGATCTTTAAGTCTTTGTTACTCTGGGGCAAAAATTCTACTCTTATTCTAAAAAGGGTAAGTTTTGAGATCCGACTGTTACAAAGAAAAGGCTCAAAGCTCAAATCCAGAGGAAATAAATAGTTCTGTTCTTATTTGTTTAATTTTAGTACAATAGATTTTAAAATAATCTGGCAATTTGGGGTTGTTGGGGGTTAACGCAATTTTCTAATTCTTGGAGTCAACAGCAGTGCCAGCGTGTGGCCTGAATGCTTGAATTGATGACATACAAGCCCCTGACATATTTTGTAATACTTCTTCAGTTCTGCCATAAATTGTCCAGCCAAGAACTGGTGTCACATGGGACACCATGAACATACACAAAGTAAGAAGGGGTTCCTGTTCGGCCCTTCTATCCTGGGTGCAAGTATGAAAGGACAAGAACTACGTTTCCATACCTGTCTCTCACAGAAACCAGGTAACCTTTGTTTTCTTCACAGATTTTTTTTGCTTCTGAGAAGGTTGCTGGTAACTGCCCCACGGAGTAACAGTAGAAGCCATGCTTCATCCAGCCCTGTCAGCGCCAACAGCAGAGATGCAGGGAGGGGCTGTCAGATGGCGCACCACAGCACGCTTCCAAAAGCCACCTTCATACCACACCCCAAGCCAAAACTAATCTCAGAAATGGCGAGAGGAAATGAAGAAGATAATCAGACACAGCTTTTGTAATCACAACTGTGTGTCTTGCCCTTTGATGAGGGATGCACAAGCTGCAGTGAGCCATGGTTGTGACTTGGAGATGGTGAGTGTGCCCACAGCCACTGCGTGGCTCCCTGTGTAAAGCCTGCCCTGCTCTCTGTGTGTGTGTAAGTCCACCTGTTGCAAGAGGCTCCAACAAGTTGCAAAATATTCAGCTCAATAGTCAGACAGCAGTGTGCCCAGGTGGCCAAGAAGGCCACCAGCATCCTGGCCTGTATCAGGACCAGCGTGGCCAGCAGGAGCAGGGCAGTGATGGTGCCTCTGGACTGGGCACGGGTGAGGCCTCACCTCCAGGGCTGTGTCCAGTTCTGGGCCCCTCACCACAAGAAGGACA
>JAHREE010000163.1:1392105-1476196 GCA_033628505.1 Tringa tobata | reverse complement strand
CCTCCCCAGTGCCCAGTCCAGAGGCACCATCACTGCCCTGCTCCTGCTGGCCACGCTGCTCCTGAGACAGGCCAGGATGCTGGTGGCCTTCTTGGCCACCTGGGCACACTACTGGCTCATGTTCAGCCCACAGTCCACCAACACCCCCAGGTCCTTTTCTACTGTATATACCAGTCTCGGGAGCACTGCAGAACTACTCCTCATCTCAGCTGGAAAACCAGTGAGAGTGAAGAGCAGATAGCTCATTTTATCATTGCAGAGCTCGCCAGTGAAATAGGCTAGCCAGGATCCAGTGCACTGTCTGATGCAACTTCACATCCCAAGGAGATTTTGACCAGGAGAGTGGATGAAACTTTTGCTCAATGCTTTTCCTGAAGTCTTCATAAATAAATTACCTTTTAGTGGGCAATTTCCAAAAGATTGGTCTTTATCAAAATCTGAGGAAGTTGCGCACCAGAAAGAGCTCGCATCGTCACTGCGGGGGATGCACTCAGCGTACCATCTACCCTTGAACTTAAAAGGGAACACGCAAGGTGCACCAAAGGCATTTCCTCCCAGTGTGTAGATATCTATGGAGAGAAACATAGAGTAATAGCAGTCGGTTGATGTCAGATGTTCACCACAGTGTCTGCTCATAGGCAGCTCTCTGAGTTGTGCAAGAGCTCAACACATCAGTGTTTCATTACTATAAAGCCTTCCAAGGCTGTTGTGCCCATTAGACATGACTATGGCAAGATATTCAGAATTATGACTCTAAAACAACCCTTATTTGGCCATCAGACTAATTTCTGACTAATTTTTTCTTTTCATTGCTACCTGGACTACTGTGTCAGAGATGTTTGTGACTCGGTTCCTCCCGTCAAAATGGGAGATCCCAGAAATACTTCTGTCCACAGATAATATTTAGGATCTTTTTGTTTGTTTTCCCTGTATGTTTGAAAAGGCTTGGAAAGGAGACATCAGAATATTTTGTTAGTTTTCATAAGAGGAAGTTTCATCTTAAAATTGCAAGTGACTGCTGGGAAGTGGCGCTCCCATCTCCATGCAATCTAATTTGCTACCAGCAAATAGAAAATAGAAAATTATGACGAACTTCATTCCAGCTGGAACTGTTGTAGGGCATGGGAAAAACTTCATCCCTTGTCATTTAACTTCCCGCCCTACCAGAGGGATGCCCAATCTATGTATGCCAAGAGGGATAATAATGCAGGAAAAAGTGACCTGTCTCTCCAGCAGTCTTTTGCCAGGGCATTAGGACTTACTGCCTCCTGAGCCTTTAAACACTGTTTTTCCTTTTGCTTTTTCCTAATTTTTCTTCTATCTGGGCCTGGGAAACACCAGGTAAATACTGTTAAAAATGTATTACATCTATGCTAACTAGAAATTAACTTGGAGATACTACATGCTCAAACCAGGTAATAGCAACAACAAATACTTAAATATAACACAATTGTCACTTCTACAAATTGATCAGGCATATTTTGAAACATTCGTAGATTTCTTTCTGCTGTTGCTGTACAAAGAGAATTCCCATTACGATCCCTTATGATTACACTGTAGGCCTTTGTCATTTGATTCTTTGGTTTGGCAGAATTGCAATTTTCAAGTTATGCAGAAATGTATACAGTCGTATTTGCCTTTTATTTCTACTCCCTATTTGTAGTCAGCTCCACTGCTGATGTCACTGTAGGAAAAGGGTTGCTGAAGGACAGGCAGGCAGTGGAATACTTTGTAAACAGGTGCAGCCAAGTTACCTGTAAATAGAGATTAATTTTTAGTACTCACCCTCATAGCGCTGGGAGCATACACTCTCTGTGGTTCCACGGATTTTCCACCTGCTCCCCTTGCCCGATAATTTGGACAACCTGACTTTCTTCCCCTTCCCTTTGCCGTAGTTGAAAAATAAATCCTTGCCATGGGTTGCAAGCGTCTCGTTTCTACATTCCCACCACTGGAGCTCATTCGTCCTGTTGCAGGACTCCAACGTGATGGCAGCCTCGTCGTCCTTGGTGAGCACTCCCAGGCACAGCTTGAGGGCCATGCTCAGCAGCTGCGTGGCAGAGACCCACCTGAACTTCTGAAACTCGTTGTGCTCATCACAAGTCGTAGTTATGACTGAGCTGGAGTTTTGAGCTTGGGCGCAGAGCTTGCTATCTTCGTTATAGATTGAAAATATTCCGCTATCTATAAAATAAAACGAGAATGCAAACAGGAGAGATTTCATAGGAGATGAGTCAGCTACTTCTATTTGACCGTCTGCTACAATAAAAAAAAATTTAATGAGTATATAGAGAAAGAAATCAAGGGAAGTTCATCATGGGTATGAAGGATATTCATCAAAATGCTCTTAAGATGGAAGCAACACAGAAGCTGAAAATATAGCTCTTTCAAGAGAAATTGCTCTTCTTCACGTCCCTCCTTAAAACACACTGTTCTCAAACTGCCATTCAAAAATGACTTCTATTAAATTTCATGAGTTCTTCAAAGTTCCACCACCACACAGCATATTAAACAGGCTTTAGTTTTGCAAGTACAAGTACAAGAGCTATTAAGAATGTTTTACATACTCAAAATGCAACCTTTTCTGTATGGCCCGGAATGACATTGTGGTGTTCAGCTCATCAAGTGGGGTATTTTTCATTTTTGGTTAACGATTTTTGGAAACTTTTGGCAACCGGGCAAAAAGTCGTTTCTTCACAGAATTCAGCTTGTGAGTTTCCCAGGAGGGAAGCCAGGACTTGCAGCATCATCACTTCAGTTCTGAGCACGGCTCAGCCAACTAAATATCCCAAGTGCCATTAATAGCTCCGCTTGCAAACAGCAGCCTGAGACGCTGCGCAACGGGGTTGTGCTTCTTAAGACCAGCTTCAAAAAAGCAGCACAACTTCAGCCTCCTCCAAACCTTGACCGTTTTTGTGGCCCTGAACTCCCCTCCAGGAGACAGCAACATCAGCCAACTCACTCCACTATGCCATTGAGCTTTACTGCCACCCAAGGTCTCTTACCAGGGGTGGGATAGTTAAATGTGGCTTCACAGCCACCGCTCCACCCCTCAGAGGTGCCGGGGGTGGTTGAACAGCCTAGGTGATGCTTCTCTGAAAGGCTGCAGGCATGAACAAGCCGGATGCCACTTCCCCCGGCACATCTCTCCTGCTGCAGCAGTTCTTCAGAAGGTTAGCAGAGGATGGGTTAGAGCCAGCTTGGTCTGGCCCAAAAACATGCACATAAGAAATTGTCCCGTGGCAGATGAGATCAGCGTTGTTGGCTGGTCCCTGCTGCTGTTCAAGCACTGACACTGGGCTCCCACAGTTCTCTAGCTGCTGGGGAAAGGCCTGCAGACCCAGCACCGTGTTTTTTCCACTCAGCAGTAGCAGCATATGAAACCCAACAGACACAAACTCCTAAGGCCCTTCTTAAAGCCATCAGCTTGGAAACAGGATTCCAATGTGCAACCAACAATATTCTACGTGCGCTGCCTGAGAAAGTCAAGGCACACATCTGCCAGTGGTTCTGTGTACGTTGAGAGGACACTGCCCTGTCCACTGCATCTGCATTAACCTCCAATGGAGTAATTTCAGACCAGCTTTTGTCCACGTCCAGCTCCCTGATTTTTCAAGAATCAGCACTGCCTAAGTTACGCCCACATCTGTTGGCATATCTCTTTCACTCATACGCCACCTTGAAAACTGGGCTAAGGAGACAGAATGCCTGCACAGATACCGCCGAATTTAAGAGCTGAATAAAAATTTTTCACGTTACATGCTGTTATTGGATCTAAATTCACTTTCTGCCAAGAAGGACATCAGGAAAGCACTAGAAAGAACTTGCAAACCTCCACATAGTCAGCAGAGGACAAAGACTTACCAGATATTTGAAGAGAGGTACTCAAGGAGAAGAGAAAAGTTAGGAGCAGGTAGACAGCCATGGCCAAATGCCTCACTCCCTTCTCCCTGCACCTCAAATTTATGCTGAGGATGAAACCCGTGCCTTGCAACAACACTCTTCTGCACTGAACCAGATTGACAAATCCTTCTCGTTTTTTAAGGCCTGACAGATACAGGGAAGTTCTGAGCTGCAAATAAGGAACTGCATCATGTCACATGAGTAATTTTGAAATAATACGTTAATGAATAAACTTTGCTTTCTAAGCTTCTTTCTCTGCCATATAAAAGTTTTCTCTTCTGTGGAAATATGAGAGCTAAACAGTAACATTGTAGTGAGGATTTCTGGAAACATACCTCACAAATCAGAATCATTATTCTTACAAAGAAGGTGACATGAATGCCTCTTTACCAGACACAAAGGGAAAGTGTAAAAAATAAGAGGATTATTTGTCTGTATCATTAAATGACGATAAAAGCCAGAGTGCAATGCAGTACTATGAAAAATTGGCTGAGACACTAGGCAAATGAAGTAACTATGATGTTGGATTGAAAGAGAACCAGAATTTCAAATGTCTGCAGTTCCACAGAAAAGAGAAAAACTGTAGAAAATATGACCTGTGTTCTTCAGGGGGAACCTCTTGCTTCTTTTGCTCCATTCCTGAGTATATGCAGGAGCAACGCACCCAAACTGACAGCAACAACTGAAGATATTCTGAAAAGAAACCACACAGTTCTAGAAAGAAGGTAATTTGTAACTTATGGATTTTCAATTATTGCATGAGAGGAAAAATTAAACTGGTAAGGAATAATGCCACATTTTTCATCCCGCTGGTCTGTGAAAGTTCACACCCCCTAAAGCGCACACCCTCCAGGCACTCTGACAAAAATCTGATGTTTGCTTTGGAAAAGTCATGATAGGTAAAAGAATTAGAAACACGTAGAGGGTAGGGAAGAGAAAAGGCACTCCTGTGGAAGGTTTACATCCCTTTTTGCATATGGCCTCTGAAAAATTTCAGTTCCCGTATTTCAGGAGAGGCTGATTTGGGATTACTTCCCCAGTATTGTATTTGCAGCAAATACTCTTTAGGATCTTTCCCTGCAAATTGCTCCTGTCGTAGGCAATGAAAACCCTGGAGGCCTGCATGGAGATAGGGGATCCTGCTTCTATTGTTGTGACTCAGATGCAGATGGACGACTCGCTGAGTCTGAAAAGGTACACAAGGAATTAGAGCAGAGTAAGAATTACAAGTGAGACCAAACAGCAGCACCTGAAGGGCAGCAGATCCAGCTGGGTCTGAAACACGGAAAGAATGGGAGCCTGAGAAGGACACCGAGACCCGAGGGAAGTGGGAGAAAAGGGAAGGCTGCCTCAAGAAAGCAGCAGGTGGTCAATTAGTCAGGGAATTATGATGCACATTCAAAGATGGACACACCGAGTCTGGAGTAAAGCACCCTGGCACTCCTCAAGGTGGGAACATTTGGCTCTGTGAGCTCAACTTTCCAGCTTTCCTTGCTTCCTTGTTCAGGAGCTCCAGATGTGCAGATAGATTTATTTATCCTTATTTAGGCAGCAGAAATGCAATGTCTAATGGTTCTGCTGTATACAACATCCCAGCATTTCCAAAGCTACCAGAGACAACAAGTACAATTACAGTAGGGAAAAAGAAGAGGGATGTGCAGAAAGATTGGCGTTTGGTGAAGGGCTGTTATCGATAGCCTGCTGAGAAAGAGTAAAGCATCCTGAGGTCAGCTTCACCTCAGCGTGTGTATGTTGCTGTGAGCAGACCCCATCACAGCCCGGGAAGTGGGAATCAGAGGGTTGCAAAGATGCGGTCCAGCGTCTTCCACTGGAGAAGGCACAGCCTGACATTCTAGAAGTGGTGAGGAAGAAAGGCGGAAAAGGGTTTTGTGTTGAGTCAGCGTTGTTCCTTCAGCAGTCTCTGCTCCCGGGCAGGAAGTTACCCTCAGAGCGGGCAGATTCAACCACCTTCTCTCTGAAGTCTGAGCTCTTCTGGAGAAAAGGGGAAATGAAAATTAAGCGCCAAGGTAGCAAGAAATGTAGCAGTGTGCAACGGGGCAAAACGTTACGCGCTGCTGAATACTCCTCAGCAATGGATGGGTGAGTCCGCACGGGTTCAACCAGGTGCTTCCCTGCATACGTTAAATAATTCATTTTCAAAAAACCACCGGCATTAAAATCCGCAAGGAATTTTGGGATCATTCAGCCTGCTACAGCCTGCTACAAGATTTCAACCCAGGATCTCCACATGCAGCACAATTGCAGTTTCGAACTGAAAACATTTGAAAAATAACAATAAAAAGACACGCTGTAAACCTCGGTAGAAATATTCCAGCCTAAAAAAACCTCAGAGAGTGGATAACCTTTCCCTTTCTCTAGACAGGCTCAAAACATGCTGGAAGAGCAACATAAGGCACTTTCATGCTACATTTTCATGCTATGTATCAAATTTTTTTCTCTTTCATTTATCTAAACCATCATGATCAAACATAGGAAATCTTGGCAGAATCAGAGGTTTATGCATATAAATTGTTAGTGATCAGTTTAAAATGTTCTTTTCTCTCCACCACTTACATTTCATCTTGTTTATCAATAAGTTACTTGCCTTGTTTTTACAGCAAGAATATTTCAGAAAAGCAAGATCTCGATGCCTGTGTGAATGTGTATTTCTGCAACATACAGCCTAAAACCTCCCCTGAGCAGCAACATCTACTCAGGAGGCAAAATCAGAGATCACAAGAGCCACGGGGAGGTTTTAAGGCAACCAAGTGATCCCAAGAGGACGAGCAGCTGAAAGAACTCACGACGGATCAGGACATATTAAGGTGGGACTGGGCTCTGTGTTCGGTGCGATGAATGAGTTGCCATCACTGAAAGATACTAGCTGGGGAAAAAAAAAAAAAGAGAAAAAAAAAAGAAATAAAACCCCAACGAAATCAATCAAGCCCGAACAAAGAAAAAAACCCCACCAAATAAAAACAAAACCAGAAATCCTGCATTTTAGAATTAAAAGTCCCTAGATAAAAGCCTTCCATTTAATCTTATATTAATTAGACATTGTTTAAAGCATTCAAGCTTAACAATTTCTCTACATTCCATTGAAAAATCCCTATTAGAGTTTGTGTACGAAGCCCCAGTGCTGGACTGGGAGGAGGGGAGGCAGCTGGAGAGCTGACCCCAGCGGACCAAAGGGACATCCCCTACCACAGGGTGTCACGCTCCGTAGACAAAGCTGGGGGAAGAAGAAGGGGGGGGGGGACATTGGGAAGGAAGGTGGGGGGGACATTCATTCACTGCCCACGGGAAGCAGGGAATGAATTCCTGGTTCTCCACCTGACTGAAACAATGCCATCCTATCCATCATCCGTCAGTCAGTCGGGTTTCTGGATCATAAGGCACATCAGGTGGCGTGAAGAACCGTTCCAAGTGCTAGTCCTTGAAGAGACGTGCTCAAACAACTGGGCATTAAACATGGAAACTGGAGTAAGAACAGGGGCAAGGAAATAACCGGGAGAAAGGAAGCAGAGCCAGAGAAAAGTTCCAGGACAAACTTCCCCATCTTACCTACAGGCGTGTGGCATTCAAGCGTTTTACTAAATCACTCAGCTGACATTTCGTTTTGGTTTTAAGAGGACAATCCCTGGACAGATTCAGGAAAACATGGTCAATATCTTACCTGATCACAGCTTTGGGTGGAATGTCCCCACAGCTGCATCATCTCCTTTTTAACTTCACCCTGTTACAGAGTCTTCTATAGACAAGACGATAAAATGAAAAAATAAACTTTTTAAAAAATCAAAGCTAGTTACTGTTTATTTCACGGAACAAAACCTGAAACCACAAAACCAAACCTTGCAAACCTTTGTATGCAAGTGAGGAATCACGCGTGATTTGCATTTCACAGGATTTATAAAAATTAATGAACTCCACATTGGAGAATCTAAGATTTCCACAAATAGTAACAGGCCTGGCCATTTCAGAGAGGAAATAAGGCCAGTAGCAACTAACGCATCAGTAGAGCTATATTGTTCTTGACTCCCAGCAGACACCCCACAGACCTGTGCTACTTATTGAGAGGCTGCAGGAGAGCAGCACCGAGAGGTCATCACCAGCAGAAGAGCCACCCAGTGCTCCTAGAAACCTCCAGAACAGGCACAGCGCGTGTTCCTCATTACCTGTTGTCCTGGTCAGAAGGAATTTTGCCAGGACCTTTATCACCTCTCCCAGACAAACCCACTTGTGTCCAGCCAGAGCACTGGGAATTAACGCTAATCACACTTTTCCATTGCAGAGGTCTGCCCCCAGGTTCTACCTGATTACATCCTAGAACACATAAGCTACAAGAACTACATACTTGGTTCTCTATGTTGAGCGAAATTGTGGCAACTGAAATTACATCACAAATGGATTTTTCCCCCACATGGTTCAAAGAGGATGTGCCTAAATACAGAGCAGCTACCCCTGCAGTTAGGTCCCCAGGAATGCTTCAAAGATGGTAGAATTAGAGAGATGTTTGCTGGAGTGTTGGGCAGGAAGGAACCTGATGAAGTTCAACAAGGGCAAGCGTAGGGTGCTGCACCTGGGGAGTAATAACCCCCTGCACCAGGACAGGGTGGGGGTGACCTGCTGGAGAGCAGCTCTGAGGAGAAAGGTCTGGGAGTCCTGGTGGACAACAGGATGACCATGAGCCAGCAATGTGCCCTTGTGGCCAAGAAGGCCAGTGGCATCCTGGGGGGCATCGAGAAGAGTGTGACCAGCAGGCGAAGGGAGGTCATCCTGCCCCTCTCTTCTACCCTGGTGAGGCCCCACCTGGAGCACTGGGTCCAGTTCTGGGCTCCCCAGTTCAAGAAGGACAGGGAACTGCTGGAGAGGGTACAGCAGAGGGCTACAAAGATGATGAGGGAGCATCTCCCTTACGAGGAGAGGCTGAGAGACTTGGGGCTTTTTAGTCTAGAGAAGAGAAGGCTGAGGGGGGATCTGATCAATGCTTATAAATACTTATATATATATAATATATATTATAAATATAATATTAATACTTAAAGGGAGGGTGTCAAGAGGATGGGGTTGGTCTTTTTTCAGTGGTGCCCAGGGACAGGACAAGAGGAAATGGGCACAAACTTGAACATAAGAAGTTCCACCTAAACATGAGGAGGAACTTCTTTCCTGTGAGGGTGGCAGAGCCCTGGAAGAGGCTGCCCAGGGAGGTGGTGGAGTCTCCTTCTCTGGAGACATTCAGAACCCACCTGGACATGTTCCTGTGCAACCTGCTCTGGATGTACCTGCTTTGGCAGGGGGTTGGACTAGATGATCTCCAGAGGTCCCTTCCAACCCATATCATTCTGTGATTCTCCCCAAATAGCTTGGAAAATCTGTGCATTAGCATGGTTTGAAATAAAGCCGGTGCAGAAACTTGGGAGCCTTCTCAAGTGGATCTATCTACATTTTACTTCCTTTATTGCATCCATTTCTATTGTTCCATTTAGTAATCTCTTTTCACACTGGAGAGTGTAGGTCATCAAATCATGAGATCTGAACTCTCTTACACATTATACAATGGCTACACAATAAAGTAACTGCTGCACATGACGTTATGCACACACTGAACCTACAGTATTTGCACAGGAGAAAGTAGCTTTGGCTTAATTCTAATTGCATAATTTTATTAAAACAAGGCACATTTGATTTTATTTTATTACATTTTATATTACACATTACATTACATTTCATTTATTACATTACAGTGCGGCGTGTTCATTCTGTTCTATGTTGGTCACAAGATCCTTTGTGTCACTAGTTCCAGGAACTGTGTCGCTATTAAAATACAAATTGTTCTCAAAGCTATCATTTGATGACAAACCATTCTTTCTTCTTTTGTAGAAGAAATAGCCCGCAAGACCACTTCCAACTAGGATGAGGATGACAACAATAACTACAACTCCTGTTTTACCATGGTTCAGAGTAGGAGCCTTCTCATCCTTTGTCATTGCTGAAAACAAATACAAAGAAATCAGGAGGATGCTACATATCCTTTAACTGATTACTGGAAACAGTTTCTTTAGAAAGCATGATGTTTTAAGCTAAAGTGTTCCATTTGTTTCAAAATAATGAGAGACAAAGGTAGCAAGATAAAGTTAATTTGTTTTAAAACCCTAACATTGCATGCTATATTACAAATTATTGGGTTTGGATGTATGGAGTATGTTGTATTCTACTAGGAAATAATATGCTCCTAGGAAACAGATATGCTACTTAGGTATATCAGAAAATACAAGGGACATAAGACTGAATATGATTTGTTCTGTTTATGATCTTGCACGGGGACTAGTTTTTCTATACTTGAAAAACAATAATATTCTTACCCTTTGTAGGGATTTCAGCTGGTGGCATTTCAGCTGACGGTGGGATTTCAGTTGCTGGCATTTAAAAACATTGAAAAAGAATTATGTTATTATATTATTCTCTTACTTATTTCTATATTATTTATTATTTAATTCTGCATTTAGAACATACTGAAAACGCTTGAGTTTAGTCCATACAAAGATATATACAGCTATCAAAAGGCATAGCACAATGGTCTAGGTACTCTGGTCTCATACGTAGGTATTCCAACCTAGACAATTCTATGATTCTATTTACATAAACTAACAGAAAAGAGGAAACATCAAAGAGCTCCATGGAGACAGATCCTGACATCAGTGTAAAACCACAAGAAAATACACAGCATCTTCAGGACAGAGATGATCAAACATAATCCTCAGCATAATTACAAATTCTTGCAGTGTTTGTTATCCCATATAAAGATCGCAAGTGTAATGAATTTGGTCTGTCCAAAAGACAGACAATTGAAATCATTCGTCAACTCCGAAGTGTCTAGCACATGTCACATCCAAACTAAAATGTTTGCAGCTATTTTTAAATTTAGTGTATGGGCCACAAAATCTGGCTTGCTGGGAAAACCGGGCCGTCACGTAAGATGAAGGTCCACACTTCGCCACGTGGACCTAAAATCAGGATGCAACTAACTCTTGAATCAGTGCAACACGTTTCATTCTGAAAAAGGTGAGCCCAAGGAGTTTAATTGTTCTACCAGTCTCCTCACTTACATTGCCTGATTTCATTAATAATCCAACATCTTGACTTCCAAAGATTTTCCAGAACTCTGCTGGAGTGTCTGTTAGCCCAGCTAGTTTTACATCTAGAGACAAATATTACCCTACACCTATCTAGCTCTTCAAAGTAAAACCAGACACAATTATTTGAATGTTTCCAAGAGTTTCTATCAAGAAAAGTATCTATTAATGCTGCTTATAATAACAAGCAACTTGTTACTCGTCTGCACTATGCCAGGATACAAATCTATGGAAAACAGGGAAACTGAGCACTTTTAAAGTTTTTGCTGGAAGCATTGCATGTCCTGTCCAGTTCTGGGATCCTGGGAGAGATAGAGAGCTACTGGAGGGAGTCCAGTGAAGGGCCACTAATACGATGAAGGGACTGGAACATATCTTCATGAGGAAAGGCTGAGAGAGCTGGAACTCTTTAACCTAGAATAGAAGGTTCAGCGGGGGATCTTATCTATGTGTACAAATATCTGAAAGAGGGTACAAAGAGGATGGAGCCAGGCTCTTCTCAGTGGTGGCAGGATCAGTGGTGACAGGATCGGGGCAATGGGTACCAACTGAAACAGAGGTGGTTTCCTCTAACGTCAGGAAACACGTTTTCACTGGGAGGGTGACTGAGCACTGGCACAGGTTGGCCAGGTAGGATGTAGGGTCTCCATCCTTGGAGGTATTCAAAAGCTGTCTGGATATGGTCCTGTGCAACCGGCTTTAGCTGGCCCTGCTTGAGCAGGGGATTGGACAGATGACCTCCAGAAGTCCCTTCCAACCTCAACCACTCTGTGATTCTGTGAAGATAATGCCACCTTATGTCCAAAAGCATAGTCTCAGAAATGTAACAAGGAATAGGAGGAAATAAATTACATTATGCAAATTTGGAAAATACTCTTCTGGCTGCATTGCTTCATTTGGCTGGGAAATTTCTGGAATATTATAACCTAGACACTTCTTCCTTTTTCCTCACCAAAAAAAAATGTTGACTGACCAATTTGGATCATGCATATTATGCACATCAATGTTGGGTTTTGGTATGAGATGTCTGCATGCTAAACCTACCTACAAGCAGTTAAGAAAAAAGCATATTTAGCAATATGAGTCTGCTATTCATCGACACTGGCATTTGGCTGTCTCCATGGCATTCCAGCTCAGGAGGCTGAACTGGCTGAAGCTAATCCTAAACAAGTAACTAGCTTTCATCTGCTCCAGCTCCCTGAAATGGCTCAGTATCAAAACAGGTGAATGCTGGTACCAGCACAAACAGGTGAGCTGAATGCTCAAAAAGGAAGGGTGGTCATTATTTTAACACTTGTTACCTGTATCTATGACTATTCTGGATAGAGAATGAAAATAAAGTGCCTTTTTGTTTGTTTTTCACAATGTAAAAAACCAGTTAAGTAGAACCGAATAGTTGGTTATATCTGACAGTTCTGCACTATTTCCTGTAGAAGATACAGTCACCATTACAAGCATCTGAGTAAGTAAGAATAATTTTGCATGAGAGCAAATTTATAGAAAGGATAGCAGAATTTCTCTCATTTCCAGTCTTATAGAGGAAGTGGGCATATTTCAGTTACTACATGCATTTCACTCTTCTCAGTAAACATTACGAAGAGTTTTCGATATTGCAATACATGCTGGAAGAAATGATCACGATGTTTTTAGGAGCACATATGCACTTTATGTCCTTACTGTCAAATTTAGGCACTCAATTATTTCAGGACACCTCCAGTTTAGCACACCCTGGCCATGTTATTTGCTTTGCTTTTCATTCCTTCACCTTCTTAAAGCAGGAGGACACAGAGACAAAAGGTACAAACCTGTTCATCCATTCACAATTCATAAATACTCAACTCACAGAAACACTACTTCATACTCAGAAAATGCATACACATGAGACTTCCAAAGGGAAATAAGCAAAGGGTATTCCCCAGGCTGAGCAGAAGGGGTACCCAAAGGAACATATTTTCAAATAGATGAGAAAAATCTGTGTGTGCAAAGCACAGGACTAACTTTGTTGTTACTCAACAATTATTGACACAGAATGCACAAACTTGTTAAGTGTATACACTAGGTACAGTTAAGATAGGAACACAGTCTTTTTAAAACCATTCTGAAGGGACTTGAACACTGGTCAGCACTTCTACTTTCTGACGAGAGTTAATTTTATCTTTTTGTTGGCATGTAAATGTGTATCCCTTGGCACTTATAAACACCCAGATAAAATGCACTGTGTGTAACGGCCATCCACTAATACTAGCTCACAAGATGCTTACTCCATACATTAAAAAAAATTCATAAATGTAGCACTTACTTTTTGGCTTTTTACAAACATAGCCTTTGTAGGAAGAGCAATAGACATTATTCCAATACCCAGTGCTTGCGTACATTTCAACGCAGTGCTCGTTTTGCTGAGGGGAAGGTTCTCCTACATTCCAGTTGACAAAATTCACCGCAGTGTTGTCCAGCCACAGCCATTCCCCTAGTTGGAAAAACATTGAATATGGAAAAATAAGATAGTATTTATTTCCATCTTGACACCTGCTCCACATTTATTGCCTTCCCGAGAAATCTACTTGTGGTCACTCTTGGAGACAGGCCACTAGACTAATTAGATTTTTGCTCTGACACATCATGTTGCCCTTAGGTTTTTATGCAAATGACACAACATGAAGTTTTAGGAAATGGCAGGCCGGTCCGGCTTATGATGTTACAAAGGCAAGAAAGTTTAAAGAAGTATCTCCCACAATTTACTGCAATGGCACAGTGTCAATTATTTATTCAGTCTACAGAAATTACTGTTGTCAACCGTAATTTATCTTCAATGGAATGCCCTTTATTTCAGTAATTTGTACGGAGGTTTTGTATTACTCTTTTCAAAGCCCTCACTGAAGTCTTTCTAAGTTCATTTTTCTTCCATTTGTTTTTCAGTTTCTGCTTCATCCTACTGACTTTATGAACACAGTTTTCCTTTTTAAAGATCTGCTCAAAAATCTTGTGATCGCTGTTGTCCAGCTACGCTGGGATTTCTGTCTCTTCCTTCCTGTTCCTTTTTTCCTTTCTTTCTTTTAATAGTGTTTTTTATTTAGAATAAACGTGCCTCCTGTGAGTCTTAAGTTGTACTCAAACAAGCAAATTCTTAGACTCAGCATGGAAGCTATGTTTTGTTTTCTTATAAGATTCTTCACATTTTGTTTATATTTTTCTTCCCCCTTCCCTCGCCCCGCTCCCCTCCCTCCCCCCAAATACCTGCCACTCTTTATGTCAGGGAAATCACTTTCCAAAGACATGAAATTTAGGTGTGCAGTTATGCTGAAATCACTGTAACCACTATCTAGTAATACAATGACATTTACTTGCTGAAGCAGCTCTTGTGTATACGATCACTGTAGTAACAACTCTATTGTTCTGCACCTGCTCTAGAACCACTTTAAATAATATTTCATTTGTCAATTAACCACAGGAGTAAGCCTCAGCTTTTCTTTATGTCTTATGTTTATGAATCATTACTCTCTTCAAACTTGTTCCTCCTCTACTGAAAAGTTTCCCTTTTCCTGGCTAAGATTCAAGTAATATAATTGAATACTTGTCTTCTCCCCAACTGTTTTGCCACTGAAGTGGTTGAGCAGGCAGTTGTTGAAGAATCCCACCCCAAGTCACCTCAACTATTCTGCAGTCCTGTCTCTGACACTGTTATACTGGAGGTTTTAGCCTGAACAGCACAAGTCTGAAGCAACCTTTAGGTCTATCATAAAGACAGAAATACCTATGTAATTGAAAACTAACTGTATTAATGAAAAAACAAGAATCACCAAATTTAAGATTTAATTAAAACAGCCTGTTGCCCATTCTCTCTTACCTTACCTTCCTTAGAGCGAGACAGAAAATAAAAAAACATGTGATACACAGCTCCAAATCACAAACAATTCCAGCTCCAAAGTGAAGCTGTTCTGAGGGACAGCTGTAACTAAAGATGGGTGAGTGGTCATTCCAGGATGGGAATTCGAAAGACTAGAAGTGATGTTAGCTACATTATTTTCTAGCTCAAAAATTGGATTATCTCAATGACTCAATTATCTCAATGGATTATCAGTCCAGGGCCTCTCACTTTTGAGAAGAACGATTTGACTTCGGCTTAGCTCCCAACATGGTCCTGTCTGTACATGCACTTTTGTGCCTTACTTTCACACTTTGTTGTGAATTACTTCTTTTGTTTTAAGATGAATTTCCTGTGCCTGATCTTTCTGTTATATATTAGTGGTTACAACTGACCAGCTGCCCCTATTATGATAATATATTACCTTTTCTAATTTCATTTTTTATGTATTACAGAAGTATAATGTGACATTTTCAACACCTGTGTCAAACAGCTTCTGACAATTATTGACCAAACAAAAAGATGTCAAAATTAAAGAAATTACCATCCACATTTCTGTACATTCCTGTCCAAAAAGTTGATGTTTTCCCTTCAAGTGGTTCAATGGTGTATGCCAGAAAGTTGGCTTCAGCTGAGTCTTCAACCGACACCAAAGAGGCACCTAGAAGACACAGAGGAAAAAAAACCCATAAGTTTCACAGTGGAAAGAATTCTCATTGTCCAGACCAATGTCAGTCTTATTTTTGCCACTGGTTATCTGTGCCAAATTGCAAGCAGAGCTGATGTTCAAAACAGAAACTAATTTTGGATAATAATTTATGAAGGACTTTGGTATTGTTGCTGATATATTTCTTGTCATTTCCATGGCATTGCAGTAGCATTTTGTTTGTTTCCTCCTGCACTGGGAAACAGCAACATAACTGAACAACAGCTAGAGGCAAAATTGGCCAATATGGTACTGAGCATAAACTTCTAGGCATGTGTTACTATTCTAAAAAAAAGAAAAAAAAAAAACACTCTAGACAAAATTAAAAATTTTTAGTAAAAAGTATGCATAACTGCAGTCTGTATACCATGTAACTTCACACGTTAATGGTAAAATGTTTTCTGAGTCTTTATATAGTTCATGTATCGCACAGACTTGGCTGACTTTCTGAAGCACAGCCTTCAGTGTAACTTTTTAACCAGTTAATTTTCCTACGTTCTCTTTGTAGCAATCAGAGAAAGAAAGATCATGCTGGTCACACGTTGCCCAGATAGTGTAGTACCCTATAAGTCACCCACGTAAAACACTAGACATTCTGCCATAATGATTCATTCTGTATGACCCTCTAGCAAAGTCAAGAAGTCACCGCGGGGAGCCAGCAGACAGAAGGAGCTGCACGGCTTTGTATGGAGTGGCATTAAACACTGGTGAAAGGACATCTTCAGTTCTCTTTAGTTTGGGGTGGGAATCCAGGCAGAAGGTATGGAGTCACTGCTGCGTTTGGCACTTGGCTGTTTTGATTTGGCTGTTGAATTTTTGAAGGTATTTTTTCTCAGGAAAGGAAGGCACAGTTACAGAGAATGAAAATAGAAAAGTCAGTTGAATCACTGCTGAGCTACTGATGATTCTACTATGGGTTCAGAATTCTTCTGTGAGTAAGATATAACTGGAAAATGTCCAGCTGCAAACCAAACCCAGAGTGTAAGCAGGAACAGCAGAATGTAAGAGAACATGGAACGTTCCTCTTTTTTCACTGTAGTCTTTATGTTTTTCTAACTGTTCCTCTTTCGCTGCACGGTATCAGATGTTTGGTTACTGGTAAGTTGTGTGATAAAAAGCTTCACCACACATCCACAAGGGAGAACAAAAGGACAGTGGCAGATGGGGAACCCTTTTCCTGGCTACTCCCAGGACCATCACAGGAGCTATCAGCCCATTAAAGGCCAACCTCCACGAGCTCAGAGCAGCAAAGAGGCACAATGGCAGGGGAAGAACCCAAATTATGGACTCAGAGGATGGGATATCCTGCTCAGGGCCTTCCTAGGGCTGTCACTGGACAGTTTCAGCCCTGGTGTCCACACACGAAACCCACCAAGACAAGTCAACTTCAATGTATATTTCAGACTGAGAGGGGTTACCCCCTAGGGGTATGGGACACACAATGAGATACAGAAAAGCATTTCAAGATTGCATAAGGCTTATTACGAGATGTTCAAGGAAGGAACCAAAGGCAGGGAAAGGGATGGTCTTAGATTATTTGGGAGGAATAAGCTTGGGAAAACAGAGGGATAAGGGGATAAAAAGACTGGTCATGTGTAAATAGTTTGTTGGTTAGTGCAGTTGTCTGGCCATGCCCTGTGCCTGATCTGTGCAGGCGGTCGTATCTTCTTATTAAACTCTATTTCTCACTATTTTCATGGGTGAAAGAGTCTTCAGCCTGTGTACATGCATGTGCATAGTTGTCTAAGCACCAGCAACTGGAGTGGTGCCCACAGTGCCAGCAATTGGAGCAAGTGCAGATACACAAGTGAGGGTGTGATCATGAGGGAATAGCCAGTCAGCCCAGACAGCAAGTAGGTGAGCAAGGTGTGTGTGTGCACCACCAAAGCTGAGCCCACAAGCTGAGCTGGCTGTCAGAGGAACCAGGGGAGTCACAGTTCAGCTGCTGGAGGGACCATAAGGGCTGTGGGTATCTTAGGATGAGACCCGCTGGTGTGAGTCCTTCTCTAAGGGTAAGGTCAAGGAGGGAATGAGTACTGAGGGAGCCATTCAGGGAATGGGGATTTCCAGCTAGCTCTGTATGTGTGTGTGTGTGCTTGTGTGTCTCTCTACGGGTGAGACCATGGGGGATTGACTGCTGGAGGGACCAGCATGTGTGTGTGCATGGCAGGGACGGGGTCTGTACCACCAACACAAGCCAAGCTGGTGGCTGTAGGGGCTCATATTTCCAGGTCCCAGCAACTGAGGACACTGAGATCCATGGGCCGGCTACTGGGCCAACTGAGTGTCTGAGCTTAGCTGCTGGAGGGATCTACATTGGTTTTCTGTATACATTCCCACTAGCAGACCTTTATCCTGATCACCTTGAGAGGGGACTGCAATAAGGGTGTTGGTGCAGATTGTGTTCGTGTGGGTGCCCTGTGTGTCTGCCCATGTTGATCTGTGTGGCCAGCCACGAATATATGTGCAGATGTGTTGCCTCTGTCTGCGTGCACCTGCAGGGAACACGTTCTCAGCCTTGTCACTGGTCAGACTTGGAAGCATAGAGCCATGGCAACCTTGCCTCTGCTTGGCTGCTGGCTTCAGCCTGCCCTAACAATTACCATGAAAGATTAAGGGTAATATCAGTGACGTGAAGTCTTAAGTATACTAACATTCAAATTTTAAATTCTACATAATACCAGGTTTTTTACCACACATGCTGAAACAAATGGTCAGCACCTTTTTTTCAGGAATCTTAGTTCAACAGAAAAAGGCAATTCTGATGTAACTGCAAATTCCAACAACTGATTAAGGAGGATACGTACCTAGTCGAAGACATTCTAAAGAAGCCTGGGCCCAGTTTCTTGTAGATGAAGATTCAACGTAGTAGCAATGACCTCGGAAAGGGATCCAAGACTTGTGTCCTTCTGATTCAGGGCACTTTCCTGGCAGCTGAGGGGGCTCAGTGGGAGCTTGAACTGTTTAAAAAACAATTAAAAAGAAAGCGCAACATTTAAAGAAACAGATTCTTATATATTCTTTTATCATTAATAGATTAATCTAACTAAACCTTGGAAAACTCACTCAGATCTTTAAAAAAAAATGTTATCTTGGTAGTCTATGCTGCTTACTTCAACACAATAATGGGAAAAAGTCCTAAATCTATGAACAAAAAGTCATCTCAAGAAACCTCATTTAGCAAAGAATCCAAGCTTACTTTCATCTTTTAGTACATTCTTAAGTTCAGCCCAACCCTTTGCTCACAAACCATTTTCACACCTGACTGCTTTGCTGAATTAGGGCCCAAATGAACTTGGTCATGTGGGTTGTGACCTAATATCATAGAATGCAGAAGGCATTATCAGATGATAGTAACAGGAGTTTCAGGTCAAAAATGTAAGAGAAGGCAGTCTGAAGAATTATCCTTAAACATCTTTATATCACCTGTAGTTTGTTATTCAGTTATAAAAGGAAAAACCTGGAAAGCTGTTACAGGTAAACATTCCTTGTGACACCTTATGGCTTAGTCATTCAGCTCTTCCCCCTTCAGCACCACAGCTGCGTGAGTGCTACCTAACATTCACTCATTCATTATTACCTTTTGATTTTTGAGGTTTTTTGGTCTTGCATGCTTACTCAATATAGTGTCGTAGTGTCATAGTGTTGTCCAGGCTGGAAGGGACCTCCAAAGGTCATCTAGTCCGACCTCCCCGCAGTCAGCAGGGACACCCCCAACCAGACCAGGTTGCCCAGGGCCTCGTTGAGCCTCACCTTGAATATCTCCAGGGAAGGGGCCTCAACCACCTCCCTGGGCAACCTGTTCCAGTGCTCCACCACCCTCATGGTGAAGAACCCTCTCCTAATCTCCAATCTAAATCTGTTCCCCTTCAGCTTAAAGCTTAAAGCCATTTTATAGAATAAACAGCCGAGTAACATAAGTCTAAGCTTTGCAAAATATATCTAATGTTATTAATGTAAAGTGCCAGCTGTTCACAGTCACACTAGCTCTTTCTTTATGTGTGTTGGCCGGCATTTCAAAGCGGCTCCATTCAACTCAAGTAACTTTTAATGATTTCATCTATTTAGGTCTTGAAATAAAAACCAACATCGAAGTATATATCAGCAGATCACCCGCACAATGAACTCTAGAGAGATAATAATTGTAATTACCATGGTTAGATTCAAGTTCTTACCATCAGATTTTTGGCAAACAGAGAAGTAACTTTCATTGCAGGATGCTGTCTTCCAGGCTCCAGCAACATCTAGATAGACACAGCCTATCTTCTGCTTTGGCTCCCCTTCAGCCCATTTAGTATACTTCATTCTCCAGTTATCAATCCATTCGTAACGCCCATTGGTCTAAGAACAAAACAAATCAACAGGAATGATTAAACTCTAAGCATTAACCATTTCCTTGGTCTGTCTGTGCAGCACCTTGTGCTAGAATTTATATTTTTTTAGAAATCTGTAACAAATACAGATGGCGCAAACTTTTAAATTTCTGTTGTGACAAGTAGCTATTCATTGAGAAACACAACAGGACAACAAATGCTTTTCAGCTAAAGGAAATGCAGAGTAAGGGACATTGAATTAATTTTGAACTTAACAAAACTGTTAATTTGGGATTAATGAAAAAAATAAAATACCTTGTAGGAGTAAAAGTCTGAGGACTAATTTTTGCAGAATCTGTTCCCCCCCCAACTTTCAAGAACTATAGATTACTTTAAATTAAAGTATATTTATAAACTTAATTATTTCCCACCAAAGCTGGTGAAATCAGTGAACTATCTTGTTGATTAGATTAGGGGAATTTTTTGGTTTTTAAGAAGGGGTGTGTTATGTTCATGCATTTGTATTTCTTTCATGTGCTCAGCCAAACAGAGTGAATGCAGGAAAAGTGTCTGTGCCCAGAAGAAACAGTGGTGCATTTTAACATCCAGAAAGTATCAAAATATCAAAGAACTGGGAGAGGAGAGAAAAATAAAATTAAATTAGGTAAACCAATTAATTATTTGGCTAACTATCCTCAAAAATGTTGAAAGAGTCATAGCAACAGCACCTTATTCTATTTCTGAAAATTAGGTATTGTTTTTTAGAATAAATACTTTGCACTGTACATCTTAAGCGATGTGGATCTTATCTCAAACACACCATATATACAAAGAGAAATTTCAAGATACTAGCCTAAAATGTCTTGTTTGGAAGCATACAGAGTGTAATATCACAGACAGTATGAAAAACGTGTAATATATACAATTTAATCAGAGTAATGGAAGAGGATGGATTCCTACCTGTAAATCTCACAGCACATAAAAGTATTTAGGATCAAGATGTAAACTAATATGCTAAAGTAAAGACAGATAATAAAACTTCTCAGTTTCTGATTTGTCCATTAGAGAAGCAGCATCACATTCAATTAATTTGACATTCTTACCACATTACTGTTAAGACCGATCCACATAGGCACCCCATACTTTAACACCTTTAGCCACAGGAATGAATGACTGTAGGGGTCTAAGACACTGGAAAGGTCAAATTGATCACGTTTGCAGTTTTTTCGTGCATCCTCCCAGTTCATTTTGGTGTGGATGAACAAATAACTACTGTTACCATAGCGGATAATGCTGGATGGAGATGAACTTGTAGAAGGCAGAAACTCAGCATCTGTAAAATAAGAGATGAAAAAAGACTCATACTTGTTCAAAAGGCGATTATGTTTCACCGAGGTTGCAAATAGAATTAAACAAAAAGCCTTTTATTCTTCATTTCACATTCCCTGACTTTTGATCAGCCTGGGTTAGATATGATATTCTTTAGGCCAGGATCAGTAGTAAAATCAACTACAAAGCTAAAGAAAAGAAAAGAGCTGCTTAAAGCAACCTCTGACAAGGAGTAAAGGAGCATTCTGTATAATCCTCCAGAATAGTATTACTGAAAAGAATTAGATTAGGTCACAATTTCTTTAACACAATATTTTTTCACCAAAAGAAATGCTTTGCAGAGACTCTGTTGTTTTCCAGGAATTTTTTTGTCAGAGAAAAGGAAAACTCCACAACAGATTGGTCCTTAAAAATCAATCAGATATTTAAATCCAGGTTTTCACTGTTTTTTAATTTCCTTTTGGGGGGTGAGTTAGCTCAAATTTGGTGTAGGTGAGTTAAAGTCACACTCCAGACAGTCCATGCTACATGTACAAGTTGTTATATTCCAGAACATGTTTTGAAAGACAATGTGTTCAGAAAATGACAGGCAAAATCATGGAACAAATATCATGTGAAGGGTCATACTAAACACAAAAATGTAGATTCAAATTCCAGCTCAGGAAGGCAGTAACATGGCAGTTACTGGGAAGGGTCAATGGGGAGTAGAGGCTCTAACTGGACCTCTGACACATGTGAACCTTTTGTTCCTGCCTGAAAAACAATTTGTGGATGCATCTTTATTGGAAGTGAAATGATGTTGAAATCCATACACACAAACAATTCCCTGAAAAACCAAAAGGTTTGATTGTGTTTTAATCCAAAAGACAAGTACCTGCATTAATTTGGCATATATATCCTCTGTTGTTATCACAGCTCTCATCAGCCCACTTTCCTGCTTCCTTAACAGGATTGTTTCTCATGACAACACAATCAGCCTCGAAGTAAAAAGAAATAAAATCAGTTACAAATAGCCAGAAGAAGCAAATAAAAAATTTTGTCCCCCTTTTACATCTTTAGACACAAGTAATGCTGTAGTTTTACTCTTGTATCCTTGTAACATTTAACACCATAAGTTTTATGATGTAGAGGTTCTGTTCTTCTTGCACTTCACAAATTTCTTGATGTTGCTGTCTCTTGTGCAACATTAGGGTGGATAAACAGACCAGAGAAATTCCAGTATTCTCATCTCTCCAGGTATACACCACGGACAGAAGGAAAGCCACAGACAATTTAAAGAGAAGTTAAATCAACTATTGCAGAAAAGACCAGTTAAGTTTGCCCCAGAAAAACCCTGGATCCTGAATGGGCAATGCAACATTTCTGACATATCGGTCTCTTCAAATTTATTGTTGCAAGCTGTAATAGTACACACAGCAAAATCAGAACTGTTCCTGCCCAAAGGCAGCCATTGATCTGTCAGTACCACCTTCACAGTGACATTTCAACTTCTCTGATATGGACACAATAGCCAGAACCTATGTTAGAATATATTAAATGAACAATGATGAATGCAAAGAGCTGCACATGAACAAATGGTTTGTGTAATGAATCATCCACATTTCTTTTATTCTGTTTACTTATTTGGTTTTGATGTCCAGGAGAAGATGCATGGAGAAATACTTCATTTGTGAGTGAAATGCATTAAAATTTAAATCTTTCATTCTGAACAGCTGCATAGTATTTTGTATTAACTATGATTACTTTTTTTTTTTCTAAGACCAAGTAAACTTAAAAATAAATCTGAAATTTATAAAATAGGGACTTCATAAATTTTCACAGAAGACTTCAAAGAAATCCTACTACTTTGCATAAAAACACAAAAATATATATTATTCCCCCCAAAAAGTGATATTTTAAACATGCTTTCTCTTTTGAACTTCTAATTCTTCCAAGTTTTCTCCTTCCACTACAGGTAAGTTCAGAGGTGCTACTTTCAAAAACAGGAAAAAGGACATTATACATAAAAGTAAGATTTCTACATTAAAAGTATCATTCAAAAGGAATAGAGCTAGTACTATAGTATGCTGTAGTTTGATAGCACAGAACTGTCTAGAAACTCAAGATCAGAGGGAGGAACTGAATGACCTATAAGATCAGTTTGTACGACAGAGAAATAAGGGAAGTGCTTTTCTTTTTTTCCTTTCTAAAAAAGGGAGAGCTGTCTTTTTATAGAAGCATGTCCTTTCTGCAAATGTGACTGACAGAATTTGCTGCTATGTAAGACGTGGCTGTTTGAGGGGAATGTTTGTAAGTGCCCCTTGCAAGCTACATGCCAGCTGAGAAACCTGCTACGTTCAGGCACTAATGTGACCAGAGGACTAGGAGGATGTGCTCATTCAGTGCGCTTTTGGGGCAAATGCCAGGAGGCAGGAATCCCACTGTCCTCTTTACCAGAGCCTATGAGAGAACATGGGGTCAACACAGAAGCAGTGGAGCCTTCAGGGACATGGAAAACTGAAACCTGAAAACAGTCTCTGTATGAGTCCTACAGCTGTCATGGGCTAATAGAGCAACTGCCCAAGGGCTCAAAACCATTCAGTCTATTTGTGTTTATATTTGACATGTATAAAAGTAGTAAGTCAAACAATAACATGTCTCAAATTCCAACAAATGCATAAATGCAATCTAAAATCAAATTTCAGTGAACAATTCGTGATTGCTATTTACCTGGCCATCATATGAGTATAAATCCATATGTCCTAATGGGAAGCCTTTGGCCCAGTTGGTAAAGTAAACTCCTGTTCCATCTGTCCAGAGGAACCTCAGTTCATGATTTATATCATTTAATCCAATCCATGTATCAGTAACAAAATCTTTCATATGGAAGGTGAGGAAAGCTAGAGTAACAAAAGGCAAAGAAAAAGAGAAATATTTTTACCAAAGGACAATTGAAAAATCTGGCCTCACTGAGACTGGTGACATTAAGTATTTTTTCTGTAATACACTGCACTGTTGACAACACAAGCAGGTAAGATGAAAAGGAGGTGACTTTTGAGTTTAATGAACAGGGAACCAGATATACAACTGTGGCTTTGGGGAAAATACATCAGCTAAGTATCTAACCTGGTACTGGGATGAATCCCAAAAGTATGACAGAAATACTTTTTATAATGTCTCAAGACATTTTTGAATCTTAGTCCCACAATTGACCTAGAAATATAGAGATATGTAGAAGCACATATGTTTGTGATAATCCCACCCAAGTGGTTACACCCCAGTGGCATCAGTCAGAAGAAGCAGAAGCAGTGCTGCTGCAGAACCGCGGGTGTTTGCTCTCGCCCTGGAACACCCGGGCAATAGCCTGCACTGTCTTAGCAGAGAGGAGAATGCACAAGAAAGCTGTTTAAAACGAGTCTACAACAGAACTATTCATCACAAGCATACCAACTACCACAGCTTTGCACAGTCCAGGAAGGTGCTTGTGTGCCTTAGTTAGTGTGGCTAGCTCAAAAATAGAGCAGGATAAGTCAACTGGCATTCATCAACCCACTAATCCACAATATATCAAACACTGTGATAAAATGAACATATCATGGCCTTTGCCAACTGCTACAGTCATTGTTATGACCTTACTTTTCTCTGCAAACAATAGATGAATTTTTGTCTGCTCTATCAACCATTCACCTTCCTTTAGTCTTTTAAAATTAATGCAATTTACACTTCCAGGAATGAAACCTGTAGATTTCTTTGCCAAATGTTAGTATCGCTGCTCTGCCAGAAACTGTAACAGGAACTCAAGCCTTGATGCCTACATTGCCTGCAAAAACAAGTTTTGTGCTAATAGCTTTACTGTTCATTTCTCTTTTACCTAGAATTCAGGCCCTGTGCATGAACCACCTGAAATCTGTACTGCAGAAATTCTGCTGAATAAGAATTTAACTATGTTTAAAAAGTGAAAGTTTGATTCTTCGTTTCTTCACGTGGAAAACTTAAGTAATACTAAGTTAATATCATCTCCCCCAGTCGGAGATGCAGCTCTTAGGTTCATTACAATAAGCTCCTCTAGTGAATAGAACAGTAAAGCTACGTGGTGAGTGGTGGGGAAGTGTATGAGCCGTCAAATCCCTGCCCCAAGCTGCCCAGAGACGGCAAATTCTGATCCTAAAGGAGTTCTGCTTGAGTGAATAGGAAAGCCATGCAGAGAGTTAATGCCACCTAGTGAAACTACATCATCTGGACTTGCTGGGTTCAGCCAGCACGACGGGTAAGCAAAAAAAGCTCTACTTTGCCTGCCAGGACAATATACATCTGTGTGTATATCCATATCTCTAAGCCCACATTAAAATTCGGTAGATTCAGGTGAAGACTTCATTGTAAATTTCAATAAATTATATGCTTTGGAACAGAAATCAGATGTGTGGTCATAATTCAAATCCTGTCCATATTCACACAAATGCAACAGCCATCCTGTAAAGATTAAAGGTCATCTCATCTAGTGCTACAAAACTATACACAGTACCTTGCACTTGTTCATTAGGGATAGTGGCCAGGTTTCCTCCTAAATTCATGCAAGCTGTTCGTGCAGCATGCCAAGTGACACGTTCCTCTTCTGTGGATCCAAATATTTTGTAACACTAAAACATGAACAAATTCTCTATATATTATCTTTACTCCAATATCACTCACAAATTGAAAACCACTGCTTTAAGCAAAGCAGGATGGAGAAAAGGCAGTAAAAGAATGCATTTATCTGAAAAAAAACGCCACATCCAGCTTAAAATGAGCTTTTTGTGCTGGTTCTTTTTCTATATGAAATTGAGTATCTCAAGAAAGTATTTTGCTCAACAAGACACATACTAGATTTGATCTGTTAGAAAATAAGCAAAAACTGACTTTTTACAGACAGTCAGCTAACAATAGTAAGTTACACATGTCTGATATTAGTCTGCCTGTTTATTAATTTGACTCTACAAAGCATACCACGTTAGTAAAGTTAAGGAAGACAAAATGTATTCAGTCCCAAAAAAGCATTATGGTTTGGTATAAAAAAAAAAAAAAGATCAAAGTAACAATCATTCAAGAACTCTGGCTAAACTCTTTACGAAATGCATATCAAAAGGTTTGAAGAAATGACTAGAGAATGACTTTTGGCAACTGCAACAGAACAGGCTCATCTGCCACTTCATTAGAAGCATCAAAAAAGCACCTTTCCTGCAAAACAGTGGATGTGCAAACAAAGAAAAGCATGCAGGCATCAATCAGCTCTCTGCAAAAAAGAATAATATTTTACTTTAATAAGAAACAATACTATTAAATAATTCCCTTGTTTTCTTTGTAATGCTTTGCCAAACATCCAACATGAGCTGTATTTGTCATGGTACCTTATTACGAAAGGAGAGCCAAGTTGGATGACATCCTCTTGGTGTTGAAAATGTTGTTGGAGCAACAGTTGAATTAATGGAACTGTTGTGCCTTTCACATATGTAGGGATTTGGATAACCACAGTTTATATCATTCCAAAATCCTGAGTGCAAGATAAAGAGGAAAATGTATGACACCGCATCCAGAGCTGGTTAAATGGAAATCACTTTCGCTCTTTCTTACAAAAAGTGCTTTTAGTTGAAAGATAAGGTCGAATCCTCAGAGTGTCTCAGTTTATTATCATTCTATATCAGCATCTAGGATAAATACAGCACTTTATGCACACTGTAATTACACAATGTTAAAAGCAGTGTAGAACTGGGTACAATAAATACCAATTTTATAGCGGCACATTAGGCCAATTTTAACAAAAAATATAAACCAGTTGTATAGCAATCACAAATCACAACCACGGATCTCTATCAGAGCTTCCCCATACCAGGCTTAAGGTAAACACAAGAGCACAAAATGATTAAGTCGTAAATATAATACTGTGGCCGATTTGCATAACATTTTGCAAAAGAACAAATCAAAAAAAAAGGGGGGGGGGGCGGGGAAAGGGGTGCCTCTCAGAAAAAACAAACAAAAAAACCCCAAAAAACAAACAGTTGTGACACAAAAGCACAAATAATGAAATTCTGGAACAAACATACAAAACTCACCTAAATTCTTATACATAACTACACAGTTTTCATCATTATTTGCAAAGTTCGGTTCATGTGGTGCCCATGCCAAATAACTCACTGGAGTGCCATCCATCCAGCTTAAGAAAAACAATCCAACAAAACACTTTAACATATAAATAGAATTTCTTCCGCGTTACAAAAAGTAATTTTGCAGCACGTTTAATACAGTCACTCATAGTTTAAGGTGTACAAGGTTTTTTGACCTATTTGCCTCTTTGCTAATTGCACTAAACTTACTCTCTGTGCAGAGACGTAAGGTATGTATTGAAGTTGGTTTTACTCTGTGTTTAAGCAATATGCTGACACTTTTGCAATTGATAGGACAATACTCAATCATTCAAGCCACCCTGAAATCCAGATGTCATTTCAGCTTGAGAGAGCCCAGATGCTCCCCATTTCCCCCCAGTCATACCTTTCCTGTGTCCGTTACAGAGACAAGAGATTTTATCGGTAACACTGGCAAAATGTTTGATCTTTCCCCCGTGCAGAGGAAAAGGGAATGACAAACCACCCACAAGGAAATTCCTGTGACAATGTGCCTTACCATAAGGTAAAATACAAGCATCAAAGAAGTTGTACATTCACATAGAACAAACAGCAAAGAACAAAATCATAATCAGGAATCAAACACTTATTAGGAGACATATTCCTATTGGGCTGCAAGTGACAGAGATGCCCAAGTTCCCCCTTCAGGCACATACATATGACACTTCACTTAAAAGCACATTCATCTTAGGGTCCCTACAAAAACAACGTAACAGCAGACACCCCTTATTTTCAGAAGGTGATCTAGCCCACCTGACATCCTAATTATCATTGGGAGGGTCCTCATTGTCACTGCAGACTAGAAGGAGACCCAAGAACTACTATGTATCTTTTCAGGCACAAGACCTAGACTGTTATTACAGTTATTACTGTTATTACAGTCTAATCCCAACAGTTAAAGAGGGGGAAAAATAATGTTTTTACCTCCCAAAAATCTTATATATTTTGACTGGGTCATCTATTTAATTTTTCAACATAAGTCATGGAATAAAGGAAAATAGAATTCCTGAATAAAAACACAAAAGACTTTATCTGCAGTCTATTTTTTGTGTTAGATTTGGATGAATTATATTTAGGAAACATGGTATTTCTCCTGGATAATCTGGAGCTAAATTAACATGGAATTAAACCACTTGAGAATACGAGCTTGTTTAAATTAAGACTCAAAACTAGGTATGTCCTTTAAAAATCCATGTCCCATTGAGTTATCTTTTTTAGTCCCACAGACTACAAAATCTTAAAACAAACAGTAAAGCAGAACTTTCCAAATCTAACACACCTGATATAAACTCATAAAAACAAAGTTCGTGCTTTTCTATTATAAAAGAATAAGTCAAGTTTTAGGGTTTATGGATCTACTCTAGCTTCTGTGGTGTCAAGCAGAAATTCCATTTATTTGAAAAGGAGCTGGTCTTTTGCGAATTAAAAATTTCATCAGCATCAACAGGAAATATTTTTTCTAAATTCCTTGTATTAGTTATACTTTATTGGAGTATGGACAAGGCAGACAACAGCTGAGGGCAAAACTGAAACCAAGGTCTTTTCTTGGTATAATCAAATACAGAATATCAGTAGTAATAGTAGGTGTGAATGCCTAACAACAGAAATGGGATTAAAAAAACAGTGGATTAAATATAATGGCATAGTGATATATATGCCACATAGTGGTATATTTACTACAGAATACATTTTTAGAACCTTCATAATCAAAAAACTAAGCACGAAAGTCCTGCAGAATTCAGAGGAAAAACATTCTCATTTGCTTTGACAGGCCACAACTTCACTCAAGCACTTCATTAATTTTGCTCCGCTCAGTAGGTTATTTTAAAGCGTGATGCAAACTTGACAGTTTTAGTTGACCTACCTTGTCCTTTGGTCAACACTCAGCTGTAAACCAATGAAATATGAATCCTCTTTGCCGTTTTTCAAGATCTAGAATGTAAAGATTCAAGTTGTATAAGTGTCTGCTTTTTATCACAGAAAATTATGTTAACAATGAATAATATACATCCAACTGACAAATGCTATATTATCTAGCTACAACACTTAAGTTAAAGCGGCTCACAGCTGACAGTCACCGGTCAAACTTCACCATTGGCCAAAAGGTTTGGTCACTTTACCAACACTTCTCACAGTCTTACTTGAAAGCCCCTGAAATCAGCACCTCTTGCAGTCTCTGCAGTGGACATCACCTGACAAATTTCTTGCAAGGGATAAACTTTCCTACAATTTGGATAGAAACTGATATAGGCCCTTGTGCCATCTTGCTGCCATTCCTCAGCCAGCTCAGGAAAAGTTTTATGTAGTTCAAATCTGACTTTTGAGCATATTCCTGATTAAAAGAAGGTGCCTTCAAGAGTATAAACAGGGAACCAACCCCAGTCACTTCGGAAATATCACAGAATCACAGAACACCAGTTTGGAAGGGATCTCAAGGATCATCTGGTAAACCTTTCGTGGCAAAAGCACAGTCTAGACAAGACGGCTCAGCACCCTGTCCAGCTAAATCTTGAAAGTTTCCGATGTTGGGGAATCCACCACTTCCCTGGGTAGATTATTCCAATGGCTGATTGTTCTCATTGTGAAAAATTTCCCTCGTGTCCAATCAGAATCTCTCCAGGAGCAACTTGCACCCATTACCCCTCATCTCTCTCCATGTGACTCCTTGTAAAAAGGGAGTTTCCATCTTCTTTGCAGTCACCCTTTAAATACTGGAACCTGGTGATAAGGTCTCCCCTTTAAGAGCTCTTTCTCATGGCATAATCCATACCTCAAATTGTTCTTTCTGCATAATTATATTCTCCCCACAAGGAGAAGGAGGAAAAAGGGGCAAACTTGAGGACCAAAAAGAGGCTGCTAGGTAGAGTACATCCCAGGTACACTGACAAGATTAAGAGCCAATGTTCTGAGTGCTGCATGTAAGCCAATACCTGTTTTGATCCACTTCTTAAGATATCTTGAGTTTATCAGTTGACAAACTTTACTTTCAGTTAACTCACTCACCTTACAGAATCATTGCCTTTTCAGCTTCTTGCTAAAATGAAGCCGCAGATTAAAAGTAAGCATTAAGATTTACCTTAGCACATTACCAGTTGCAGACAGATACCACATTGCCACAATGAATATGAAAAGCAGATAACGATCTGTTTAATGCTTACTGTGTTTATTTCTATACAAAATACCAAACTAAAGTTGTCCTCGTCTAAGCTATGAAACAATCTAAAAAAAGACTTGAGCCTTTTCTTCATATTAATTTAGCTTAATGCTACTGCAATTTCACTAGCATAAAACTTGCAGGGTGAACACCAGCATGAAAAGGATTTGTGCCCATGTTCACTTGTTTTGGATGATTTATTCCATAGTATTAATGAATTTTCTTACATATCGCCAGAGGAACTTCCTTTCACTTTCACTCTCAATGACGGCCAGGTCTCCAAAGTTCATTTTGCAGAACTCCCGACCTTTTTCCATAGGTACACTCTCTGTGCTGAAATAATATTGTTTGTCTTCATATATAATCCATCCATCCTCAGTAGTCTTGTATTCTGTGAGATAAATGATAAGCTGACTATATTGTTCCTGAGACACAAGACATTCTCATTAGTCATATTTTTAAAACGTTTTCAGACATACACACACACAAATGGTAACAGCAATAACACTTACTGGGTGTAGGAGATTCTGCTGGTTCAGGCTTTACACTTGCCCCTGTGAGAAAAAAAATATTTATTATAATTGCACACTTTCTGCTGTAAGAGAATATTTACTATGATTGATAGGCATGCTTTTCTCCTTACATTGAATTTTACGGTTAGCAATGGACTTAACACCAAAAACTGGAAGGAACTAAATAGTCTAAAGCTCTTATTTTTGGTACACTAAACACATATTCTTGTTCCCTGAGGCTCTAAATATAAGCTCTTCGTAACTTACAAGGTATTATAAAATACCTTTAAATTTATCTGAATTAAGTAATTATTTTTGTAATTCACTGGAGGCAGCAAACCTTACACCCCAAAGCATTGGGGTATTAAGACAGCCCTGTATCTCCCTCTCCCTCCTCTCCCCAGGTCACTTAAACATGAATTCTGGCTTAAACCAGAGGCAGCAGGAATGCAGACCAGGTTATCTTCTCCCGTGGTATCCCTGCTACTACAGAGTGAGGTTCTTTCCATCTTTCTCTGGTCAAGAAAAACTTCTATCTGGATTCTAAAAATTTCCCTAGAAAAAAACCTCACTGGAAAAGATCCCAATACATTAACTGACCTTTCTGAAAAGAAGACCTCAGGCTAAAGAATTCCCCTGTTTCTTTTTGCTATGGCACCATGTAGATGCCATCATTAGTGTCTCAGGAAAACAATTTCTAATACAGGACACCTGTGTCTTTATAGGTTTACTGATTTATTTTGTGCCAAAACGTAATCTCACAGATACTGAGATTTTAATAAATTCTCTGCCTAAGAAATTTTTTTACCAATATAAAGCAGAGCTGGTATTTTATTGTCAATATACTAATACAGCATTTTTATTTTGCTCCCCTCCCTCCCAATATATGAATGTGGTAAAATGTTTAAATAAGGACTTTCTAAAATATTCAAACTTAGGTAGACGCATTGTTTGTTGAACTCAATATTTCCCTACATTACAAATTTTTGCCTTGATTTCTTCAGAACATAAAAGGAATCCAAACTCAAATCTCAAGAGAATTTAGCAAGAAATCAACATATGAATTTAAAACCCAGTCAAAGCAAAATAAAATGTCTCGAAACCAGATTCCATCTTGCAACTACAGATTCAATTAGATAGAAAAAACAGTACCTCAGCAAAGGGAAGGAGGGAGTTTTCACACATAAAAATTGAAGCATGTGAGCTCATTTGCAAACTGTTTTCTAATAACTTGAAACTCAACTCAGAAAAAAAAATCCAAAATAGGATTTGTTGGAGAAGGCATGAACTTCTCAAAGAGAAAAGTCAAAAGTGAATGTGAATATTCAAAGTAACATTTCCTAGTTTTCAAGTATCACATTTCACCGTCTGAAATCATAGAGAAAGATCAGTGAGAAGTCCCAGCAGGGTATCAAAGGCTCTTTATCTTTAAATGCACTGAAGACATGGAAATCCTTACAACACTTTCACTGAATTTCACTGAATTTTTAGAGTTGGAAGGGACCATAGAGATCATCTAGTCCAACTCCCCTGCTGAAGCAGGATTGCCCAGATCATGTTACTCAGGATGGCATCCAGGCGGGTCTTGAAAATCTCCAAAGAAGGGGACTCCACGACCTCCCTGGGCAGCCTCTTCCAGGGCTCTGTCACCCTCACTGTGAAGTTTTTTCTCATGTTTGAGTGGAACCTCCTATGTTCCAATTTATGCCCGTTACCCCTCGTCCTCTCACTGGCAACTGCTGAAATGAGTCTGGCTCCCTCCTCCTTCAAACCACCCTTTAGATACTTGTAAGCATTGATAAGGTCTCCCCTCAGCCTTCTCTTCTCCAGACTAAAGAGTCCCAGTTCTCTCAGTCTTTCTTCATAAGGGAGATGCTCCAATCCTTGAATCATCTTTGTTGCCCTTCGCTGGACTCTCTCCAGCAGTTCCCTGTCCCTCTGGAACTGGGGAGCCCAGAACTGGACGCAGGATTCCAGTTGTGGCCCCACCAGTGCAGAGCAGAGGGGGAGAATGACTTCCCTCGACCCACTGGCCACACTCTTCCCTACGCAGCCCAGGATTCCGTTGGCCTTCCTGGCCACAAGAGCACACTGCTTGCTCATTGTCATTTTGCCGTCTACCAGGATGCCCAGATCTTTCTCTTCAGTACTTGTCTCCAGCAGATCCATGCCTAACCTTGTATGCCTAACTTTGATATTTCACATTCTACAGGGAACCATTCTGATAAACGGGTTTTCAAATTTTTTATTTCTGAAAGTTAAGAGAAAAAAAATCAACTGAGAATCTTTTCTTGTTATACTAATATACAGGAGTAAGCAATACCTTTTCTTATCTGGCAAATCCATCCGTACAGATAATCACAGTGCCTGTCATTCCAAAGCATGCTGGAATCACCACTGATCTCTGCACAAAGTTCAATTCCTTGATAATTATTGGGTTCTCCAAAGCCCCAGTTTTCATACCTCACCTATGACAAAAAAGGTTTTGTGAAGATTCTGTTATATAGAGAAAGAAAATAATGGAGAGGGAGGAGACTTCAAACCACAGGCCTACAATTTCTTCCTTCTGTCAGTTTAAAAACTTAGATAAGAAGAAACCAGAATCTACTCACGCAAATGCTCACATTTAAAACTTTTTTCAGATTGTAACTGAACTACAGCTCAGGTAACAGTTGTTTCCAATCTCACTTGGAAGAATATTGACTTTTTTTTAGGACCTAAGTTCTGTAAAATTCATCTAATAATGATGGGGCATGTTATATGTTGGCATTAAATTAAGTAAATATCCTGTATGAATAAAATAGTAGGACATTATTGAGACACAACAAAAACATTGGCATTTTTCTCAGTAAAATACTACTGCTATTCTAATTTTCCTGTAGAAATTCAAATTTCAGTTTTCTGTATGATAAACTTCCATCAACATATTTTCACCAACCTTGCCTGAAAAACACCCACATCTCCAGAAACACTTTTGTTTCTACAGTTTTATATCTTAGTCTAAATTACAGTCAAGTCACACTGGCATAAAACAACTGCCCTCAGCTCCATGGAATGTAGCCCATCTCAGATGAAGATCTAATTAGCAAAAAATAGAAATAGTAAAGATGGACTATTTTATTGAAAAAACCCTTGCATTTATATGAACATCCTTTTAGTCTGTATTAATTTCATTTTCTTGTTGATTCAACGCACATTTTCTTATCAAAAATCAGTATGGTTCGGTCAAAAAAATCAAGCCATTAAATTGCTATTCATAAGCTTTCCTAAAGAGAGCATAACACAGTGGAAGGTTATAATTAAGCATAAAATTACACAGAAACACATACACCACACACACTTGAGAAGCACAGAGAATGCAAAATAACAGCTGTGGAAAATTAAATCACTCACTGGAGACCCATCACTCCAAACAAAGCCATCATCAGGATTCAAGTAATATAAGCCCATCCAGAAACGCTGGTGGTAAAAGCCGTTGTTCCTAAAAAAAAAAAAATAAAAATCCAAAATAATAAATCTACCATTTAGAAGAACTTTAAACATAAAACCAAAACTAATAAGGGCATTACAATATTTTTAATAATCTTTAATGCTGTTAGAAGCAATAACAACCAGGGTGGAAATTAATTAATAGGCGACCACTTCTAGCTGTTATCACTATTCATTAACTCAGACAGATTGAAATACTGACCAAGAAAATGTCCAGATCCAATCCAACTCCTGAAAATAAAGTGGCTTAATACTTTTATATAAAGGTTCAATAGCTACTGATGCTCCATTTATCAACTTTCCACTTTCTCTGTAAAGGCACTTAGGGTTTCCAAACCCGAAGTAACTTGCTACAGTTGAATCACATTTGAAAAATAGCACCTAAAACTAGTTCTTGTCTGCAAGCAGACACACTTTAATGATTTATCTGATTGTGTTGAGTCAATTTGTGGTAATGAAGCATCTAAGACTTCTTCCTTACTGTAAATATGTAGCTGGGATTCTGTTTTGGTTGTAGCATTTTGCAAGTCTGCCATGTTCCAGTCTTGCTTCCCAGTTAGAGAGGGATGAGCCCAGTCTGTTCAGGTTATATTTCACGTGTCACCATTTTAATAGTATTTGATCTCATTCAGAAATCTCACACCTGCTTTTTAAAGTTCAGGGACTTACTAACCTTATTTACATTCCCTGTGTAGGAAACAATAAATCTGAAGCTGCTTCTGCTTTCTGATTTGTTCATTAAAATGCCAACCAACACATTGACCAGATTTATATCATGACTTTTATCCTATTTGCACACTTGCCTATGTGAAAACAACTGTCATCTGTGGTAATTTTATAATATCCCCAAATGCCCAGCAAATACTTTTATATCACATGATAAATGTTTCCTCAACTAGATATCTTGCCAATCTCATTTTAGCATTAGCTTCTGGGGTGACTGCCACTACTCATACAACTTCTGCTATTTCATGAGCTGGTTTTTTTGCTGTGTTTAATACAGTTGCAGATAATTAATCCTGACTGGCTAATACTCTTAAATATTTCAGAAAGATCAAAAGGCTAATTCAAGTGAATGAATGACCACAGTACAGATACTCACGCTATAGAATGCCATATCACATACTGTTCTTCTTTACCATTAATGGAGGCCAGATCTCCTCCTATAGCTCGACAGAACTCTTGAGACTCAAGCCACGTTTTCTTTTGCTCTCCTCTTGAAAAAGGCTAAAGAGAGTGTTTTGCAATCAGACAAAATAGACCATATAGATCACAGGATCAAGAAACATCAGCCACCCAAAAGCAATTCATTTACAATTAACCTGTTGTGTGGGGATCACAGAAACTTTGACCATAGGGTTTATAAGCATTCACCTCTGTGTAACACTGGCTTAGTATGAGTGTCTTTAAACCAAGTTAGCAAACTGCATTGCTGACAAGAGTATCTTCTGCAGGACAACAACTGGGACAAATGCACTTTTAATTTTAAAAGAATGAGAAATTCAGTCTTAGAAGAAACAAAACCACAAGCATTTCAATAGAGAGGAACAAGACCACTACATATAACCCGTAATTAAGCTTATGAGACAGTAGGACATATGTATACCAATTCTGGTATGTAGAGCAAATAGAAACTACCTTAATGCAGAAATAAACACCATACTTACTTTGAAACAGAAGCTAATACGACTGTTTGAGTCCCAACCTTCTGGACACCGGGGAACAGGAGTTGTTGTAGGAACAGGTGGAAGCGTCACTCCCTCTGCCCACACTTTGCACAGGAACTTTGCCTTTTCTTCGCATTTTATTACATCCCACAATCCACCTGAAATTCCAGTCCTCATGGCAACGCAGCCCGGCTTTCTCCCTGGTTGTAAACAAAAATGCACAAAAGCAACAGTTAGGGGTTCATGAGAATTTAGAAAAGTTTATATTCCATCCTGATGGAAGTTAAGTCTTTGTACAGAGTCAAAGATGTTTCTAATGTTAAAGTGGGTCCAGAGCAGGGCCATGAAAATGATCAGAGGGCTGCAACACCCCTCCTGCAAAGAGTGGTTGAGAGAGTTGGGGTTGTTCAGCCTGGAGAAGAGAAGGCTTCAGGGAGACCTTATCACAGCCTTTCAGTACAGAAAAAGGGCTTATAAGGAACACAGAGAGAGACATTTTTACCAGGGCCTGTAGTGACAGAACAAAGATGAACGGTTTTAAAATGAAAGAGGGTAGATTTAGGTCGGACAAAATAAAAAAAAAAATTATGATTAAGTTGGTGAGATACTGGAACTGGTAGCCCAGAGGAGCTGTGGATCCCCTTCATTAGAAGTGTATAAGGTCAAGTTGGATGGGGCTTTGAGCCACCTGATCTGGTGCAAGATGTTCCTGCCCATAGCAGAGCGGGGACAACTCAATGATCCTTAAAAGTTCCTTCCAACCCAAACCATTCTGTCATTCTATGATTCTAATTCATGAAGAAAGAACAACAGCAACAACAACAAAAAAACCAGCAACAACAAAAAAACCCCACAAAAACCAAAAAACCAACTAACCAAAAAAAACCCCGAAGAAACAAACAAGCAAAAAAAAAAAAAAATCTTTTTCATTCATATCTGAGACACTGAATTGTGCCTAACGTTAAATCACCTCCAGTGCCTGACTAGCAACATCATAACGTGCGATCCAACAAAGTCTCCCTTAAAATGGACACTGTGGTTATAACTAATTTCTCAAATATGTCTAATTTTACTATGATTTTCAAAAATGAACTTGCTACATACAGGCCTAATATTGGCTTCATGGTCTACATAGCCTTACCACTCCACCTGACACATTCAAATCATCATTTAAGCACTGAAGTTAAAGAGAATCAGAGGATTTCCTGAAAGGCAAATGCAACACACTAGAACATTGAAGGTTGATGACCATCCCCTTTCCGATGTGACCATGTCAGAGATTAAATGACCTTCCACGCCCATAATTTTATTAGAACAGAAAAAAATGGCAATATTTTAATAAAAAATTTATTAAATAAGGAAATCACAATTAATCTAGCAAAAATATTAACTAAAGAGAGACTAAATACGAGTCTTCTTGTCCATGGCTCTCTTGTCCTTTTCTACAATCCTATGTTGTCTAAGACCAGAGATGCTTCAAGCGTGCTGTGATCTCACCCACCTCACACCATGCAGTGAGCAAGTGTACTATGAGACATGGGTGAACAGGCAGGACTCGCAAGCATTACAGACACAAACTTTCCCAGAACAGATGCAAATCAGAAACCTGATCTCCATTTGTTTCTTCCCAAGTTCATGTTAAAAAGTCATTTCAGCGCTAAGCAGGAATTTAGCAACAGCACTGCATGCTTGAGAAAGTAGCCAGATATATTTGAGATCAATTAGTCACTATACCATCAAGTGAGGGCTAAGGAATGAAGTGAAAAAATTCAAGTAGTGAGCAATGTATTTTGGGCACTGGATTCATTGAACACTCTGGAGCCATACCTACCAGGCATTTTGGAATTCCAGTGTGTAAATAAGACAGATTCGCCATTAGCCCACTTGAATGTTCCCTTTTCTTCTACATCTGAAAGTCCAATCCAAAAGTATTTTTCTGTTCTCAGCCCAACTAGGCTAGTCAGATAGGCTTGCTCGTATCTGTTCAAAAGAACACAACTGTTAAATTGATATTGTTAACTTTCTTTTTTAAAGTTGCAAAATGCTTGTTATTTTCTCAGAATTACTGTTGTACCTTCTTGAAAGCGTAGCTTGGATGGATTTACTTGAACAAAGCACATAACAAAACACTACACAGTAGATATTTTGTAAGCTTGAATATCAACAGTATTCTGCCTTCTCTTTGAATGTCCAGTAAAGAAAGTGACATAATCACAAACTGACATGAAATTGGTGGGAAAGAAGAAAACTAACATGACTTCTGTGTTAAAACACTGTATTTTTTGAGGGTTTCTAGTACCCTTGTATTTTAATGACTTCTTGTTTCAAACAAATCCACAACTGGAAAAGGAATCTCAGCATTATTGAAGAAATATACCAAAGCAGAAGCTAGAGTAGTACAATACTAAATTATCAAACTAAAGAACACTGTAAACTAGATCCAATGATCATGCAGGAAAAGTTACATTTTGGAAAGAAAAGTATATAGGGGTAAAGCCTGTCATAGTTCATTATGGTGTTTAAACAAACAGCTATTAAGAAATCAAAGCAAATAAAGTCTCCCCTCAAGAAGGTATAGTCTGAAGACCACATTAGTGTTAAACCATTTTTATGACAGCTGCAGTGCTACCTTCATTTAGAGAACTGCCATCCATGACAGCCAGAGCTTTCACACTAGAACGTATCTATTTAGATTATAGATACAAATAAGAGAAAGTGTAAATCATTGAGTCAATTGCAAGCAAAATAAGATTTGTTTCTTAACCCTAACTTCCATTTTCCCAATACTCCACATTCAGTAATGTGCACCAGTTGTTCAGAAATCTAGCACACACTGAACTCTGGCTGAATTGCAATGGATTTTCAGGTACCAAGCACTGTTATCATCATTTGGTTTCTTACTTATACTTTTAATAGTAGCTCAATTCTGAGAAAACCAGATAGGTGAAAATTATATCCTGTTTCTAAATTGAACTACCTTTTGGAAGGAATTCAGAGCCATATCTCTACATTAATAATCAAAATTGGATTCTGCATCCCTCACTCAAGTAAAACCCATCCTCAAGCCACTACAATTAACAAAATAGAAAACATAATTTTATTTTTTTTCCTTGACACACCACGATTTCATAGCCATCACCTATTTTTACTATAAACTGAATTCCTGGGTTTGAATACACATGCAAAAACTGTGAGAAGTTCTGGACCTACAGACACCTGCCCTCTCTAGCAAGATTTTTGTCCAGATCAGAATCTTTGTTTTAATATTCAAATGATGCTAGATATTAAATCCTCATGAGACCTTCTCATGCTAGTAGACTTTTACATACCTGTCTTCAATAGTTGCTAAAAAGGCCTGATGCCTTCCACAGGTTTGATTTGCTTGAGGAAATGATAAAAATGTATTCCCAATGAAGTAACAATAAAAACCATGTCTTTTCCAACCCTGTCAAAATAAACATTATATAACCACATACATTCCAGTTTTTCAAAACTAAAAAAAAAAAAAAGAAAGAAAAAGACAACCAAACAAAACTGATTTATACCACTGTCAGCTAAACATTAAAAAAAGGAACAACTGAACTTAAAAAGCCAGACCAGAAATAGGCGGTTTCAGGATCAGAATTTTTAATCAGCGCATTCCACTTGTGAAGACATGAGAGGCTTTGCTGCACAACTTTAGTTCTCAGTATAGGATTATAACTAACACATAGGCATTGTGCAATCATGAGAATGGTCTTGAGAAGCAAATTTCAGCAAGGAAATGTGACCTCAAACAGGTTTGTTTATTACTAGTTAATACTGACACTCTCTTCTAATGTTTTGTAATTCATACGTCGTTAATTCAGGAATATGCTCACAGAGGAAGAGTTTGTTGTGACCAGCCACAACTGACACAAATGTTTCTCTGATGGTTTTCCATTTCTCACCTACGAAGGACATTTTCTATGAGCATGACCTTAGTTCTCTAGGCAAGGATAACATCCAAAAGCATTAGGATCCCTTTATCTTCTCCAAGAGTTGAATATTTGTAAGGTTCCCAGGTACTCTTTTACAAATACTGGGAATGAACAACAAAGACTTCCTTTGCAGCTGTGTAAAGCAGACTTGGGAGAAAAGGCAATTTCTTCATGGAAGACAAAAGCCCAGTAAGATTCTCTATGACATAACAAATTACAGTAGCTTTTTTGGAATTACTGAGTGTTATATTACCAGAAGGCACCACCAAATAAAAAATAGATCCACTGGGCTGTTCAGAAGGAGCATAATGGACTCATTTTGCTTGAGCACTCATAACAAATTCTTCATAGAGAGCACTACCAGAGACCACAACAAAGCCTTGAGAAGAGTATGTAGACAAGCACACCCTTCCTGTTGGGAATATTTTTTAAGAAAATTGTAGGCACAGCTGAAGAGCAACTGCTGGTACTGGCAAATTCCTTAGGAAGGCTTGAATGCCAACCAAGGAAAAATGGCCTGCTGCAGGGACTAGAGGTTTGAGTTTTGGTTTAAGTTCCGGAAAAAGAAAGGGAGCATCAAGCACCAAACGATAGTCAGAGCCTAGATTTATTAATAGGTATCACCGATCCCATCTACCATAGAAACGAGAAGGCCAACTGTTCTGATGACAACACAGAATCCATTTTTCCTAGTTTTTTTTGTCACCTAGGTGGCATTTTCTTCTCTTAATCATTCCTAGCAGCCTATTCAGATCAGACAGCTTTTTCTCCACTTACTCTCTGGCAGCCCATGTCAATAGTTTCCTCTGCAGAAGCTTCTGACACAGGTTTCCTTTTACAGATGTAGCCAATTTTCTTTTCACAAGAATGGTCTGCCCAAAATCCATCCTGAACGTAAGAACAGAACATCACTGTCAAGTGGGATTTAGTCTTCAAAAAAGGTGCTTTATGCTTTTAGGTATTTAATTATTTTTTCTAGCCTTAAAAGAAGCAAAACCTGTATCTAAATTCTTCTGTGGGGGCTGATTCACCAATGACTTCTTTGATTACCTACCCTTCTGAAAAGTGAACCCTTGGAGGTGACAGCAATACACCATCTTTACAAAGACTACTGATCTAATAAGCATGCATGAGGAAAGGGAGATGTCACCTCTCCTCACAGAAATCCAGTTGCAACAGAAAATGAACAAACAAACAAAGGAAAAAAAACCCAAAACTATATCCCTTAATTAATACTTCTATAAAAGTTTTAAGATGCAAAAAGTTCCTGGTCAAAGTTAGAATTAACACTGTTACAGATTCTCAGAAGAAACTATTATGCAGAAGAAACTTTTGTGCTCTTGCATAGAAAAAAACCCAAATGATAAATAAAATGATAAATAACTCAATAGCTACATGACTTTACCTTTCCCTTCATAACAACACAGTCCTCTTGCCTGTTGTTTGCATGAGTGGGTTCTCCACGAAGCCACTTGGTGTAGGTTACAGGTGTCCCATCGCTCCATTCAAAATACATCTGAACCTTGAGGTCATTCAACCCAATCCACAGCTCATCAGCTGGCTCTAAAACATACAATTAACAAAGCTGCTAACAGTCCTTTTATATGATGTGAAGTTTTATCTTCATGGAGCAGCAAATAATTTATTCTCAGGAAGGTTAAAAGGCAGTCACAGGAAATTAAGGCTCCCTGTTTTACAAAGAGGGCAGATCATTCCTCATATATCAACTCTAGTGTTCAGGAAAGGCCACTCACTGTAGTGGCAATACAGCAAGAGTGTTTAACTTTGTGTAAAACTGTTAAGCTGTTTTGGCTGTAAAAAAGTTGGGAGGAGATACAGCCAGGACAGCCGACCCCAACTGACCAAAGGGATATCCCATACCATAAGATGCCACGCTCAGTAGATAAAGCTGGGGGAAGAAGAAGGAAAGGAGGGGACGTTCAGAGTGATGGTGTTTGTCTTCCCAAGTAACCATTACACGTGAGGGAGCCCTGCCTTCCTGGAGATGGCTGAGCACCTGCCTGCCCATGGGAAGCACTGAATGAATTCCTTGTCTTGCTTTGCTTGCGTGCACAGCTTTTGCTCTACCTATTAAACTGTCTTTATCTCAACCCACGAGTTTTCTCAGTTTTACTCTTCTGATTCTCTCCCCCATCCCACCATGGGAAGAGCAAGAGAGCGGCTGTGTAGTGTTTAGTTGCCTGCTGGGGTTAAACCACAACAAAAACAGGGAAAATGCTCTCTTTGTTGAATTATGCCGCAACACAACTAGGTTCATTCCTTTCTTCCAGCTCAAAACTCTTGTAAGAAGATATGAATAAACACCTAAATAAAATGATACCTCCCCTTTTCGTCCTACCTTTAGTTTAGTGAAGTGCCCTCTTTTCAAACGCTCAGACCCCAGTGTTGTCTTTTAGAGCTGGCAACCACAGCACTTGCAAGTCTCCCCATTACATGTGTTCCTATATTTTATTTTATTTCATTTCAAAGCAAAATGAAATTCATGTAGCTGTTGGACTTCTTTCAATTTACAGTTAATGGAGTTAACTCTTGGGTTTTGGCTGGAAGGAAAGTGCAGGACTGACAAAGGATCTTACTTTACAGCAGCTGTTCCTTAGAAGTTTCTTTGTCTGTGCTTAAAATCCTCCACTGTAACACCTTGCTACTATAATGCTCATACCTAGTTTTGTTCTGAATAAACTATTTGAATAAGAAGGATTAAAAATTCAGACATTTATAATCAGTCCGAATTCCATCATCATCCAAGGGTATTCCTCTCTAGAACTGATTTTATTACTTTGTTCAGTGCAATTGGCATTTTTAAAATTATTATTTAATTATTTACTTATAGTCTGTCATCCAGCCGATGCTAAAGGCAGCAGGTGTTTCCTTTTTCCCAGAGCACTATGACTCAGTTCACAGCGACCAACTACACACACAGTCCTTTCCTTAGATAGGGGTCTTCCCAATCAGAGTATCAACTATTTTGTTGCCAGAACTCATTATGAGTATTTTTCAGGAATGCTAAGGAGGCTACTTTTTAACAGCTTTTTCCTTTGCCTATGACCTTGCATTTCTACGACCCATCTACAGCACTCAGAGGTTTTTACTGTTCAGTTTGTTATCATAGTTCTTGCCTTCTTCCGTAAGTCTTCCTCTATGCAGACTGACCGCAGTCAACCTGACAGTGAAATCACCCACAGAAATTAAAAACTGGATTGTGAGCCCACCCCAAAAGACATCATCTGCACGAGAGGGTCCCTCAATGGGACTGGAGCTGTTTCTTTTCTGTTGCTGCTGCCACTAGCAACAGAAGTTCCTGTAAAACAGTTAAAAGTCATTTCCTCCAAGGCAATCATTTCTGATTAACACATTTCAGACAGAGGTTTTCTGAGATACCCCCACAACTTAGAACTTTCCCATGGCGTTTCTATTATCTGCTAGTTACAGGAACATGGAGGCTTCCCATTTTAATCAATCAAGTTGCTGCAAAAATGACCCTCCCAGCCAGTTGCTTTAGTGGAGTAAACTCTCTCTCCTTTCTCTTCCCCTCCCATCTTTATTATACCCAAGTACAATCAGCCTTCATAGCTTCTTCATACCTTCCTACCATCTCTCACCCAATAAGAAGGGCTCAGATTCACAGGACATCAGGTTCCATTTTCAAACAGGCACCTTTACCTCTTCTTCCAGACTGCTCTTCATGTTCAGAAGTCCCCCAACATCACTTCTCAGTACCCTGCTTTAAACATTCCTCTGCTACCAAAATTGAAACCTGTTCCAATTCCAATGCCCATAATGCTCTCATTCCCTCATTAGCTACTGCCACCCATGCTCTCTAATTTCTTTTTTTTGTTTAGCTATCTGTTAAAACCTTTCTGTTTGTGTTTATTGAGGACCTAGCACAGCAGAGGCCTCATCCACAGCCAGAGCTCTGACTGTGGTGGGCTCACACCATGATAATAAAAACAATGAACAGCATTCTTTACAAAATTATTACACCAAAGATGTCTAAATAAGTCATGCAAATCAGAAATGGTCATGAGATATTTGTGGCTCTGTGAAGCCTCTTCCCACATCACATTTTCTCCTTGGAAGAAGAAATGCTGTCACAGTTTTGCAATCATCTCTAAAGTTGGGTGACTAAATACCAAGAATTTTTTTTTTTTCTCAGCCACTTGTAAATAAGTTGTTTCTCACTCTCTCAGACATGCACTGGGCCACGTTTGTGTCGTATCACATGCTGGAGTTCTGTGTAAACATCCAGAATGCAGTTCTTTATTCTTCTTCATGTTCCTCTCTCAAGTTCTCCTTTGTGGGCAATGCCAACAAAAGCTCGGCTACTATGACAATACTCATCTCATTGTACCCCTTATTCCTTTGTTTTATCATGGGACTGTGAATTGCTTGGCACAAAGACAGACTTTTGTTCTTTCTGTGCAGCGCTTACTGCAGCAGAGTTCTGATGCAAACAAGGTTTTCTAGGCACTGCAATACATGGTGTTCTCATTTCAGTGGTGAACAAGGGTAATCTGATACTGTCAGAAACTGCCTTAAAAGGCTTCTTTAGTTGTTCCAACTTTACTTCTCTGAAAAGAATTATTTCAAAATAGTGTGTTGCAGTGAGTGTACCATATGTGAAAAGCCTGGTTTCCTTCAAGACTATTTGCCTTTCAGAAACACTCACTTTTACAAAAACAGTGCAGTGCAGTCAGTTCAGGAAAGGTCTTTGGAAAAGGCATTAAACTGAAACAATCTACTTCTAAGGAGTAAGGCGAATATACAACTCATTTCCTTTAGAGCCTAACTTCTTTCAAATGTCCTAATGTCTCATCAAGAGGTCTCACCTTTCCTAATCATCTCCTTCCCTTCCAACTCCGACAATACCATGATTCTGTGAAATCACTTTTTCAGGAATGTGAGGACAAGCACAAGTTGCCATAGAGTTGGCTAGGATACAAAACTAAAATGTATCAGCTATTTTATGATTGCCACTCCAAGACTGCTGTTACACTGCAGCCCAAGGCAGCTTACTGCACTTTCAGTGAAGGATAAACTAACTCATGCTTACCTGGCACTAGAAACACACATAGGATCAGATACTGCAAAGAAGCACACATAGGTGTCAACGTGTTCCTCCCATCAAAAAGCAGTAACTGATCCTACATGCAAAATCTGGCCCACGTAAAGCAATAGCAACCACAAAATTGCCTCCGTGTCAGTGTGGTCGCATCTCCCCTGATGAACACACAGCATCTGTAGCTTAACTTGCCTTGCAACAATTCGAGTGTGCACTGAAAAACAGAGAACCTAAGTACCATACTTAATTTGGGGCAGATCTGAATCCAGACACTGGGACAGACAGCTTCCTTTCTCAGAAGAAACACAGGCAGCATGACTTGAAAAATATGGACATGGCAGTGCTGTAATAGGACCCAGATCTTCCCAAACTGTCTTTGACCAATAGACTTTGCTTCCCCTCACCTATTTTTTTCTAAACAGTCTCCTCCTTTTATTAATAGATAAAACATATTTAAAACTCTTTATTTTCTTAGTAGAAATATATATGTTACTGTAAAAAAATACTCACGGTACCCAAGCTGAGAAATAACAAAGCTGTACTCTTCAACATTGTGGATGCTTGCCAGATCTCCATCCTCTTTCCTGCAAGATGTTAAGGCATCTTTCCATATTTTGGGGTCCCTGTGAATTATGTAACAGTGACCAGCATATGACATCCATTGATCAGGACACTTAATAGGCACATTAGTCTCTGAAAAGAAAAATGACCATAACGAGTTTCAGAATTCTAGTCTTAACTAAAGACTGAAAATCACACATGGAAATATTCAACAAGCAAATTAATCTTCTTTTTTTTTTTCCATGAAGAACAGCAGAGCTGAAAAATATGTGCAAGGATAATAATCTGTACATGAATAGGAGTTGAAACTCCAGATTTTTTTAAATGAACACTACAGTTGCAAACAAGTGCTTGCAACTTGTGAAAAGACAGAATTAAAAATTACCATAAAACACAGTTTTGACTTGTATATGTGTCTACATAGCTGTATTAAGAACCGGGGCTTACAAAACTTTTCCCCCAAACCTTAGGGATTTTATGGATTAGCTCCCTTTGCTAGATTAGCAAAGAAAAAACAACTGGTTCCACAGGATCACGAGAGAACCCAAATAAGAATACTGCTTTTAGGATTCCTTTTAAAAAGCTTCATGGAGAAAATTATGCTGTCAAAGTAAATGATTTATGGTTAAAACTTGTTTTTAAAAGTTCAACAGAACAGCACCAGAGTACTGCCAACAACCACAATGTGGCTCGGCAAACAATTCTGCCTTGGGAGGAGTGACACCCAAACATATAATAAGCAGAATACTGCTGTTGAAGAAACAAATTATAAACCTTTCAGCACTTTATTTATAAACAGCAGATGGGTTTAGCAAACACTAAAATATTTGGTTTAGCAAACACCAATAGTAGAACAAGGGTAGGAAGTTTAAGAAATTCTGTTGGCTAAAAAAGTTGTGAATGCCAAGGAAGGAGAAGCGATGTGTTCGTGTATGGATGTGGGGTACATTCTGTAGAAATATTTAAGTAGGCATTCAAAGCCACGACCAGTCAGGCCCAGGTTGCAAGCACATACCCTGTTTTAATTGGAATATGCTATAAACAGCTATAAACATAGTCTTTGCAGACCGGCCTCAGAAAAGTGCTAGCATGTTCTCACAAAGTTTAAGTAAAACTGAGCTTTGTTGCCCCCGCACAAGGGGCTGAGTGTTTGGTCAGAGCCCTGTAAATCCTGCCACGGGAGAGGAAGAACTGGAAGAGAGAGTGGGGGAATCCCAGAAAAACAAACAGAATGTAGGTGGTGGTTGTGTTGGGAGAAGCAACAGAGGACAGAGGTGGCAAATGCTGTTGTAGAGGTTAGTCTGATGCTTCAGACAGCTGCCTAATTTGTTGTACGTCTGGTCTCAGCTCTGAGCATATGCATTCTACAGCGATTTCTGCAACAGTCTGAGAATTGCTTTGAAAAAAATCTGGGCATATTTGCACCTGCAACACACTTAGTGTACCCTTCTGCAAATTGTAAACACCACATAGAACAGACATCAGCAGTTCAGACATGGCTACAAGGACAGTCACAAAGATATTTATTCCCTACGGAGTCTGTGAGAGTCTCTTTTTCAGACCAAAAGAGACTGTGATACTATAACTGCAAATGCTAAAGCAGCTATGGCAGGGTGGGAAGCTCTTTTACTTGTAAACATCTGGGAATTTGTTGCAGGCAGCAAAACAGAAAAAAGCAGTTAAAAGTCTAGTTTCTTTGGTGTGAGTCTTATTGAATGACATAGCTGGAGATTTCTCAGTAAAAGAAAGTCGTCGGTTCTTAATTTCCAGTACTCAGCAAAAATGAACGCTGTGCTTCCCTATTCTCCTTTTAAAGAAAATGCATGACAACAGAAAGCCATACAATCTATTTTTCATCCTAATGGAAATAAGTACTACTCCCTGAGATTCATTTGAGTTAAGCAAAAGAAGCAATGCAAATTAAAACAAGTAAGATGCAACAAAGGAAATCACATTAATGTGTGAAAAGTGTTATCACAAATGTAAAGCTGATGAATTTACCATGGAATAGATCAGAAATCAAGTTTGTAAGCGTAGAATGGTTATTCCTCAAACAGAGAGCAAATACTTTTGTAAACTATAAGCCTTACTTCCTGAGGTCTGAAGATCTCACAGTGATTGGCTTGGGTCTCTAAAAGGTTGAAAGCACTGGATGAAGTGTGTCTCGTGATTCAGGCACTCAATTTTCTCTCTCTCACACTCATTCTTTGTGGCTTGATGAGAAATAGCTCACACAGCAGTCACAACAGTGACACTAAGTGCATTTATTTCCTCTAATCGAATGTTTTATGAAACATTAGAAACTTGATAACTAAAGATCATTACACCTTGTTGGATTGGGATGAGATCTATTTTGGCAGTCGCTTGGTGGAGGTAGACAGATAGCCTTTCCTTAGAAAATTAAGTTAAAAAATAATTTTCACCCTCAAAATTAAGTTTTGAGGGTGAAATTAACAGGTTCCTATTAATCCACTTTGCTGTATTACATGACAAATGCTTTGAAGCCCAAAGATTCTGCAATCCCTTAGATGCATAAAATGATGTGGCCCCCTGCTGGAAAAAAACACTTTGCTACAAAAAACCTGCAACGCTGTTGGCTTTATGAAAATCTTCATCTGCAACATAAATAAATGTTCTTAAAAGATTTTTCTTTACTTGTTTTGGACACAAGCGTGATTGTATTTTGTTGTAAAAGCGTTCTTCTGTCCCACAGTCCTCACATATTGCCTTGTTAGACTCAGCTGTAACTTCTAGGGTTAAAATGTCAAAGGATTGCCTCTGTGTTTAACGTTAAGTGCACAACTAAGTGTCTGTATGAATTTGTGAATAATTTATTTTTTGACTCAGGAGCCCCAGTCAGGAAAACATCATCTACCATGAGTTTCCCTTTACACCATTAGAAGCTGAGGGCATTTAACACCTTGCATGATTGCATGCTTATTCCTTTTATGACTTCCCCCCATGGGACATTTTGGAAAATATTTTATGAAGTGAATCACTGTCAATGTCTGGTTAATCTATCACCATGTTTACTCAGCAACTTCTGTACAATTGAAAACTTTTTACTGGTTTCTGTTCTTCTTCCAAATTACTGGCAAACTTGGTGGAGGGGGGAGGTGTCAAAAGCCTAATGCATAAGAAAGAAATGGCCACTAGACCCCCCAAAACTGAATTTAAATATAAATAAGATAGCAGGCAGTATTGAATTGACAGTATATTTAGGGACATTGGTGTTTAAGAACCGATGTATGAAACCTGACAAGCTGAGCAGCAGCCAGTTGAACAATCTAAGACAATCTATATAAATGAAACTATCTGGTTATCAGCTACATACAAATATTAACAAAACTTAATTTAGGAAATAATTAAAATATTCACTGAGGTCCTCCTCAGCTAAGGCAATAAATATGCTTGATTTCAATACTTTAGTATTAATTTAAGCATTACATCTTGATTTCAATATTTAATTAGAGACAAATGGTTTTTGAGACAATTTTAATTAATGAGACAAATGGTTTAATTAATGAGAAAAAACGAGGTTTTTTCCTCTTAGCAATAAAGAGAAATGAAGCAGAAGTCTAGGTGTTTTTGACTGGACTTATACATTGGCCAATGCAGGAAAAGCATTAAAAAAACATAGTTTTTAAGAGAAATGTCAAACACTGAGTTTCCAAAACATCTGCTCTGCCAATAATGCATATTAATAAGTGCACTGGAAGTCCAGTAACAGTTCAGCTTTCTGCTTCGAAAACCTACACAAGATAATGCCAGTGGATTTAGGAAATACCTATATGGCCTAGAAAGAGAAAGAAACTTGGAAAGAATAGAAGGAAGGACTGATGAAACGAAGGAAAAAGGTACAAGGTTTTTATAGCACACAGGCAGCTAATAAGGAAACAGGTCTAAATAAAGCTACAAAAACTTATCGCTGTTTTATCTTTCCTTTGTACATTACGCAAGAGCCAGAATTACATTTCTTCTGAAAAAGTGTCTGTATGTATATAATTTAAATAATTTCATAAGTTAAATAGTATATATATATAAATAATTGTACATATAGATATATAATTATATATCTATTTATAACGCATATATGTGAGTTATTAAACATTCTCAAAAGAATGAATCCTCTAGTCCACTACCAACTTGCATTGGCAAACTTACTCTATTTCATAAGTACTAAAAATGAGAGTAAGAAGAAACAGAATAGTTTCACTGAGTACATGGGACTTTAGATGATTAAATAATTTTTAAAAAACATTTAATTACTTCTTTTTTCATTTTATGAACAAGATCTGACAGTTCTGCTTGTTTTTGTAAAAGAGAACTCCACCATTTCTGCAGTTTAGAACTCAGAGCTTCTGAAGAAGTATTACTACACAGGAAGCAGGGAGGCCAGAACAAAAAGGAAGTACACACTGTTCACTTTTACAGGCAATCTTGATCAAGCCACAGTCTGCAGAGATCTTTGCTTGGTTTTACCTTGTGCAATAACAAATACCTATTGGAATTACAGATAAAAACCACTGGTCATCAATAATTTGTTGAGGGTCTTATTACCAAACTTACCTTTAGGAATAATAAAAGATTCTAAAGTAGTGTTTCCCCGTTTACAAATATAGCCAAGTTTCTGATCGCATTCCCGGTTCTCCCACTTCGCACCTTTGCCAGGATTTAACGCTGCACAGATTTTTCCAGGTTCTGGAGAAGGATGTCCTTTAAAAACAAACAAAATAAAACATCAACACCAAAGTATAAGCACATCATGGTTATCCTCCCTATTACTCTTACATTCTGATCTGTTACATGCTTTAATTGTAAGATACATTAACATACAGACAATTGTGATTCTCCACAGTCCTTTAGAAAAAATGGGGTAATTCATTCCCTTAAGACATATTTTTTCACAGCAAACACAAGTTGAAATATTTATCCGGTTCAATATTTAACAGTCTCTTCACAGGTTCAAAGTCTTTACGAAAGGTATTAAAGTGCACGTATTTATTTTGTATGGATTTTTCCCCATTCTAAATGAAGAATATCTAAACTCCGGAGCACAATATTTAAGTGAAAAAACTGTCCAATAGGCTAGTCAAATTCTGTAATTAGTATAACACTAAAGACAGAAAAATAAAAGGTAATTATTTTGCTAATGTGAACTTCTTGTCCACTTGTCTAAACAATATGACAATAGCAGGATATTTGGATATTTTCAGTTGAAGATTAGCATTAGCGCTAACAGAAACATCTAGAAGAAAAGTAGAACCTGCAGAACAGAAGAAATATCTGTAATAAACCAGAGGAACCTTTCAAGATCTGGTCTAATGTGATTAAACTTAACATGGATTTTCTTTCATTTCTGAACACGTGCCACTATTCTACATAACAAGCGTCAGTACAATTCGACAATAAACACAGCAAACAATTCTCTTTCAGTGTGCAAGATTGTTCACTGAAAAATTTCTTATATCATTATGATTTAATTACATTAGATTATAGTTAGTCTTACATTTGCAGTCATGTTATATATTCTTCCCATAGCAGAAAAATATATAGTTACTTCAAAAATACAAATTTAAATTGTTTTAATGCACACAAAAAAAACTTCAGCGGTTGGCAGTTAGCTCTCCCAAATGCCTAATCAGCATAATTTTAGTTTAAATGTTGCTATTGTTGATAACTTAGTTCCCATGTTTTCCTGTTACTTATTTAGGGCTAGTGAGATGGAAGAATATGAAGCGTCCACAATTAAAAAAATTAAAAAAAAAATACTAGTGGAAGAAGAGTCAGCTCTTGAACATCCAGGGTAATAGGGATGAGCTAGGTTTATCCTAGGTTAGCTAGGACCAACATAAAGTCATGAAGGAGATAGCACAAATATGAAATAGGTTATATGGACTTAGCTCTTTAGCATTATCTTTGAATGAAATTAAGGAACATAAGGAGTTAAAGATAAATGGAGCCCATTTTGGGTACACCCAAACACATCTAATTCTTTACAGTACAACTGAGAATTGTCTGCACTTTTAACAGCCATGAACATCTCCCCTTCCTGCTTTGGCTCCACCTCACAACCAGTTTTTTCCCCCTCTTGATGCACGCAGATCCTCACCAGTGCATTTGCGTGACAGACCTATAAATACCCTCACAGCAACTTGCAGTTCAGCCCATCTGTTTACCCTGGTGTGCTCACTCCATTGGAGAGCTATTTATAAAGCAGTTCGATTCACTCTTCGAAGCCTACCTACTCAAAAAGTTTGTCCACCTTAAAATGTACTTTTGGCCTTATCTACACAAGGAAGCCACTGGGTGGTACGACAGAACATGCATTTATAGTTACTGCAGATTGAATACATAGAATCATAGAATCATAGAATCGTCTAGGTTGGAAGAGACCCTTGGGATCATCGAGTCCAACCATCTACCCTACTCTACAAAGTTCTCCCCTGCACCGTATCCCTCAGTACCGCATCTAAATGGCTCTTAAACACATCCAGGGGTGGTGACTCAACCATCCAATGCCCGACCACTCTTTCTGTGAAGAATTCTTTCCTAATGTCCAGTCTAAACCTACCCTCTTGGAGCTTGAAGCCATCATCACGAGTGAAAGTAAGAGTATTTACACTGCATAACTTCACATATCTACTTAAAATTAGTCTCCAAAGGCTTCCTGAATAGCCAGTGAAAGGGAACAAGGGTCCTGCAAAAAGACACCTTAACACAGGCACTCTGAATAGTAAACTGGAAAAGCACCTCTTTTTCACCGTGCATGCAATTGGCATAGAGACTAACTTTTTAATAATGGCATCAGAATTCAACATTGCAGCTACAAATGTGAAAGAGCTGGGGTTGCTTCAGAGTAGCCTGACCCGCTCCATTTGAAACATATTACTGCCATGGTCTGGTTAACCACTAATGAAAATGAAATTCTAATCTTTAAGCAAATAACCAAAACAAATTGAAAAGAAAAGGAATTTTAGCACAAACAGATAAAAATTTTTTAAAAATTAAAAAGCAACACACAAATCTAAAAAACCTATGCTGACCAGTCTAATCTCCCAAATGAAGACATCTATAGCATCAGATTTATTCTGCACTCATACAGAAATAAATTAGGAAGATATGTAAATGAAGTGTAAGTAGATGACTTTTAAAACTTTCCTCTGGATTTTGATGCTACCATTTCAGTTGTGAATAATAAATTAAGCCCAATGTGTATTCCTAGCGTAAGGGCCGTTACTCAAAGTGTTTGTAACCACAGTCAGAATCTTTCAACATCAAACAAGGTCAATAATTGCAGGAGAATAGAGTGTTAGAAAAGAAATACGTTACATGATGACCAAATTTTTGCCTTTTAAACTGAGTAGCAATATATTTAACCTTACCTGGAACCCAATTTAAGTATCGAAAAGGAGCACCACCAACCCATTGCCATCCACTGTTGACATTCAAACTGTTAAGACCGAACCAGAGAGCAGCACTCAGTCTGCTCGTCAAACCTAGGAAACAGAGACAAAGAGAGATACTGGAAGCACCCAGCAAGAGCAAACACTCTCAAAATGAGAGCTGAATTCTAGCTATACCATCAAGTCAAGTGAAAAAAAACTGTTCACGTTTTATCAAACAACAGTAAAATGTAATCATCCTAAACATTATCTTTCTAACAGCATAACTTGTACATTTTTCAGACTCATCTGATTTCACTTCTTTAGCCAATGAGTCAGGCTTCTAAAAGCAGTTCCAAATTAATCCTCCAGTTCTGAAAAGCATCTAGAAATATCAGGCTTGTGTATGGTCCTACTGAATTCTCTAGCATTCTTTATGGTCATTATTAATTAATTGTCTATCTCTGCCTTTCCTATAGGACTTGGAAGCCCAGCTGGATGGCCGCTAATTTTTTGTTAATTAAATGTATTACTGCATAGCTCACAGAAAATCATTGCACAATATATATTACTTATTTCTGCTTCTATCGATGGCATCATGCCAGTAATGTAATTTTGCTCTATATATTTTAGTTGTCTTTGACACCGTGATTATGGGTAGCACTTGAAGCACGGCAAGGTTAAAAGGAGGGGTAGTTAAACACTGAAAAGGACTGGAACTTCATAGCACAGCCTGATTTGGCACCAACACATTAACACGTTCCAGTACTTCTATACAAACAAGCCGTGCGAAGACAATCAAGAACTGAGCATGATAGGTAATCCTGGTTCTGCCAGGAGAGCTAAAGAATGAAAAACTGATATTCACATACATTTGGCAGCAACATCTACTAGTTTGCAGTTAAAACACACCTACTATTAATTCACTTCTACGTGTCAGTGCCAGATTTCTCCCTTGAGGATTCATTTCAAAACTAATTTCATCACGCTCAATAAAAAAAAAGACCCATGTTTTGACCAAATCCTTAAATTGAAAACAAAAGTTTAGACAGAACAGACTGTTCAGAGCATTAATCATCCCTCTAAATTGGAGAAATATGGATTTGATGGATAGACTATTAGATGAATAAGGAATTGGCTGGATGGCTGCATCCAAAGAATTACAGTTAATGGCTGAACGTCCAAATAGAAACCAGTAACAAGTGGTGTCCCTCTAGGATCTGTGTTGGGACCGATACTGTTAAATGTCACCAATGACATGGATGGAGATGGGATCAAATGTACCCTCAGCAAGTCTGCAGATGACACCTGAGTGGTGCAGTTGACATGCCTGAGGCAAGGGATGCCATCCAGAGAGACCTTGATAGGCTTAAGGAGTAGGGCCCATGGGAATTTCATGAAATCTAACAAGACAAAGTGCAAGGTCCTGCACCTGGTTCAAGGCAATCCCCAACACCAGTATGGACTGGGGACTGCATGGATTGAGAGCAACCCTGCTGAGAAGGACTTGGGGGTACTGGTGGATGAAAAATTGAATATGAGCGAGCAATGTGCCCTTGCAGCTCAGAAAGCCCATCGCATCCTAGGCTGCATCAAAAGAAGCATGGCCAGAAGGTCAAGGGAGGTGATTCTGCCCCTCTGCTCTAGTGCGACCCCACCTGGAGTACTTCATGCAGTTCTTGGGTCCCCAGTACAAGAAAGATGTGGACCTGTTAAAGTGGGTCCAGAGCAGGGCCATGAAAATGATCAGAGGGCTGCAACACCCCTCCTGCAAAGAGTGGTTGAGAGAGTTGGGGTTGTTCAGCCTGGAGAAGAGAAGGCTTCAGGGAGACCTTATCACAGCCTTTCAGTACAGAAAAAGGGCTTATAAGGAACTTGGAAAGAGACAATTTTTACCAGGGCCTCTAGTGATAGAACAAAGGGCAATGGTTTTAAAATGAAAGAGGGTAGATTTAGGTAGGACAAAATAAAAAAAAAAATTATGATTAAGTTGGTGAGACACTGGAACAGGTAGCCCAGAGGAGCTGTGGATCCCCTTCGTTAGAAGTGTATAAGATCAAGTTAGATGGGGCTTTGAGCCACCTGATCTACTGCAAGATGTTCTTGCCCATAGCAGGGACATCTTGCACTATGTGATCTTTAAATGTTCCTTCCAATCTGAACCATCCCCTGAAACTATGGTTCTATGAAATTACATAGCACAGCATACAGTTTATGGCATAGAAAAGTTTATCTTCCAATTGATAGAACAGATTCAAAATATTTTCTAGTCTATTCAATAGATGAATTTGTGGACTAGTTTATGTGTGCACACAGTCTAAGAAGGTAATAAAGAGGAAACTGTCTCATTGCGGAATGTAAATGTATTCAAGTACAAATTCAGGACTGAATTTTCTCAGAGGAAAGTTTTGGAAATTACTTCAAAAAACACTGAAGGAGACTGAAAATAAAACAAGCTATTTGTAAGTCCTTTTGCTTATTAGTTCTTTTTCTTTCTTTTCATATTTTAGCACATACTGATGATATGACAACTTTAAAGATATAGGCCAAAAATGCTGACTAGTACACACAATAAGTAGAGCACAAAAAGGACACAATCTTGGTATCTGCATCCTTGATTTACAAACTATTTTGCATTTTTCTGCATTCCAACATTCATTCTTTATTGCTTGCATGACTTAATTGTTGTATTTTTTTGTTACTGTAAGTTTCTGGCGTTATTAAATCAGGATAAAATAATCATTATCTGCCTGATTTTTCCAGCTGAATTGTTCAAGACAACAATTTAAATCTACCAATTAACAGAAGTGAAGAAATATCCCTTGTCAAGGTGGAATGTGCTCTATAAGTGTCACTCTTAAAATAATACACTTTTAAAAAAACCTGATGGATAATATTACCCTACCTGTCAGGTATGTTTGTTCATGCAACTCTGTGATGCTTAGTAACTCTGCCTTCTGTTGTTGACAGCTTTTTCTTGCCTGGTGCCATTGCAGAGCTGCATCGGAGTTTATCTGGTACTGGACATTTGTTAAAGGATCCGTATTCCACAACAAATCAAAACTGTTAACTGTAGGGAGAAAAAGAAATGCTGTAACCGATCATGAAGTCGGAGCCAGATAAAATAGAGAATAAATTGTGTAGCAAAAATACACAAAACCTAAGCAGTGCTATAGACAAATGGTTTGAAAGAACTCCTGACTCTCTCTAATGTGTTAGTAAATCCAGGGCAGAGCTAAACTGTGACAGCCGTGCTGCATGGTACATTGGTAATGAAACAGCGTCACTGTTTTCTCTGGTTTGACAAAGCTGCTTTTTAAGGTAGGAGATGCCTGGCTAAAGTCATGCTAAAACAGTTGATTTGTCACTGCAGAGAAAAAGACTAAAAACTCCCAGACTAATGCTAGCTAAGGTATATATCAAGCTCACCACTTTTCTGAGGTAAGAAACCCCAATTTTTTTACTAATTTTGGGTACTATGTAAAGTGGCTACAGATTTTCTTGCTGCGAGAGAGGTAATGAGGCACGAGCACTGGATGCAAAATGCACATTATCAGCATCCATCTCACACTTTCCTTGCAATTCCCAGTTTGTCTTATGATTGTACCTGACATCTCATCGTGCTTTCTTGTCTGCCACGTGACCTCACTGCGATCTCACTGAATACCTGAACTTGGCACCTTTAGGCAATGCCAAACCAGTGAGAACATCATCCAGCAAGGCCCAACTTTAGAAGCAGCCCGAGAAGGTATCACACTCCTTACACAGCTGCAGCCTCTCCTGGCTCATCTCAGTTGAATCCCCGCATCAAGCAACAGCCATCAGTGTGATCTTGCACTGCCAAAATGGAATCTACAGGAGGCCCCAACACTGATCTAAATATGACTCCATAAAGAGATTAAAGTTGCACAACAACACCAGAACATAGCAGAGGTCACTATACGTCTGCTGACAGTAGGAAAACGACTGAAATTCCTGCAGCTTGTATCAGAGTTTCTCAAATTGCAAGCTGTGAAAAAATTGAGAGAAAGAGGTCTTTTCCTTTTCCGAATTCAGAGAGCTCAGAGGATCGAAGTGTGCAAATAAGAGGAAAACAGCACAATAAACAAAACTCGAGACAAAGGATGATACGTGTTAAATGTCAGCAGGTCAGTAACCAGTTCCACTTTTTCCTGTATTAAATCGGATAGACTATAGATAATATGAAGTGCTTCTTTTCAAATTAGCCTTAGAAAACAAAAATCAAACATGACCTACTGCAACACTGGCATTTGGCAAAAAAAGGGAACTTTCAGCCCATTATTATTATTATCCACAAACAAGCTTCTGTCCAAAATACTTCATGACTATGAGAAATACACTACGCTATATTCTACAAGACCATAAATTCCTGTTCACAAGCACAAGCCTAGGATAAAACAGAGATCGCAAAAATATTAAAATCTATATTTCAGTGAAGAAAACTGGCTCTGACTTGATAGAAAAGGGGTTTTAAGTCTTGTATAATTATTACAGAAGAAGAGGTAGACAAGCCTCAGGCATTTATCCAGCCTTCCACCTCACTCTCCCAGTCTCATAATTTATAGCTGACTTGCACATAAAGCTCTTCTGTAGAACTTTGGTCTTTCATTAAAAAAAAAATCATATCTCAACCTTGGGAAAAAAAAATTAACATATTTGAGTTTGATGAGGTCAAACACCTTCATAGAGCAGAGAGCAAGATTTTGTAAAATCTATATGCTATTGTTTAAAACTTAGTATCCCCAGAGAAACCAGAAAATGAATCACTTTTCTGGAATAATATATTTTAGCATCTAAACTAAATTAATGTTAATCCACCCCTGCCATTAGTACATAACTAGAAAAAGAATTCAAAAGCTGAACTTTATCCCTTCGCAGATAAATTCAGCATGCATTTTCGTATACACTGAAACTAGTGAGATCTAGCTATTTCCATTACGATTACTATCAAAATCCCAAAATTACAATATAGTAAGGCAGAAGATTTCATTCGTGTCCTTGAACGTTCTCAGTCCTTAAAGCGAAGAAAAGCAGATAAAAAAGGGATTTAATTTCAAACATAGCCCTTGACAGACAAGTTAAAACTTATAGGAAAGTCATAAAGTCCTGACCAATGCAAATATTTATTACATCTATAATGTAAAAAAGGCCAACTTTATTATCATATCAAAATATAGTATTTGTCCTGTATTAGGAAATGGAAGAATCAGGAGATTGGTAATGGTCTTGAGAGATTTTAATTTCAAAACTGGAAGCTGATATATGGCCTTTCACTCGCAGTAGCAATAAAAGTGTTCTTGTTTGTTTAGTTATCCACCCAAAAGAACTTGTAATCTCAGCTCGATACCCTTGGAAACTGCATGAATAGAATCGCGGCAAACAAAAGCTGGATATAAATCTTGTTAGACAGTCTATAAAATAATTGTCATTGCTTCCTTTCTGAGCATACAGTAGGGAAGGAATCTCATAATGAAGACATTACAGTTTAAGTGAATTTATAATATAGTATATAAAGTTATAATGCTGTCAATAGTAAAAAAGTCTAAAGTATACTAAACTTCCTTCACATGCCTATCTTCAGTTTCTTCACTTAGATGTCTTTTGCTAAAATGCTCCTCTCCTTTTTTTTTTTTTGTTAGGTAAATTTCTGAGGTCCAAAGTCAGGTTATGAATTCCAGATAAACCAGAAGAAACAACACAAATTACCCCATACAACTTAATTGACCGATTCACCAAGCATTTTGAACCAGACATAAAACTACGATGAAAAACCTTTCAAAACATCTTGAAATGGTAGCAGGAGGAAAAAGCCTGGCATAAAAAATAATAAACCCAGTATTTGTGAGCAATTACGAGGATGAAGGTTTGCCCAATGATTAACATACCAGGCTAAGAATATTTAAATATCTCCTCATTCTCTGCAGTATTTATTTATTCCAAATCAGCTACAAGCTTTACGCATCGCTTACAGGGCTTTCTAAATTCTTCACAGAAATTCTAGCTCTTTCATCTATCAAGAAAGGGGCCTCAATGGACTTTGGCCCACTTGAATACAGCTAGAGGCACATCTCATGACTTACGCTTCTGATAATGTTATATTGTGCAAACTGCTTTCTTCCCCAAAACCCACATTTACGTTGGACTGCAACGTACAGCTCAAAAAAGACATAGTGTAACCTGTAAAGAACCAGTATTTCCGAGGCTAATAAAAATTGTCTGATGTAGCAATACTTCTCAGCTTCTTTCCGTGAAATTTAAGTTCCCACTGTTACTGTATCAGCACATCTTTTTAAAGCACCGAATTAGGAGTGCATGCTCCATACTGGTCAAAATTCTGCACTTTCTTTGAGTATAACAATTGTTAGAATTACAGCCCTATGCCCTCTTCATTTTGGAGTACATTTGAGACTTTTTCTCATTGTGAGCAAAACTGTGACTAGTTGAATCATAATTTCAGTGTACGTCCAGGCCCCAGGATGAACAGTTTTAATAGTTTGCATCACATATTTTTGTATCAGTACCTTTGTTCCCTCAGACAGTTGAAGGAACAACAAACACTTTAATTTTATTAAATAAACTGTAACATACAAAGACTTAAATGTTCTGTTTAAAGGTGCTGTTGAAGCTTATTAACATCAGTTTCTCGTGCAGTGCATTCCTCTTTCATAGAGCTGAGTAGAATTTTTGCTACCACAGCCTATCTCTCATTAAAATATATGACCTCAACTTGAATATTTTATAGCCAATACTGAAGAATCAGGAAGGAAACATGCAGGCAATCAGCATAAAGCAGCTTTTTCCAAAAACAATCCCAGCCATCTGAATGGATTTCCTTGAATTATGCCAAAGAATTAAACAAAATTGTAATAATGCCTCCTATTTGCTTTACTCAATGAACACTAGACATGTAGCGTTCCTAAGTTGATCTTGCATGTGCTGTATTAATGGTATTGATATTCCCAACATGTTTTTAATATCTTGAAAATAATACTGGCACAGGGGAAAAAAGTGCAATTTTTATTTGCCTAAAATAATGAATGTAATGTTCGTGGCAATCAGGCCAGGACACGGATACTTCATCATCAAATCAGTTAAGATAAACCCACACTGTTTTCTTCACATCAAAGGAAAGACATATTTTTCTCCTTAACTCTGACTGCAGTCAACTGGAGCTTTACAGCAAAACACAGTAATAAAGAAGGGAGGGAGAAGTGCCCCCTCCCTCAGCATGACAGAAAAAGCAGCAGCTTGCAGAGAAAATGCTTAGTGCGTGTTTTACAGAAATTCAGAGAAACTTTATTCAAATTTAAAATAATTCAAATACATACAGGCATACTATTCCAGTTTACTGAAAGTAATATCAATGCTTCTAAATAAAGTTCTGTATATTCATAATACTACAATTGAAACTAACTATACTCAAACCAGGGAATTTAGAATATAATATATACTTCTCATGGATTTTAAATACAATGTACCACATCAATGTGGGAAATACTGGGATTTAGCAAAAAGTGCATGTAAGTTTCTCCATGTTTAAAAGGCAACTCATTCTACAAAGTAGTCTTAATTTTCAATTAAGTTGTATTCTACCTTCCAGCTCTGCTGCATAAGCTTCTAGATGGCCTTTTGCATATACTAATGCAACATCTTTGCATCTAATTAACTTTCTATTTAAGTAAATGGTGTAATTACAGATTCCAGCATGTGATTAACACACTTTCACCTGTATGTAGTTGGTTAATTATTATTTTTTTTTATGCTGAGCCCTATATATGGATATTTAAGTAGTTCCTAAAAGGATAGCAGGATGCGTGGAGACAGAAAAATGCAACATTTCAAACTGTATTTTGTACACTAAAGCACATGATAAGGACACCAATATTACCAGGCAGCCAAATAACAGCACATTAGAATCTTGAACATACAAAACTTACATTTCAATGGGCAAAATCCATACATCTTGTCAACATCAAAGTTCGAAGTGGTTCCACACCAGAACCAGCCATCTGATCTGCCAGCATCTGTGCAGTCAGCATACCATTTACCACCAAACTTAAAAGGGAATACACAAGGTGCTCCATTGGCATTTCCTTTTATTGTGTAGGTATCTAAGGAGACACAACCATTTAAAAATATATAAGCAATAATAAGCAGTGGATACATATCAGTTCAGCTTTATGGCCATATTATGGCCTATTATAGCAAGCAGTGCTTGCTAGCTTACTATGCAAACTGTACTAGAAATGGGACATTGATAACTTTACTCTCTAGGTCTAAGCTGATACCCATGTCCACAACGAGACAATTTTTTATTGCTTAAGGAGACCACTGACCAGAACTGGCTGAGAAAAGACTAGTACATTCCTAAGCTAAATTTTACATGCATAACAATCAAAAGTATAAAGTTCACACAACTGTGGATTTGGATCCACACAAGAAGCAGTTTTCTTTGTAAGCACAACCAACTGCTGATTATTCTAATAACCCACTCAGCTGCTGATCCTTTTAGACAGGGAAGAGCATGTTCGTGTAAACTTGAAAGATACATAGCACACAGTGACTCCAATATATTATGCCCAAATAAAATTTCCATTGATATCTAAAGATGTTTTTTTTTTCATCAGAAACCTGACTCAATGAAACTTATCAAAGTAACTAAAGCAGCTTTCTGTGTGTGCACATATAATGTACATACATAGATGGGAGAACATACAAAGGAACACTACTTGACAGGGACTGCTGGAGAGATGACACACCAAGGCCACTGTCTCACAGAGCTGCTAGAAAACAAAGGAGGGAGGAACGGAAGGGCATCACTCCATTTCCCCCCACCCACCCACCCCCTGTCTCCTTTCACACCAGTTTCTTTGGTAGGGTTCTTTTATTCTGGCTCTAGACCAAGGACTAATAACTGTAATCAGCTACTGCGTAAAGCCTAGAAAATGCATCCTTTTCTCCCTCAGTGACTATTTCTGTTTAACAGAGAATACTAAATGGGAAGCCAAACGTATTCCCAGATACTCATCATAAATATATGTACGTATGTATGTATGTATCACACATAATGTTCACAAATGGAAATTATTTAAATTATCTTATTTCTTTGTCTGATACTTCAAAGCCAACTCTGAGACTCACTTCAAACACCTAGAAAGGCATCTTCAATGGGCTAGAGCTGAAGATATCAAGAGTTAATTAAACTATTACAGTATAATTCCTATATACCCAAGGAAAACAGACCAAAAAAAACCACCCAAAACAAAATCCAAAAAATCGTAATGAACAGATTATACGCTCACAATACATCTTTCTGTACACATGTAAACAGTAAAAGCCATCATTAACTGTTGTGCAGCACTTATACACGTTCTGAATAACCACAGATTATTTTTTTTTCTCTCTTCAAACGAATCACTACCATGCACATTTAACTATCTCTCAGAATGTTGACAACTTTGACAAAAAAGCGAAATGAACCCCTCAAAAAACAAAGCTCACACTCAAGTATTGCTGCTTTCACCAGAAGTCACACTCACTGGTCATTAATGAGATGGAGGAAATTCTCCTACACTTCTAAATATTTTAATTAGATACACATAGAAATGAGTTTGAAATACAGAAATTAATTTACAGAACTTTACCTTCGTAGCCTCGAGAACACAGATCGTCTGTGGTTCCGTAGACTTTCCACCTACTCCATAAACCAGATCCCTTGTACAGCATAATATTCTTTTCCTGTCTGTTTCCATAGTTGAAAAACAAATCTTCCCCTTGGATTGCAAAGAGAGTCTCATTTCTGCATTCCCATCGCTGAAGTTCACTAGCCTTGTCACAAGGATACAGAGTGATCGGAACCCAGTCTTTCTTCGAAGGCACTCCCAAGCACAATTTGAATGCTACGCTCATAAGCTGGTGATCTGAGACCCACCTGAATTTTTGTGACTCATTGTCTTGAACACAAGGAGCAGTAGTCACTGAATTAGAACTTTTAGTCAGTACACAGCGCTTGTGATCTTCATTATATATTAAGAAGATGCTAGGATCTGTAAGACAAAAAACACTGGAATCATTTGGTTTGAAGTAATCTTACCTGCTGTCTAAATGAAATACGAATCTCGACACTGCCCTTGGGGTTAAAACCTCATCATCTGTTCAGCAAAAGGAGGTGTGGTACTCCTGTGGTCTACACCTGCTAAAGTGACTGTAGGATGCAGGCAAGCAGCTCGGACGTGAAGACATTTCAACTATTTTGTACCTCCACTCAAAAGTGCAAGGCAGCAGAGATGCAGATCTAGCATCTCCTGTAGCTTTACAGCATGGCAGAAACTGAAGAGAAACACCACGCTCATGGTATTATTCCAAGCTGCAGCCACGGGAGTTACTGAAACAAGGGAGCAGGCACAGCACACGCTGCAGATCTTGATGCTGAGCACTCCAGGAGCGCTGGGTCCTTGATCCTGGCTCCCAGGTATAATGAGATGACAGTCATCAAGTTCTTCAGGTTCTGTTTACCCGCAGCGGGGAGTTCTGTTCCCGTAAATTCTGCTAAAATCCTTGAAGTCTGAACTGAGGGGAAAGATATACTTTTAAGCTTTATACACAACCACTTGTAGGGCTGGAACAGCATATTCGTTTTTCACTCAACTGCAGTAATCAGTGATTTCTTTCTCCTTTCTTGCATTTCCCCATTATGAACGAAATACTGACAACAGTGGGATTTGCCATCACGAGGTATGCCTCTTAATGACTTATGAAAATCTACGAGGCTTTTCGTGGCTCCCAAAGTTATTTCTCCCTCTTAGTAAATGGAGCTTCACAGCATGCATCTTCATATATTCCAGGTTTATTGCAAAATTGTAACCACTAGAAAAGTTTTTAGCATCTCTTACACTTGGATGTACTATGGAGTGCAACATTTCTGAGCTGGTCTTGCCCAAAGACTGAGAATTTCTCCTCTCTGATCCTCTTGAGATACATTTTAGCATGGTAACTTAATAGCCCTCTCTGATACTGGATCGCATAATGTGATAGGATGCACAAGGTCTCAAAACTGTGTTTTAACTGGGCTAAAAGTTGGGAAAGAGAAAAATTAACTTATGTGACTCTGGGGATTTAAGCTAATTAAAACATTATTTATTTCAGTGTATGATTATTAAATTAAACAAATTTTATAATGGAGAAATATTTAAGGGGAAAATAGGTTAACCACAGAAAATTTTCCCTTCTCTGCCGAGGCTCCAATGTGAAAATGATCATACTTTTCTGCAGCAGAACAACCTGGGAACAAATAACCTCCCTTAGAGAAAGAGCTGACCTAGACTTATCTCATCCATGGTTCAGTTTCCTTCTCCTGTCCTTTGGCTTCCAACTCACTGGGAAGTAGTGTAAAACTGATGAGCACTGGAGACAGAAATCGTTGCCTTTTGCCAATCTGTTTTACTCACAGACAATACAAGGAAATGTATAATTATCACTGCTGGTGATAACTTCTTTTATTCTGCTTTTCTACTAGCATTTAGCACAATGTTCTTGTAAACTGATATATGCAATGCTTGCAACTCTCCTTTTCCTGAAATGTTTTTTAAAGTTTCTGGGTAGAAGAGATGACAGGCATTTTCACATATGGGGAAAACACTGCCTGATCTTTCAAACTACTAAAATGGTATTTGTGACCTAAAATAACATTCCTTACTTCGTGCAGCTTATGGTATAACAGAGAGGATGCTACGCATGTGAAAAAGCTGCCTCAAAATCAAAAGCCTGGATTGCTGCACCCAAGCCTGAAAAGGTGTGAAGTTTTGGCTTCAGAAACAAAGTCAGAAAGCTGAACAAAGAGGTCCTCTAAGAGGATTCCCATACAACACTTCCCCTGTGAGTTATTAGATAGTCTAGAAGAATATGAAAAAGCCAGATATTTGTGCAACACTTTCTATGCCCTGCTAACTCTTCTCTGTATACACTTGATACTGCTCCTGTCAACATAATGAGTTGTGTCTGTAAAATGGGCTGAGCAGAATGACTCATGTAACTGTTACTGGGTTTCACTGTTCTGCAGCAGTATTTTTTATAGAGGTCCCATAACAGGGTGCCATTCTTCACTATAGATGAGCTGCAGGTGGTACACTTAAAGGTCCACCACAGCGTTATCATGAGTACCAGAATCTTGGTACTTTCAATTATATCAATTCCTAACAGACTAATCCATATTTTGAAAATTACTCATGGCAGGAGGTTCTTCAAAATGCATAGGAACATACCAGGCATAGGAACACCTACCTCACCATTATAACCTGTTCAGGGAGATCTCGTATCTTTTCCCTCAACTGTCCCAAGTAGAACCTAATAGAATTTTTCTCACAGGCTTTCATTTTCCTTTAGCCACCACACTGTGACTATTTGCCTCTGGCCTTGGCTTATATCCAAAGAATTGTGCCATGTACTGTGAAGTCTCACTGGCCAAGTTTCTTTTCCATAGTAGAGACTTCCAGCATGCCAAGGTAACTTCACACTCTGTGGCGTTTGCAAACTATCACAGATTATGCAAGTGTAAATCAAGAAGTAACTCATGGAGCCAGTGAGGTGCTACCAGGGTGAAACACTAATGGAGAACACCAGAAGAGCACACCACAGGCCAGAAACAAGAGAAGGGGGAGCAAGCAGGTAGGACGACTGTCTTCTCCACGCCGACTCTCACTTACCAGATAGCCTACAGTGATTGCTGCTAATCACACAAAGCAAGAAAGGTTACAAGGCAGCGTTATGACATTGTGCTTCGGTAGACCTCCAACTGGAGAGCGGAGGATGCTGAGGGGCTTTTGGGAAGGGCGGATGCAAAACTTTCACTGAAAAATAGCAGTGCACTGGAAATCACAGTAATTCTGAGAGTGACAGAGTATGAGCTCCAGGTTTCACCAAGAAACACAGCTTTCACCTGTTTTCACAGCTCCAATCTGTGCCAACACCTCAGCAACCTTAACATCCCCCCACGAAAGCCATCTGCCAAAATCAGGTCCCCACTGAAGACCAGAGTACTAGAGGTAAAATCCAACACAAAGCCCTTCCTCAGATGCCAGGTGGCAGCTGAGGGAAAGCCGGGTGGTGGCATTAAATCGATGGGGCGCCGAGTCCCCAAGACAGCGGGGGAAACTGAGGCACGGCCAGTGATGTCCCTGTTTGGCACCCACAACGCCACAGGCACCGAAAAGCCCGCCTTGTCTTTGCCCACCCACCACCTCAAGGTGCAGGCGAGGAGGGGGAGACAGCCGGGGTAGACGGCTGAGGGAGGGCCCGAGGGGGAGGCTACCTCAGCGGCCTGCCCCGCCGCACGGAGGCTCCCCTCAGGCAGCACCGGCAGCCTCAAAATGCCGGCGGGCTTCCCCACCTGCCTCCACGCACCCTCCCCCTACAGCCCCAGGTCAGGCTGGGCTCCGTGCCCGCCGCCACCCCGCTCTTTTTGGCGTCCCGTCCCTCAGAAGCCCCCGCGGGCACTTACCCAGCAGCGGAAAGACCCGGGGGAGCAGCGGGAGAAGCAGCAGGAGCGGGGAAGGAGCCATCGCCGCCGTGAGGAGAGGGCTTCCCGCCGGGCAGGTCCTCCGCACTCGTGAAGGGCTGGTGGATCAGGGGAAAGCCCTGGGCTCCAAATGATAAGGAAATATCCTGTCACATGGGGCGTTTTGAAATAACAGGAATTCGCTGTTCAAACTTTGCTTTCCTAAGCTGATTTTTTTTTTTTTTTCCCCCTCAGCGGAGGGAAGAGCCTCCTTCCAGGCACATGCAGGTGATAACGTGGTGATAGCTGAGAGGAGGGCTGGGTGTTTGGGGTTGCTTTTTTCGTTTGGGTTGTTTTTTTTTTTTTCTGTTGTGGTGTTTTGCTGGGTTGTTTGGAATTTTTTTTGTTTGTTTTTAATCCCCTTTGCGACCCTGTCAGCTTTGCGTGCGGGTCAGCGGGTTGTTTCCCCAGCCAAGCAGCCGGACCCGCGCCGGGGGAAACCGGGACCTTCCTCCTCCTCCTCCTCCTCCTTCTCCGTGCTGGGGGGGAAACCCAAGCCTGGGACCAAACCCCCGGGTTTCTCCGGGGCTGTTTGGAGACCTACTTTTTGGGAAACTGGGATTTGGGTAGTTCCCCCTCTCTCCTCCCCCACCGGGATGGGGCCGCGGGGGGGGGACGACACGCAGCCTGTGCCCACGGGTGGGAATGAAGAACTGGAGGGGACGCAGGGGCTTAAAAAGAAAAAAAACCTCTTAACGAGGCATTTTCTGAGCTCCAATAATTGAAATTAAAGCGATTTATTTATTTACTTACTCCTCAGGCTGTGGTGGCTGCATCTGCTGTTTAACAGGATTCAAACCTTGGGTGTGAATGGGAGCAGAAGGAAAGGTTCCTCCTCCACCTGGGGAGGAATAACCCCCTGCTCCAGCACAGGTTGGGGGCTGACCTGCTGGAGAGCAGCTCTGAGGAGACCTAGGAGTCCTGGTGGACAACAGGATGACCATGGATGACCATGAGTCAACAATGTGCCCTTTTGGCCAAGAAGGCCAACGGCATCCTGGGGAACGTCAAGAAGAGTGTGGCCAGCAGGTCGAGAGAGGTTAGTAGTTGAGTAGTTACACCTATTGGGCAGTCAGTGGCTGTACCAAGAATGAGCAATACTCTGAAGTGACACAAGGACCTGTATTAGGCTATTCTTGGAGATTCTCAAAACTAAACTGGTCAAGGAGCTAAGCAATCTGATGTAAATTTCACGTTAACCCCGCTTTGGGGAAGCGGGCATACTGGGTCCCTTCCAACATCAGAAGAGCTACTTCCAAGACAAGTATTCCAGCATCTCTTGGAACCAAATTAGCTCCCTTCATGATCTGAAAACTGCCCTTTTCCTCATCCCTTGCACACACTGGAAATGCTGCATACATACATACATATATATGTATATATACACACACCCTATAAGTATATAGATATATACACACACACCCTTTCTAGAGCAGCACAGGTCTCTGAGCTTATTCACATAGCTTCCATGTCTCATCTGCAGCATACTCCTCAACAATTATGCCTGGATCTGGCTTGATGTTTGGGAATCATCACGCAAATACACGAATCGTATACTCTGATCTGATATCATCCAAGGGAGAGATTTTCTCTTTCGAGACAAAAGGATTCAGCAAAGTCTCAGGCTATAGTGATTGTAGGCAAATAGTTACCAGAAGTCAAATCTGGTAAATAACTAATGACAGGATATACGTGCCCTAGATAGACATATGTTTTCATCTCTCTCCGTGGGTAGCAAGCCAGCTGCCATTTACATTTGGAACAGAAAGGCCTAAATTCCTCTGAAACGGGTCAGACCCTCTTTGCTTCTGGCACATCCAGTACTTTCAACTGGTGACTGTTCCTGGCAAAATACCCTGAAATCCTGAAGTCACAGTAGCCCTTGGCTTTGGAAGATAGAAAGTGCAGTCTAAATGAAATCATATCCAGACCTGAAACATAATATGGCTATTCTGTTTGTGTTGAAGCAAAACAACTAGATTGTTATCCGTTCTTTCCCCTCTACATCCAAGATGTGCTTTGATGTTTGATGTGGGAACTTGCATCTCTCAGATAGTTTTCAGTACTCTCAGGTTCAGTAGTTTTCTATATATATGACCATGAGCATGCAGACATTAGAAATCTAAAAAACATATACTCAAGAAAAAAATTTACATCATTGGTAATCCCTATACCATGTTAAAAAGCTATATACACTGAGCATGCGGGAGGAATTGGCAAAGTTAATATTTCCTTTTTATGCAAATCAGATTACTCTGAAATGTTACCTAACAACTGATTTTGAGGTTTCTGATTTCTAAAAACAAAATATAATAAAATATTTTAGGAAGGAGTACAACCAAGGCTTTAATATCTGTCACTAGAGAACCTTTACCTAGTAAAAGTCCCTTGAGGATACCATTAATATAATGTATAAGATTCACTTTAAATTAAACTAATGCAATCTTCTATTTATTTTTTAAATTTAATTTTTTTAAAATTTATTTTTAAATTTAAAAACCATCAAAAATCCCAACATTCTGCCTTTACTGCAAAGCAAGAATGTCATTGTTCCTTGCATATACTTTAATTGCCTTATAAATATACATGGCTATTGGGAATGTGTGTATACTCCCACGATTTCTAACATTTCAGGTTCAGTTTATGCTTGACCCACACTGTGAAAATAAAGAGAAGTATCCATGCCCTTGAATTTCTAGTTGCTTACAGCTACAAATGAGTGTCATCTGCATAGTTAAAAGCCCCAGTAAATACAGCCCAAAGTTTTCAGATGCTCAGGCCAAGTAGAGAAATTCTGGATGGTTTCTGCTTTCTGTCATCCTAGAGGAGTCTCAAGTGGCAATGGAGAGAAGATCCATGGCTGTAGAACGCCCATTGGCCTCGCATGGATCCTGTCACGTGCCTTTTGTCATTTGATTTTTCCACAGTATTCTGCTATGCCATGTTTCAGAAATACAGCTAGAGACTGGATTGTGGGCACTGTTTTGTATCAAATACAGATAAAAGGACCTTAGTTATAGAGTGTTCACATCTTAAAATTCATTAAAGGAGTTCATCCGCTGCTTCCAGCCATCTCCAGGAAAGCAGGGCTCCACCACGCATAAAGGTTACTTGGGAAGACAAACACCATCGCTCCACAAACACCACAGCACTCGGGCAGTAGCCGAACACCTGCCTGCCAATGGGAAGTAGTGAATTAATTCCTTATTTTGCTTTGCTTGTGCATGCAGCTTTTTTTTTTTTTTTTTTTTTTTTTGCTTTACCTACATAACTGTCTTTATCTTGACCCACAGGTTTTCTCATTTTTACTCTCCTGCTTCTCTCCCCCATCCCACTGCAGGGGAGTGGGCGATGGGCTGTGTGGACCTTAGCTGCTGGCTGGGGTTAAACCACAACAGACACAGGCTAAAACATTGCTTATGAGGATCTTTTGGAGAACTTTACTATACTATACATTCTAATTAGTATATAGCAGTAAGAGAATTTAGCTTTATTTAAACCAGAATCTTTTAGGGGTTAAAAGCCAAGAGGAAAATCACAGATAATTGACAGAAATCTTGAATTTTCTCTGTTTTGTCGGTTTTGTTGGTGACCGACAAACTAAATGTAACTCTCAAATTGTGGAAAAATTATAGTAGTGTTGTGTATGGAATAAGAGCCAAGACACAAACCTATGGATGCTGACCACCAGTCAGCAGCACTGACTTCAAATGCAGCTAAGGTTGAATCAGGGCCCCTTCCTCCCTACAGGAGCTAGTAGAAAGAAGGGTTATGAAAACTTTCAGCACTTTTTCATCCCATCTCTTGCTTTGTGGGGCTTAAGCTCATCCTGTTAACTTCTGCAAACACGAAAAACGAGACAGCTAATAGGAACAGTGAAGAGTGCGTAAGTTCAGAGTATCCAGTTCAGCACTGGTTTTATATACTATTGTCTCAACAAGAAATTTTGACCACTAGTGTGAAACAAAAAAGTGAATCGCTGCCAAGAAAGTAGATTCTTTGCTCTGTAATTACTTTAAATTAAAACTAAATTACTTTAAGTACTCAAGTGTATCCAGCCCACCTACACAACTAAGACAGCAGTACAATTATCCTAACCTCCCTTTGCTGGCAGTGGAGAGAGGGAAAGGAGCAGTTTGGCTTTCATACCCTTCCATGAACACCTCAGATGTCCAGTCTTACCTAACTTCAGCCTGGGCCTGCATTCCTGACCAGGATGCACACATCATCGTGCTAAGCAGAGCAATAGAATAAATACTCAATCTGAATAATCATTTTGTTTTTCTCAAGGCAACACCTCAAGACTGTATTGTGGAGCCCTACAAACCTTTGTTTTTTAAACTACCTTTTCACCTTTCAGTTGTCCAGCATCAAGAAGATGGGATTAACTTCATTCCTCTATCATCTGCCTACAAGATAGGGCTGTTGTATGGGTAGAAAATAGCTCAACTCTGATTTGGGAGTTAAAGTACCTTAGTTCACTCCCAGAATGGAATGTCTAAAACGTGAAATCCATGCTACAAATCCCCTCCAGCCAGGGGGCAGAAAGGGAATGCCACTGTAGTAAGCACTGGTTGCTCTTCACTGTCTATCCAGTTTTCTCTCCCATTCTGTAATAATAAAGCACTCCTGAGTGATAACTGCAGGTATTTTGTTTTAATTACAGTGCTCTGCATGGCCAAGCTGTACACAACCAGAGGAGAGGGACCCACGGCGCTGTTATCTGCACAATTATAAAGCTCTGGACTGCCACTTCTCATCTATCTCCGTGCTGTAAGTCTTTTGATAATAAAACTACTTCTCAATTAACAAAATGAATACACATCCTTAATCCCCCTCATAACTTTCCAAGTACTCCAGTGGTCTCTAGGTTTTCTTCATGCATAATAATATCCAACTATGTGGGTATTATTGCAGAGTCAAAGGTCAGCAAAATTTGGAACTCAGTGGGAGTTGAGCAGAGCACAACTTGAAATTAATGTAATGCCATAACATTCCGATAACAGTTACGATCTTTGAGCTGTTCCCTCAATTCTAGTTATTTATCGTGGTTAAAAGGAGATGAAGCAGAAATGTGGCAGTTCACAGATGAAACAGTGCTTAATAAAGGATTAAGAGATTTTCTTACCAGGAAATATCTTTTTATAAATGAAAGGTGAAAGATGAGACGTGAGAGAGAAAGCTAAAAGGATAAACAGCACAGAGCTGGTTTGCCAGTCTTTTCCATTTGCCATGCCATGGTACAAGCACACAAAAAAGTCCAGTTTAAATTTCGAAACAACAGTCTTTGTATCCATTGTCATTATTAACTCAAAATATAACCATAGACACGACCTGTCAGAGATCTTTCAAGAACTATCATCCTTTGGGACAGAAATAAATCAGCAGGAGACTATTTAAAGGAAACTTCTGAGCAGGTTATGGGATCGACAGGTAACTGTCAGGTAGAGAGTCTGGGTTGGCTTTGTTTGCACAGAAGAGGGTTATTTGGGGGTTTGTTTCTTTGTTTTAACTTTACTTTACATTATCTAACTTTGGATGAAAACATAGGTCATGCTCTGTAACCACAGATTCAATCCTGTCTCACTGGAACAGGAATACTATGGCATTCCTGTAAGTATTAAGACGATACCTGAGAAGTCTTTAAATCATTCTCATCACAGCTGTTCTGTTGGGTAGTAGTTGAACAACATTGCAATGTTCTTTATTATAAATAAAAGTCTGCATCCATGATCAGTATTCCAGTAAGTCTATGCCATCATGAATATTAATACCTAGTATTAGACAGATTATGGTTACAGAAGTTAAACATATGCTAACCTCAAGTTTATGAAGTATTACCCATACTACAGGGTTTATCCATGGGCAGAATATTAGATTTTTGGAAGGAAATGTATGTTAATTTCACTGAAGACACTTAGAATTGCAGTTACTTCTGTTGTTTAATGTTCAAAGCTCCTGTCTTATTCAATGAACTCCTCGAGCCTGGACTGTCCGGAATTTTTTTCACTATTTTTGCAGAATTGAAAAATCGTTTTTCATCAGAAAATGAACTCAGTAAGACTGAAATATTATCAAGTATTATGTAAACTACGCAGTCACTGAGTAGGTATTATTGCCTTTTCAATATAGTAAGGGAAAAAAAAGAAATTTTATTTTGTTATATTTCATTCTGATTTCAACAACAGGATTTTTCTTTTGGTAATATTTCCTGCAGAACAGAACAAAATTTCCACGCCTCTGTTCTGTCCGTGCCAGAACAGACTGAGCATCCCTCCCAGTGACTTCCCTTTCGGCCAGCACCAGAACTGGGAGATGGCCCTCTGCCCCGCGACAGCTCACCCTGTGTTTTGCTCGGAAATACGCCAGATTTGTCTCTCCTGAGAATGGCCGAGATGGATAATGAAGTTTTTATTTGACATTGTTTAGTCACCAAATAATGTCATTTTGATTAGTCCCAAACTGTTTACGCGTTCAGACACAGTTCACCAAGTTTGTTTGAAAAGCGATTGTCGTGCTGGATGCACAAGAGGGGATGACTCATTAGACCACAGCAGGCGGCATTAGATCTGGGCATGTGTCAGCGACGGATGCCTCCCACAGTGGATCTCAGATCTCCACAGCACATGTCCTGTCGCTGCAGCGTCACCCAGGAACATTGCCAGACCTGGTGAACCCACAATTCTCCATGAAGCCAATCACAAGTACCTGACTTAGTGATCCCGTGTCTCGCTTTACTCCTGCCCTCACTTACTTACACTTAAAATGAGATAATTACTACCTCCCTTGACTTACTAGAGAAGCAAATATGGTGATGTCTATATTGAGTATTGAATATAGTGAAATCACAGAATCGCAGAATATTCATGGTTGGAAAGGACCTCTGAGATCATCGAGTCCAACCACACACACACAAAAGATCCCCACAATCCCGGGCACTAGAGCATGCCCTGAAGTGCCACGTCTACACCTTTCTTAAATTCCTCCAGGGATGGTGACTCCACCACCTCCCTGGGCAGGCCGTTCCAGGGCCTGACCACCCTCTCAGGAAAGTCATTCTTCCCGATATCTAATCTAAACCTCCCCTGTCCCAACTTCACACCATTTCCTCTGCTCCTGTCATTATTCCCTTGGGAGAAGAAGCCAACCCCCACCTCTCTCCAGCCTCTTTTCAGGGAGTTGCAGAGGGCAATGAGGTAGGTCTCCCTTCAGCCTCCTCTTCTCCAAACTAAACATGCCCAGTTCCCTCAGCCTCTCCTCGTGTGACTTATTCTCCAGACCCCTCACCAGCTTGGTGGCTCTCCTCTGGACACGCTCCGGCAAAATTTATGGGCCAAAAAGTGGCTGAGACAATCTCAGAGTTATTCTCCCCTCCAGCCTATTTCCAATGAAATAAAAGCCACGTAATGATTTTGCAGGTTGTGGTCTGAGGAGGTATGGGTGAAGGAGCATGACCTGTGAGACAGGGGTAGAGGGAGGCTGGTACTACCTCGTGTGTGGGAGTAGCTCTGGGGGACAGAGCAGGAGAAGACCTGTCGGGGTGCAAGGAGGGGATGGGATGATGGTGAATGCTCCTGTGAGAGAGCACATACTGAAATAGGAGGCTGGGACTGGTGCTAAAGATACCTTGGCTTAATTCTTACCTGGATCTCAGGAGGCTGATGGAGTTGCAGTAATAAGCCTTCTCGATTTTTCTTCTGCTCCACGAGATAAACACCGTACCACCTTCTCTCGATGCACTGTCTCCTGTGCTGGGTCTTTGTGGGAGAAAGATGAAGACAGAAGTTTAAACTGTTCTTCTCCTCTTAACAAAGTTTTGATGACATATGAGGGTGAGTCTAAATCTGTAAACCATCATTTCTGGGAAATTCAACAGCCTTGCCTCGAAGTTTGAGAAGTTTGGCAAGAGCTCCAAAGTTATTAAGAGAAGTCAGAACACGTTAAATACATGAACAGCACCACGCTGCCCCAAAGAACCTGCCACCTGAGAACTGCTCGGTGAACCAGGGGTGAAATGATGGGCTCGGGCCAGAAGCTTCCTAACAGAAGCCATCACTTCAGCTCTTCGCCGGGTGGCATTTTCAGCAGAATTGCCCTGGCATGAAAAAGCAGAGAGACTGAATCACCTTTTCCTCTCCTACTGGGAAGCATTAGGAGGAGTCAGAAAATCTCGCTCTGCCTCAGAGCCGAGCTGTACCTGGTGTATACACAAGGAAAACAGCCAATTTCACTCTTAACTTGTCCAACTTGTTTCCCACTAAAATAAATATTTTTCAAACATTGAGATTGAAGTGAAATGCCTTGTACCACTGTGTAGCAGGCTCAAAAGGCATTTCCTTGAGAATATTTATGAATATTGACTTTGTAAAATCTGAACAGGAGGTAGTGCGGGTTCCCGGGAGCTGTGCCAAGAGGTTTAGAATCCAGAGAAACAGTGCGCCCGTGGTGCACGAATAGGACTAGAATCCAGAGCTCCTGGAATTCAACCTGGGCTACTGGTTTTCCACGTGTTTGTGGCACGCAGCACGGTCACTTTGTGCCACGTTTTACCAGTTTAAGGTACGCTGATGGGGTGTCCTGCATAAGGCAGTCAATACTTGTGAGATGGTGGCCACTGGTAGGAGAGGTTATGATGTTCCTCAAGATAAAATTTGTTTGCAGAGTGAGGGGAAAAGTACGGTTGTGAGAGCTTTCCTCAGAACAGCAGGGAACCAAATTCGAAGGTGGTTCCGAAAACCATGTAAAATACCAAAATTCTAGCCAACAGCACCCAGTCTGGGCCTTAGCCAAAAAATGTCTTGCCCCACAAAACACCTCAGAGTACTGTACTGTTGTCTGTGGCTACTGTCTCCCTTTCTGCACCAGCAGTGGGGATCCGCCCTCACACACGTGGACATCAACAGCACCATAGGGATGAGGAGCCTCACATACTCTCTCTTTCTTCTAGGAAATAGTCCTGTACCTCCTCCCTGGCCAAACCGCAATGGTCCTCTCACCACCAGGTGTCGTTAAGTTCGGAGAGTTAGAAGAGGCTTAGCCAAAAAGTCAAATTACTGAATGCAAAGTTGGTTCTGCTCTACCTCATGCCTTCATCTCCTGTTTTCATACAGATCCAGGTTGTTGATGGGTGACCTGGACTCCAACCTTTGTAGGTATTTCCACAGACTGACAAGACGTTTCTTATGCAAGACAAAGGGAAAAACAAACCAAAAGAAAACCCCCAAACCACACATGGGAAAGAACATCTAGTAAAAGGTAACAAGGTGCCTAGAGGAAACGCATAATAATCCCAAGCCAGGCAGGGTTTGGGATTAGTTGGTTGCCTTTCCTGGTGTCTTGGCTAGAAGCAAGAGGTTGGCCACAGCTGGGGCTGGGTCATTTTGGTGCCTCATTTCAGTGGGAGGTAGGCATCAAAACGACTTTGAAAACGCGAAACTTAGCTGTATGTTTAATCCTAAATGTGAAGTCTCAAAACTGGTTAAATGGCAGTTAAATCAGAAAAATTCAAACAGAAACAATTACTCTGATAGTTTAAGAATAGCAGGTTTTTCCCTTGGACACTCTTTTTAACAAGAACAATGTCTTTTCTATAATTTGCCATCTCCACCATTTCACGGAAGAAACTTCATAATATTTCAAAGCACTTCTGCCATTTCAAGCACTGAGAGAGTCCTTCGATAAAACACACTGATTTTTCACTGACTAGTAGTTGGCTGTGCTATCTGCGTTTAAACCCAAATTAGATGACCTCCACTAGCAATACCAGAAGTGAGGTATCCACAGCGTTCAGTTCAGTACAAGAGTCTTACGAGGAGAGGCTGAGGGACTTGGGGCTTTTTAGTCTGGAGAAGAGAAGGCTGAGGGGGGATCTGATCAATGCCTATAAATACTTCAAGGGAGGGTGTCAAGAGGATGGGGCCGGTCTTTTTTCAGTGGTGCCCAGGGACAGGACAAGAGGAAATGGGCACAAACTTGAACATAAGAAGTTCCACCTAAACATGAGGAGGAACTTTTTTCCTGTGAGGGTGGCAGAGCCCTGGAAGAGGCTGCCCAGGGAGGTGGTGGAGTCTCCTTCTCTGGAGACATTCAAACCCCACCTGGACACATTCCTGTGGGACCTGCTCTGGGTGGACCTGCTTTGGCAGGGGGTTGGACTGGATGATCTCCAGAGGTCCCTTCCAACCCCATATCATTCTGTGATTCTGTGCAGAGGTCGACATCTGTGCAACAACACAACAACTTTGTTCTCTCTTATTTCATTTCATATTGACATTGTCATCTTATCTCAGATTCGTGTAGAGCAGTGGGTTTGAAATCATGAACAACTTAAAATATCTGTATTTTCTGAGAAAAGCTTCCTTCTGCAGTATCAAAACATGCCGTTTGCTTTTTTCTTCCTAAAATAAAAATACTCACTTCAGCTTCGTGCTGCCTGGAGGATTTATATGGACTATTCTTCTTAGGAGCCCTGGCAGCTCTTCCTGCCTGTTATCTATGACCAGAAGTGAGCTGATGTATCAGTTTTTACAGGAAACCAAATCAGCAAATGTCCCACAGGCAGCGAAGCAGGATACAGTAAACCATGCTCCGTATATACATCCCGCGCTTCCTTTACGCTCCTAAAGCTGAGCGCCAAGGGGCAAACAGAAAATGGGGGGGGAGGGAGGGGGAAGCTGAAGGACTTCATAAATCATAAAACCTGATTTTTCCCTACAAACTAGTCAGTGCAAATGTAAGCAATTGAAGATGAACATGGAAGCGCTCAGGATATCGCATGCCGTAGGAGTTGGAATGCTGTCCAAAAAGGCTTGCCTATATATCTTTAATTCTTGTTTGTTTTAATAATTTTCCCTCGTGAGGTACTTAACTACTGCACCCGAACCAGGGGAGTTCTGTAAGTCTCTTGACATTACAGAACGTGCTGCAATTCTGATTTCACTCAGCCCCCTGAATTACTTCACATCTTTTAGAACACAAAGAGGTCACTTTTTACACAGACATAAATACTGCTTGGTTTACGGACATTTGACGGTTTCTATGGGTGAATCCTCCCTATATAAAACCTGTGTGTCCTTCTAGATATAAAGCTTTATTATTAAAGATTCATTTATTTGCACAAAGTCTTCTTCCTTCTTTGTCTCTCCTGATTGCATCATCCATCTCAAGCACCAATTTGCTTTTTTCCTTCACTCTCTCCACCACTCTTAAGTCCTTGAGACCTATCTCATGTGTCATACCCAATTCGAGTGAAGCCAACACTAGACAAATTTGGTAGTGAAGTACTAAGAAAAGAGATTAAATCCATTTCATTGTGGTCTCTTGCTTGTCATTGCTATTCCAAAGTACAACATTACCCCAAAGGATCGACTACTATACTCCCATGTTTCCACAGATTAAAAATAAAAAGTAAAATAACCCAAATACCTGCAGTGAGCTATGGATAACAAGTCTGGTTTAGCTGAGAAATTCAGAAAAAACAAATATTTCTGGGTAATTATGACAGGCTAGATCTGCAGTCCAGATCCAGTTTACGGCACAACATCCTTTACAGTTTTGCACTGGGAGGCACAATCAATGTAAGATCAAAGAACGAGTGAAGCAAAGATTAGGACTCATCCAAAGCATATGCTGGATGTGACATCTTTATCAATACTGAATCCAGCATCCTCGTATCAAAGAATCTAAAGACCCTCCCTTACCCGCCTTCTGAAATGAAACACAAACTCTTCAGGCTTACAACGCTGATATGGATCTCATGCAGACCGATTTTTATTCTTAAAATAAATTAACCCAAGACCTCAATGACCAAGTTTTTCTTCTCTTTTTTCTTTTCTTTTCTTTTCTTTTCTTTTCTTTTCTTTTCTTTTCTTTTCTTTTCTTTTCTTTTCTTTTCTTCTCTTTTCTTTTCTTTTCTTTTCTTTTCTTTTCTCCCAAGAGACAATTTAAAACTTTGTGCTCCCAATGGAAATAGAAAACCCTGGTGACCTTGATATTCTGGTAAACTCAGTGCACAAGATGGGCTTAAATATTCCATGGCCACGCAGGCAGTGCTACAGTGCAGTGAAAGAGAGATTTTTGGCAGACTGCGTTGATAAGAAAGATTCTTAAACCTACAGGATTTACTGCTGTGGAACATGCAGTAGGGCTGCTGATAAAAACCAGTCTGGTGGTAATGAACCCGGAGGTCACATTCCTTCATACGGCAGTGGAACATTCACAAAATTAAATTGCATATGTAGAAGGTCAACACTATTATTCCTGACTGCTGCCCGTATGTGAAACTGTATTGCAACTGTCATAATAACAGTTTTGCCATTAGTAAGGATCCAGAAAATGAACTCCACCACTCAGGATCTAAGAGCTTCCAGTCCCTTGTTTAGGAGGAGCAAGCGTGCAGTGCTGCGTTCAGTCTGGAGCACCCTTTGAAAATACCAACGTGGAGTCGTGCCTCTGGTGTCACAGAATCACAGAATCTTCTAGGTTGGAAGGGACCTTAAAGATCATCTTGTCCAACCGTCAACCTAATTCTGACAAAAATAAACACCCACACAACAAACAAAAAGCAACACCATCACTAAACCATATCTCCCAGCACCACATCAACCCATCTTTTGAACACCTCCAGGGATGTGGTGCCTCAACCACCTCCCTGGGCAGCCCATTCCAATGCCCGATAACCCTTTCGGTGAAAAAATTTTTCCTAATATCCAGCCTGAACCTCCCCTGGTGCAACTTTAGGCCATTTCCTCTTGTCCTGTCGCCTGTGACTTGGGAGAAGAGAGTGACCCCCACCTCTCTACACCCTCCTTTCAGGTAGTTGTAGAGAGCAATAAGGTCTCCCCTCAGCCTCCTCTACTCCAGGCTGAATAACCCCAGATCCCTCAGTCTCTCCTCATAAGACTTGTGCTCCAGACCCCTCACCATCTTTGTTGCTCTTCTCTGGACCCGCTCCAGCCCCTCGATGTCTTTTTTATGGTAGGGGGCCCAAAACTGGACACAGTACTCGAGGTGAGGCCTCACCAGTGCCCAGTCCATGGGTACAATCACCTCTCGGGTCCTACTCCCCACGCTGTTCCTGACACAGGCCAGGATGCTGGTGGCCTTCTTGGCCACCTGGGCACACTGCTGGCTCATGTTCAGCCCACAGTCCACCAACACCCCCAGGTCCTTTTCTGCCAGGCAGCTCCAGCCACTCTGCCCCAGCCTGTAGCGCTGCAGGGGGTTGGTGGGACCCAAGGGCAGGACCCTGCACTTGGCCTTGTTGAACCATCATCCCGTTGGTCTCGGCCCATCAATCCAACCTGTCCAGATCTCTCTGCAGAGCTTTTCTACCCTCCAGCAGGTCGACACTGCCACCCAACTTAGTGTCGTCTGTGAACTTACTGAGGGTGCACTCAATCCCCTCGCCCAGATCATTGATAAAGATGTTAAAGAGAATTGGCCCCAGTACCAAGCCCTGGGGGACACCACTCGTGACTGGACACCAACTGGATTTAACTCCACTCACCACCACTCTCTGGGCCTGGCCCTGCAGCCGGGCCCTTTGCATGCCATTAGCCTGGGAGATGGAGGTCCCCGTGAGCACGGGCATTTCAAATCTGAGTTTGTTGGAACACATCCAGGGAATGTGTGGTGATTATCCTGCTTTTTATCAAAATTATGAACTGAAAGTAGTTTTGACCGAAGCTGCTACTTATTTGGTTAAACTTCTGACTCAAATGTCTTCCAGAAAAAAAACAAAACAAGGAGGGAGGAGTTCCAAGATCATAAATTGAATAGTCAGCACCGGCATTACATAGGTAAGACAAGAGGCTATAAGAGTCCAAATTGACATTATTATACGTAATTGCAATAGATAACGGGGACATTATCACTGTCAAGACACACTCCAATTCAGCACATGCTCAAACTGTTTAAGCAAGACTTGAACTTGGATAAGGAGGATCTGCAAAGTACCCATTAGGGTTCTGAATCACAGAATCACAGAATGATACAGGGTTGGAAGGGACCTCTGGAGATCATCTAGTCCAAGCCCCTGCCAGAGCAGGTCCACCCAGAGCAGGTTGCACAGGAACGTGTCCAGGTGGGGTTTGAATGTCTCCAGAGAATGAGACTCCACCACCTCCCTGGGCAGCCTCTTCCAGGGCTCTGCCACTCTCAAGCATTTTAAAAATCAAACTTAGTAAAGAAAACAGCCAGAAACAAATTAAGTGACCATAAAGTGCAACGATGGTCTCCTCCTGGCAGACCACATGAGGATTTTGCAGCGAATCTCCAACAGTGAGATGTGATTTCCAAACACTGGGGAGAGCTGTGCATCACACAACTGCCTGCAGCCCGAAAGACTTGCCAGGAATCAAGACGGGAAAAGTTGAGGTTTGTTAGGAAAAAAATGAAAGGAAAACACAAACATGGGAAGGAGGAGGAGGTAAGACAGAAAATAGGAGAAAAATGTCAAGATCACCGTGGATCTGTGTGCAATAGAGTTATTGATGTGTTTGAAAAAGAGCTAATACAAATGGGAGAGGGAAAAGACTCACTTTTTCCACCTAGTACTAAAATCCATTTAAAAAGGGAAAAAAAAAGGATTGGTGAAAGAGGTTTGCCAAATAGAGTATTTTGAAGACCAGGCTGGGCGCTCCTAACATGGTTACAAACCTTGGACCCATTATTTGGGCTGACTCTGTATTTTATGAACCTGACTCTCTTTTAGCTGGGAGTTGCCTTTATGTGAACCCATAAGAAAATACCCAGTGATAATGTCCCCGTTATCTATTGGAATTATTACCCAAAAGAAAATAGAAAAATATGCGGAGGGAACACATTAATAACACAAATACCATGATGAAAATACAGAAATATACTGGATTATGCTTAAGTGGAAACTCTTACAAAGTCTATTACGAATTCCACTTCTTAATAGGGTCAGCTAATTAGGCAGACAGACATTTCCGTCAGAATATTATGTTCAGCACAGTACGACACTTTAAAAACAACGACTTCCAAAGGAAAGCATTTATTTTTAAGCACTTAAATCTATTCTATTTGCTCTACCTAAATGGCTCAATTAAAATAATTAGAATAGCCTCCTCCTGAGTAAAGTAGGAGAAAGAAATGAAAAGCTGATGATGAGATTTTGTTTTTTATCTATTATTATTATGAGATTTGGTTGTTATTCTGTTCCATAATGGATTATTTTTCTGAGCAGTTTATGTTCAAAGATGAGGCCAGACCATGTTAAAGAGAACAGTCCCAGCAGCATGGACTGACTGATTCTTGGAAATGCTTAGAGTCTCCACCTACCTGTGTGATAAAAATTGCAGACATTCAGTAATGCTTAAAAAGTTATAATTTCTAACTACTTGGAATTTCTGTGCTTACATTAATTCACTGTAGAATAAAAAAAATACTGTAATTTCAAAGCAATCTGTGGTGTTCTGGAAGTACATCCATATTTGTCACAGATTTAGAAACTTTCTTCTTTTTTTTTTCAGGGAGTTGCAGAATCAGCCTATGCTCTTGAAGGACATTATCTCACTTTGGAACATATAAATCAACACCCAAAAAACCTAGACACAAACTTTGATAAATGGTTGGAATAGCCTGCTCTTACACTGTTAACAATCAACATTCTCCTCCATTCCATCCATCCATCCATCCATCCATCCATCCATCCATCCATCCATCCACCATACGAAGTCCTTAGCGATAAACTAGAGTTCAAAGAATGCACAAAGTCTCTAGCAGAGACAAACAAGACTGCAAAAGCTGTTAAGTAGGGCTGATCAGAGCTGGAGCACCTCTGCTGTGAGGACAGGCTGAGAGAGCTGGGGTTCTTCAGCCTGGAGAAGAGAAGGCTCCGGGGAGACCTTCTAGTAGCCTTCCAATATCTGAAGGGAGCTACAGGGGAGCTGGGGAGGGACTCTGTCAGGGAGTGCAGTGACAGGATAAGGGGTAATGGTTTTAAATTGGAAGAGGGGAGATTAGATACCAGAAAGCAATTCTTTCCTGTGAGGGTGGTGAGACACTGGAACAGGTTGCCCAGAGAAGCTGTGGCTGCCCCATCCCTGGAGGGGCTCAAGGCCAGGCTGGATGGGGCTTTAAGCAACCTGGTCTGGTGGGAGGTGTCCCTGCCCAGGGCAGGGGGGTTGGAACTCCATGATCTTTAAGGTCCCTTCCAACTCTAACCATTCTATGATTCTATGATTCTAAATGCATGGTCTAGTTGGAATGAAAGCCGCAGTAAACTCTGAGATTGTATAAGCATAATCACATTTTTAACAACTACAATGTGTGCTGAACCACTCATAAAAGTTTGTGATGGACTCACCACACATACTAAAGTAATTGCCTCTCTGAATCCTGCAATGGATAAAAATAGCAAATAGGATGCAACTATCAGCTTGTATCATTAAACCATTTGGAACTAAACTTCCGTCCCCGTAAAGAGAAGAGCTGAAACCTGGCCAGTTCCCTCATGGAACCGTGTGACCCCTGAGGAACAAAAAATAAAGCCAATCAGAAAACAATGATCCAAAGTTAATGGCCAGGTGCTACGTGAAAACACGCTGTAGGTCAAGGCAACATCACAGAGACCTGAAAAATACACGGCTCAATTGTAGCAGTTCTGTGACTGAACCAGCGACGAGGGAAGGGATTGTACCTCAGAGACTGAAGAGCAGGACTGTCTGCATCTCAGAAAACAAGGCTTCACGAGAGACCTGAATGATTGCAGAAGGACGACCTGCAGAGTGGAAATGTCTAAACAGAAAAAAAAAGAAAAATATATATAAAATTAATTACATTTATGATTTCCCAACCATTATTATGTGTGGGCATGCTTACTATAAGGATCAAGTATAAGAAAGCATATGAAGGAAGGAGATAACCATTAAGAAACGTATATAGTACAAGGAATGGATTGAACATATATATTTATTGTTTTATATATATATATTTATACCGGAAAGGTGGGATGTGGATCCTTTGCATTGCTGCCGCTGAACTGCAGGATCCCACTGAATCCTGCTCAGCCCAGGGCTGCTTACAGCTGTGCCATCAATTGCTTCCTACCTCCTGTCTCTCCTGAATAAAGAAACCCAGGCATTAAGCCTGCTGTTAATTTGAACTTCATGGATAGACAAATTCAAGGGAGTCAAGTTCCTGGAAAAGGCAAAATTAAGAGAGTGGTTTGAGCAAACAAGGCAAATAACTGCTCCCTGGAGGGATCAGAGGGACTCCAAAACCTTGGAAGGAACAGCCAACAGGGTTGGAAGGCTCTACAGAGGGATCTGGACAGGTTGGATCCATGGGCCAAGGCCAATGGGATGA
>JAHREE010000163.1:1353417-1372204 GCA_033628505.1 Tringa tobata | reverse complement strand
TGCCGTCCTGAGTAGCATGATCTGACATGCTCTGGGTGGTCCTGCTTTGGCAGGAGAGTTGGACTAGATGATCTCTATGGTCCCTTCCAACTCTAAAATTCAGTGAAATTCAGTGAAATTCAGTGAAATCCAAGTGCAGAACTTGGATCAAACATTACCATAGTGGAGCATGTCCCACATTTTTTACTGTGTTGTTTCAGTTTGGCAAAGGAAAAAAAAAAAGTAGAAATAAGTAATTTTTCATATTTTTTACCCATAGAACAGCTTTAATCTCTAACCCTCCAGAAAGGGTACAAAAAGAAAGGGTACAAAAAGAAAGGCACAGAAACCATAATCACAACCCGTAAATCTACCGTTCACATAGAGGAAGGAAGCAAAACATTTTTTCTTGCTTTATTTGATATTTACCGATATATTCATCAGGTCAGCAAGTAAATGCACTCACCTTTAGCTAAATCCTCCTCTTCCTTTTTGTTGGCTACTGTACCGGGATCTTTGGCAACTAGAGCTGGACTTGCTTTTGCCTGTTCAGCAGCCTAGCCAAAAGCGAAGGATGCAAAAATTAATTCAACAAAAAACTCACAATGTGTTAAGTTCACCATTTTGATTTGTATTCACCTGCAATGTAAAAACCTAAAGTAAATCAGAGCATTTCACCCCTCATTCAAAGGAATGTTTTATTAAGACAACACGGATTTCATTGTCTTTGCTAAACACATTATAGAATTCAAGACTACAAACTGTAAAATACAGAACTGAGGATAAAAGGAAGTTTTGATACCCGTTAAGAACAACCACAAAACCTAATATACCTGTGAACCAATAGCTGGGAAAGTAACTCCTTGCTCCTTAAGATTTTTTATCATAGCAGATATTAAACTAAGCTGTGGGTCGTTCTTGAATTCATCAGTCCATTCCACCATAAGGGCTTTCAGCTTTTCACAAACTTTTGGATGACCCTGCAAGAACAGTAGAAACAAGTTAAATAATGTAGGAATCTGTTCTTAGTTCCTTAATTTCAAATAATTTCATACAACTATATAGACATTTTATTTTGAAGTCACTAAGGGATACTAAACTATACTAAGGAATATCTTTATTAGAAAGGGAGAATAGTTCCCCAGCATTGTGTTTGTACTGGTACAATATGTCCTAGGCCCTAAATAAAGTAAAATAAGGTTGCACAAAAGCCCTGTATAATCTCCATTTCACCACACGTGTATTTAGTGTTTCACTGCTCTTATTTAATGTAAAAATGAATTTGTATATTTATAAATTAACGCACCACACCCCACCTCACCCAAACAGAATACATAAGTAACTGTAGGAGTAACCGTAGTGTGAAGCGACATTCACAAAGTTCTTTCTTACAACCACGGTCTTCCCAGTAATCTTGTACCCTTTCCCCCACCACCAAATTTCCAGTCTTACAAAAGCAGATTCCATTCCACTTTCGGATTACCCCAATCCTGTGCCTGATTGTGCTTTTCTACAAATCGTATAAATCAATGAAATGCATTACCTTATTCAACACGTTGCTTACTTCACTGGCAAAATCTCTTGAACAGACTTCTAAATGAAAGATTTTACCACAGTTTGATACACATGCTCCTAGAAGCTAAAGAAAGAAAGATTAGAACTCGGGGAAGATTTTTTTGCAATATAGCTTTTCAGGAAGGAAAAGCTCTACATTAAGAAGAACCTACTGTTAACGCTTGCATAGCAACATGGGGGTCTTTATGGTTCACTCTCTTCATAATAGACCGGAGACAGTCCTTTGGCCTAAAAAACACAAAACAGATTTAAAAACACGTAACGGAATGAATACATGACAATGCATGACAACACTAACAGACAGCAAGCTCTCCCAAAGATCATCAGTTAATTATTTAGTAGCTTATAAGCGCAACATTAAAAAAAAAAAACAACAAAAAACAGAGTTAACAGTTGCAGCCATTTCTATCTGTAGGATTGCTAGCTTCCTTAGTCATCAAAACGTCTCAGTAAATTCCATTATCTTTTGTAGTTAGAGAGAATTACTGTAAATACTCCATAAATGCATAAAATCCCTTACAATTAAAGAACTGAAATTCTCTGTTGTCCATGCATTTACTCCTCTGTATTTCACATATATAGGTAAGAACATTTGCTTCCATACTGGTTACTAACACCCTCTTGCTACCTTTTTTTTTTTTTAATTACCACCACTGTGTTCCTCAGAGTCTGTTTTAATCTACAGAATAACTTTTCCAAAGAAGATCTGCAATGAACCAGCAAGTGCTAAAAAAAACTGTTAAGGCATTCAACATTGAAGTTTCTACAATTAAATACAGAAATAAAGTCTTACTTATGTTGTGGTTAGAAATAAAGAGAAGAGGAAATTTAAGAAAGAATTTGAATGGGAGTCTCAGATACAGTTTAGCATATTAAAATCTGTGTGAATTTCTGTTATTTTGGTGGAAGGCTGAGCGAGGCTGGGGTAGGAATTACCATTTTTTAAGATCAGCATTATTTGTTGAACAGCCCTGAAAAGATAACCCTGAAAGAGGGTAAGTAGGGAAAGAGGAAAAGAGAAAGTAATTTAAACTGAGAGATTTTCTGCATTTCTGGAGTATTCATAGTATTTTTAATTTTTTTTGTAAGCAAAATTATTTTTCTGTTCAACTGATATCCAAGAACTAACATGAAACTTAGGTATCTTACACCACTGCTTGGCTATACTATATTTGGCAGTGTCTACATTTTACAGAAATGCCCACCTCATATTTAGTAGTACTAATTATAGAAAATGCTGTCACACAGCAAGACTACATATCACTCAGTGTATACCTATACCTTCACAGAACCAATTATTACAAATGAAGGCTATAAGGCAAGCACTGTCTTTTAGCTGTTGATTATCCAAGACTTCTCCTAAGTTCACTTTGAGAAAGAATACATGCTAAAATTTTCAGAAATAACTGATTTTTCTAATCATTAATTTCTGAGTAGGACTATCAATGGGATATGTGAGCAAGCACAAAAAAGTGCATGTACCTTAATTGTTAAGCCAGTATTTATAAAGGTAGGGTGCAGGATTAAGAGCTTAGCAGTTTAGGAACAGGAACACTAGCCTAAGATTTTTCTATTAAGGAATCTAAAGTCTTATTAAAAACTAATAACAGGAAAGCCTCAAAGCCAAATGATCTTTCACGTGTCAAGTACAATTTTGAAAAGGTAAAAAAAAAAAACACCAAGAAAGCCCTCAGTAATTAAGAAAACCACCTTAAAAATAATAAATCTCTTTGGTCATGTATTTGACTGTTAATGTTTTAACATGCTTAAATGTTAAAAAAAAAAATTATTTTGATTACATCTCCACTGAAAAAAAGGCTTACCAATGTTTAGTCACACAGATTAAGAACTGCTATTCTTGACAGAACTGTAATCCTTACTTTTACTTCAAATTAATTCGTCGTAAGATTAATTTGAAAATTATGAGAACGCTATGCAGAAATCAGAGAGAAGGCACACACCCCACGAGAACAGAATTCTATTTATTAGGCATTTATAAAAGTACTGGGCCACACTTCTGCTCCAATGATTCTACAAATCACAATTTCAGAAGCAGTATGGTAAGTGGGAATAACAAATCAGTAGGGAGAAAATAGGGCAAGATACAACAGAAGCTATGGTACTCCAGATGAATATATCCAGAAAATGTTCATTATAAATTTCAGTTTTAGTTTTAGAGAGGAAAAAATAATGTATTTGATTATATTTTATTTAACAAGGACAAAATTAATAGCAATCGGAATCTAAAATGCTACTTTGTACAAAACATTTCATGTGTTTTCAGGAATTTATCATTCATTTACAGTCTAAGATAACTGCCTGTGGGGCTCAAGACTACAAAGGTGACCCAATTTTCCTCCTTGCTCCTTTAGAAACAAGCTCGTCAAAGGGCTTCCTAGTCAGCCTGTTTAGACACACACTGCAATGACTATGTAAGATGCTACTGAGATTGGGTAACTTGAGGGGAAAAAAGAAAAAAAAAAAAAAAAGCAGGTAGTTTGGAAGACTGTCAAGTAAGCAATTTTACTGTTCTCTCTTGTATGAACAGGCACAAAAACAACCAAAGAAGAATCAGCAGCTAACCAGAATACTGACTCACTGAGGCAGTGATTAATCCATAAGGAATCAGGACAAAGTTAGGCAAGCAGCAATATAGACCAAACATTTCTCAATGACAATTCTTCAATACCCAACCCAACAGAGAGTGCTGCAATGAACATTTATATTTTCTCAACCATTGGTATGCTCTCCCAGTCACTGACTTCTTTTTTTTTTTTTGCAGCATCATTTTTATTAAGTAACTTTTCTGGAGAAAAACTGAACTTGTGATAGTTTCAAATATAAAGATTGAGATGTCTCATTAAGGTAACACAAAAGGTACAATCACTTCAAAGCCAACTGCAAACAGAATTAGACTCAGGAACTGGCTAGCACTGAACTGAACGAAGAAGGAGGAGTGCATCATACTAAAAGATACCATATGTGGCCTTTAATTTTCCCTCTTATTCTGCTTAATTCAAATTTTATAATGTTATTTTACTCAGAGCTGATAAGCTACAGAAATAGTTGTGTAAGCATTTTAATTGCAGAAAACCAACACTATGCAAAAATCTATACATTTTCTGTAATCAGAAAATTTAACATGCCAATCAAATATCAGTTCTCAATGATGCTGTATAAAAAGAGAAAATAAGATTGCCTCTAATGGTAAAACCTTTGTTTTAATCATATTTCCATATTGAAAAGGCAGCTTGCTCACTGAGCTACCAATATTCCCCAAAAATGGGATGCAAACAACGTAACAAGCAACTGCTGAGCTGAGTTCCTAAAACAAATTCAGAGACTTAAAAAATGTGTTGATTGTCTCATAGTTAGACAAATTTTAGATCATCTCAAGAACCTGATATGCAAAATATGGAGAAATATATAAAAAAAAATACTTTATATATGCTTTTGAAAAAAGGGCATATTATTAAAAATACTACTGAATTTACTGTCTTTCCAGTGTTTTCTATGAAAATTTTGGCATCAACTCTAATCAATTAGATTTTGAAATTCAGAAAAAATAGAGAAAATAGTCAGAGAGATTCAGTAGAATTCTAATTTGCTGAAACTTCCTTTAGTTGGTTGGATTAAGGGTTGAAATAAAATTTTTAGCCATTGCTGATTCTCTGTAACAACGGTGTTGCAATATAAAAACCAGCAGTAGCAATTCTCTGAACTTTAACTCATTTATCTTAAGAGAAAATGTAGCAGCTTTGTAGCATAACAGGTTTCCAACAATTACTCTGGATGCAAACCAGTTGTTGGCAGACCTAAATGAGACAACGTGCCCGGTACCACCGTGGGACAAAAAGTGCCACTTAATGAAGAACAGCCCTTCTAGTCTACTGTGGCTTCACATGTAAGATGGTCCACATCTAAAATGCTGCAGGCATGCCACGGAGCTTACAGACTGCTACAAAACAGACATTTTTATAATCTAAACTTCTGGCAAGAACAGGATCAGACAGCTTGTATTGGACCAGAACTGGTTAAAAGATTAAAGCGGATCACAGTTAAGAAGACTGGCATCCTTGCCCCAGGAACTTAAACTTGCAGGACAATTTCAAACAGCATAGCATATCTCATTTAAACTTCTTAATGGGGAACTTTGTCTTGCTTTACCTTCCTACAGCATGACATAATTCATCAAAACAAAGAAAATCCACTATCAGCAAGTTTTAACAGAATCTGAATTTAAGCAACGAGTCAGCTGACAGCCTATTACAAGCAGGGTAAATATTACAAAGGTTAAAGTCACAGCCAGGATCAAACCGCTATTTAAAAAAAAAAAAGGAAAACACACAAAAAAAACCCATCCCAAAACCAAACAAAACCCACAAATTGTAACAGAAATTCCAGATGTCCCAAAGAATTCTTGCTGCACGTTACCAGAAGATCTCTAGCTTTGTCTGTACTCCCAAGCAGCAGTCTCTTGCAGCTACATACATTTGAGCACTGTGCAGGCTAAACTGCTGTGAGACTCAGTCTTGCCTCTGAAAATGCTTTCAGTGATTACATAGAATACTGAAGCCTTCAATAATATAGTTATTGTTACAGGCTCAGCATCAAAATGCACAAACAGCAGAAATGCAGTTTTACATACACAGACTAATATGAAACATTATTAACAACTTGACAGCCGTTATCTTAATGGCAATAGCACCGAAGTCTCAATATGCCACGCTATTTTTAAGTACTCCTCTAGAGACCATCTCTAATCCCAAGGAATAAGCTTATTTGCAAACCTGTCCTTTGGAACAAACGTCCCAGGTGGGGTTTTGCTGTCTGGCTTTTCCTACTGTTTCCCACACTGTTACAAGGCAATCCAAGTCGTTCTCCGAGAAGACTTTCACTAAACAGCAGCAATGGCAAAACTCTCTTGCTGAGGCTATTCCCTACCTGAACTGTTACAGGGAATGTTTGGAGAAGACGTATCTAAAATACCTCCAAAGTCTAACACTATGCTTAACAAAAACACTCTAGATACACTGAAATAATGTCTTTAAACTGTATTTCTTTATTTGATAACTCCAATTATACTTTAACTTTTCAAGTCCAAAAAAACAAGTGCATGCATAAATTCTGAGAGAGCTCAGTAAAGGATCATTAATCAAAGCATTAGCATTTTAAGATGTGATTCATTTAATATCACATTTTCAAAAACGTACATTTATCAAAGCCCTGATATCATGGAATCACGGAATTGTTGGAGTTGGCAGGGAACTTCTAGAGACCATCCAGTCCAACTCCTCTGCCAAAGCAGGGCTGCCCAGAGCACATCACTCAGGATGGCATCCAGGTGGGGCTTGAAGATCTCCAGAGAAGGGGACTCCACCCCCTCCCTGGGCAGCCTCTTCCAGGGCTCTGCCACCCTCACCCCAAAGAAGTTCTTCCTCAGATTGGAGTGGAACTTCCCACGTTCCAGCTTCTGCCTGTTGCCCCTTGTGAAACATAGAAACTCATTGCTTTCTGTGATAAAACACAGCAGATGCTTTATACCTTTTTTAGCAAAGTTTGGCCATACAGTTGAAGCTCATAGTCTCCTTATCACCCAACTGGTGAAATATGGGCCAGATAAAAGGATAACAAGTTGGGTGTAAAACTGGCTGGCCTCTTAAACTCAAAGAATTGTCACCAGTGGTGCAAATTCCAACTAGTGGGCAGTAACTAGTGGGGTCCCTCAGGGATCTCTGCACTTGTAAGATGGGATCTGGAGTCCTACGGCCGCTCTGGGGCTCCCCACCGCAAGGAGGATATTGATGCACTGCAGTAAGTCCAAGGGAGGGCTGCCAGGATGGTCAGAGGAGAGGCACATACAAGAGAGATGAAGAGCTGCTTTCAGTTTTGAGAAGAGAAGACTAAAAGGGGACCTTACTGCTTCCTACAACTAATTAATCAGAGAATGCATAGAAGATGGAGCTGGACTCTTCATCACAGCTGCACAGTCATGACCAGATGCAACAGGCAAGTTGGAAATGGGGAAATTGTAATCAGATTGCAAGATTATTTATTTATTTATTTACTTACCGTGAGGGTAGTTAAAGACTGAAACGTTGCCCATAGGAGTTGTGGAAACTCCAACCTTAGAGGCGTTCAAGAGTCAACACAGGCTTGAGCAACCTGATCTAATTAGACCTGTTTCGAGCTGGAGGGTTGGACTAGAAGATGACCTCTGGAGGTCACTTCCAACCTAGATTATGATTGTGTAAGAAAAATCCCTGATGAAGTCTCCTGGGTTTACAGTGACACTGCTAAAACAGATCAGTTTATTTATTCTCTTACATTGGTGAAAAGCTGCTGTACACAATCCTAGTTTTAACAGATCAGCTAGTATGTTCAAAGGAAGAACTGCAAAATATTTGAGCAGGAAATCATTTTCCTTTTAGTTGGAAATTCAAGTGAAATTGAGCTATCGCAAAAGTCTATGCAAGGTAACAAAAATTCCATTCCTCTCATCTGAGACTGAAGGAACAAAATTTAAAAAGTTCGGGAAGGAAATTTCTGAAGTCACTTACCCTGTGCGCGACTGTCCAACTTTATCACAGATGTCTAAGATGAGGCCCCAGTCCTCTGCAGTGTTCATCTCACTGGTTGCTTTCTCTGATGAATAAAGTATAAATAAATCAAAATACAAATCTCAAAAAAAAAGATAAAATAATTTAACAAAATTGTCAACAAATATTTTGCAATATTACCTCTATGTATGTTGCTAAATGCATGACAAATCTCTATATTTAATAAATTCATATATTGAAACTGTTATACCTAATACTTTTAAATTTTCAAATGTTCACTTGTGGCCATGAATTTTAACTCATATGCAAATATATATTTGGGGGTTGTTTTCCCACATAATAAAGATATACCCAGAATACGACAAAAGTAGCAAAGCTATCAACCGATTCTTCTTTTTTTTTTTTTCAATTTGGAACTATAAAGTTTAATAGGATATGAAGACCCAAAGCATTAATTCACTGTTTGAAGAGTCAGATACAACCGTAAAATGCTGTCTTGCATTTCCTTTCTATGTATTACAATTCAATAGGAGGATTCAACAATTCATTAATAATCACTAAACTTTTATCTTCCCATTCTCATCTCTGTTTTGGATGATATATTCCACTGTCTCTTTTCAGCTATAAAGACCACTAAACCAAAGCCAATCAGGTAGAAGTCTATTGGGATTCTTTCTTCCAAATCTTTTGAATAGGATAAGAAGAGTCCCGGCTCTAGAGTGAAGAAATAGAGAGAGTTTGTGGAAAAGAAAGATTCCACTTAAAGGAAAAAAAAAAAAAAAAAAAAAAAAGGAGACTCCCTCCCTGTTTCTTCCCCAGAAAAACTCAGGTACACAGAGAATAACAATAAATAAAGTGTTAAAGGAAACTGAGCCTTACACTGCAGCTCAATGGAAGATTAAACACCGATAGATCTGATTAGGACTGGAGAGCATAAGGGAACGTACAAGCACTTTCCACTATTCACTAAATAAAAGAAGAATGGGTGCAGAATCGTACACAAACTGTTCCCTATCCCCACTTAATCTAATATTCACTTCTTAATCTGCAAAACACAAAATATGCTTCAGCAATGAGTACCATCCCTCAGGGAATGTCGCAGACCACTTAGCTTTATGGAAGTAAGCAAAGATTTCCTATAAAACCTTATCTGCCAGGAAAGATTCCTTATCCATATTAGCACTTGCAAGACTGCAGAGAAGAGAAAGACAAAGCAAAACATCTAATCTCCAAAAATTACTAGGAATTATTCCTAGTTGATGGTTTGTCCTTATAAATGAGTTTCCCTGCCCTACAAATTGAAGTCAGGTTACAGTTAATTAGTTCCTTATTCAGAACAAAAATGCAGAAAAGCAAAGCTCTGTAGTTATGTGCTCTCAAAGCATTTCTGCCATGTACAAGAAGAATGATAACACATCAGTTGTACTGCCTGATGCAAGGAAAACAGCAAAGCAGCACACGGAAACCCTAAATGGAAGTTAGTTACAGTTCTATATGTTCTCTCAGATAAAGTAAAAGAGCACCGCCTCTTCTCTCTAAACTGAATCTCTTCTCTCTGAACTGGGGGGGCACGTGGAGAGAAGGAAAAACCCATAGCAGAACCACATATTATACTTTTCCTGCTTGTTATTTATCATTTTAATATAGCCAGCTCTCAGTCCTCTGTAGGCAGAATTCTTGTGCCACAGGTGGTAAGACACCTGAACCGAATGGCGTAGAGCCATCACAGGCCAGGATAGTCTTCTGTAATCACAGTCCATGAGTACAGCAGCTGTACTGCTTCCAAAGCCAGCCTCAAGGCTGAGGCACCAAAACTGCTTTTTGAAACATGGAGCCCAACACCATGGAGTTGTACCTGAGCTGAAGGTGTGCCTACACGACATTCCCAAAACATACAAAACAGACCGCACAGAGGCAGTTTAGTTCCAGGACTCCACTGTTTCCATTCATTGCCAGTTCTGCTGGAGCCAGCTCCAGTCCAAGTGCGTCTGCGTGATGCTCTCCAGAGCTGCAAGTTCCCACCAGGCTCAGAGCTCACACGCAGCCTCAAAAATCCACACCGTTCACCCACATCTGATGTTGTACTTCAGTCAGCACATCCTTCAGCAGTCAGAGCTGAGAAATCCAACGGAACGGAAACATTGACCTTTTCCATTGTTCTACATGAGAGGCAGCTGTCCGTACTTTCTGCTGCAATTGATCCTTCTTTTCTCACAATGTCATCAGAGAGAAATGGCATGGCAATTGGTTATGTTTTTACAAACCAAAAAGTAAACCAATGCATGCTTAAGGTTTAAAAATAACAACTGTCTTTTATGCTAATTTAAATAGTTTGGCTAAAAGTAGAAATAAGATGGTGACTGGTGAAATCCCCAATCCCTATCAACCACACCGATTACAGCCTTCACTTTAATTCCCAGTAACATTATGTGGCAAATTCATCTACAAGGACAATTACAAGTTTTCTACCATGGCTAAATTCCCTCTTGGAAGTTGAATGTAGTCCCATATAAAAACTGCCATTTGCTTGCAACATCTTCCCCCTCGTTAGTCAGGATGTTTCCTCCACCAGCAAACGCTAAATAGCTCCTTCCTAAAATTTCAGTCTGAAACCCAGTTTCATTGTGCATTTTCTGTCTCCTGTAATAACAAGCATCCGTTAATTCCCTTGGATAATAAAATTAATCGTAAGACGTGTAAAACAGAGCGTTTTAATTGCATTCTGTCTCAAACAAGGGCAGTTAAAAGTTAAAGGCAGGCATACTGTGAATGTTAGCAGCAGCTATCTGACATTGACTGTCCACCAAAAAGGCCACTATCTGTGTCGGAGCATTAGCGAGTGACTATCGCCTTTCACCACCCTGGGAACAGGAGCAACAAAGACACTTTGACAAAATTCCCAGGTGGCATCAGTGTTTTGTAGACAAAATTATGACTTAAAGCTACTTAAGCTACATTACTTACACTATTATCACTTAAAATCCATCAATGCTCTCTCTTCTAATGTGAGGCACGCGTTCACAGCCAAAAAAAACTTTTATGTACCTTGAGTATTTGCCTACCCTGACTAACAGCTGGCACCATACCAGCCTTCAGGTACAGCTGACATGTCACTGTCAGACTCTATCTTAGTACCAAAACGGACTCTGATAGGGAAGGAAAAACAGACATTCATATTTAAAGTCTTAGGGTAGGTTGGCAGGTAACTTAAAGTAGAAATGTTCATCATCTTGCATCTCTGATGAAAAATAATTCTGCCAGAGCAATATTAATGTTTACTTCAGACCCTATCCCTCCACTTTATCATTGCTACAAAATCTTATTCAACTTGTCAACTTGAATAAGATGCCAACTGATGCCAAGTCAGGATCAGAGAACATTTGAGACTTTACTGAAACAACTTTTAAAGACACCGCTGGCTCCTTCATGAAACCAGTGTTCTTTAAAACTTATTCATGCTATATCAAACACAAAGGAAAACAGGACTATGTGACACAGAGGTATACACGATGGAACTTTGTCTCTAGTTTTCCAAAAGAGCTCTCTTCCATAAAGCTGTATCACTCTAATTTCCCAGCACAAGCAAGGCATACAAATTAATGTAGTAACTGTAGCCAGTACAAGACTATAAAATCTTACTCAGGTTGTAATTAGTAGTTTTCAAATTTTACGACTGCTTTATTTTCCCCTTTTTTCATTACAGGTCTTCAACTTTCATCTTTATTTTTCTAGGAGTTTATTTAAAATTCTTTGTCTTACAATTAATTCCACAAAGACAGACACACAAAGTGGTAAGTACTGCCATTTCAGAGGAAAAGAATACTCAGAACTATGCCTTCTTTGGACAACAAAAATAACAGCGATTCTGCACAATATGAGAATATTGTTCCAAATAACTTCAACAATTTATTTAATTCCTAAAACAAAAGCAAGACACATAAAGCGAATATATAGAATTTTTCAGCCACAGAGCATGGGATCATTAGGTTTATAGAATCCTAGACTCATAGAATGGTTGGGGTTGGAAGGGACCTTGAAGATCATCCAGTTTCAGCCCCCCTGCCATGGGCAGGAGCTTCTCCCTTTATACTTCTTCTGTACTCAAAACACTAATCATACTGAGCCACACCAATTCCACCGTGCCCAACATGCAGTCTCTAATATATGTTATTCCTAAAGAAGCAGATGCCTAGGAAAATATAAAAAATAATAAGGTAAGCATTAGCTGTACTTCCTTACAACACACCTTTCAGTGACCAACTATTTGCAGCTTCCTGACTCCTGAGTCAGAAATGGTGCGTCAACTGCATAAACGTAATCATAAATCACGTATAAAACAAATAACTAAAAAAGTGTTCTGAAGCAAAATGTATCTCTGCTGATAGAAATCTCAGCTGTGTCCGTATCTTCAAAATTTCTCAATAATTTCTAGAACATAATCTCCTTCAAATAAAATATCCATATGGTGAAATCATAATACCAAACGCATTTTCTATCTTCTTTTCTTTTTTTCCAACTAAACCTTTACATCAAATTTATACAAACCTAAACATCATCTGCCTTCCAAAGAAAATGCCATTCCTCAGTATAAATTGTGTCTAGTCTCACTGAAATACTGTACCAAAAACCCAGGAGACAATGTTACACCTACTGATCAGAAGCCAGGCCAGAAAGATCAAAATACACGTGTTACACTACTTTGGTTGTGGAGAAAGTACATGGGCTCTTTTGGGATACCTACAACCAGCCTCTCCTTGGGTTGTAAAGTTCATTAATATTTGTTGAGGCCCCATCTTCCTCCAATTTACAAAAACGTAAAGGCTTGGAGCATCAATAAAATTCTGTTTTTTCCTTTGGTTTTGTGCATTATTTAGAAATTATAACCTTAAAGACTACTCATGCTAATAGCAGCATTTCAGAGGGAAGTCTTGGCAGGTTTTAGCTTCAGATTTACTGATGTTTATTTTTTAAAAAAATCAAATCTTAGAACTGAGCTATTTTTCTGCCACAAAGTCTCAAAGCTGTTAAAACTACCTAGAATTTCAAGAAGTAACAAAACCAGATCAAAACACTCCCAAAGCCAACACTTAAAATGTACGTGATTTGAAGCAGTTAAAATAAATATGAGTAAAAATTGTCAAGATGTTCTACTAAACTAAGGACATAATTCTATTTCCCCAGTTGCATTCTAAAATGAAATACTCGAGTTCTTAGTGACTGACGTTACAAAGAACAGAAGGGCTACAAAAAGTCTTCAAAAGGATTTCACTCACAGACTAAAACTTCCATCAGTTTCTAGCATGTTAAAAAATCCTCAAAAAATGCATTATATCAATGAAAACACCATAGAATTAACAAAAAATTCAACACTCCCTTCAGCCTTCTCTTCCCCTCTCCCACTGAAAGTCTCTGTTTTCTTCGCAAGGCCAAATAAGTTTCTCCCTCTCTATATAAATGCAAATACTAAAATTCCAAAGCATTGTAAAAACATAAATTAAGTACTTAATCTCTTCAATAGAGTTTAAATAGTCCTGAAAGACTGAAAATGATTGCATGTTTTTCTTTCTTCTTGCAGTGGCTCACCAAGAAATTCTGATTGCATACAGTTCCACATCACTGAAGTAATTAATTTTATTCTTTTTGTCTGTCAAATAAAATGAAGAAATGCATTTGTTGGCCCATTCTAGAAAAAGCACCACTTTAACATTAAGCACTCTGCACTTCACTAGCATGCTCAGAACTGCACAGAAGAATACGTCCAACCAGATTCCTTTAGACAAGATTGAAAATGACCTCTAGCAGACAACGCCAACACAGAAACTAGAATTCCCTGTTAAACCATTAACTTCAGTAAAGCTATTAACCAACTTCTTCAGTTTAACCGTATCCTCATTTACAGTATTCCTAAAAAGTCCTCATGGGATCACTTGTAGAAGGCATCCTATGAAAGCATCACTCACTGATCCAAGGCAAAACAAGCAGCAGTGACTGAGCTGACACGAGGCCACCTCAACTTCAGAAGACTACGTAGGATCTCACCATGCCTGAGGCAGCCTAGCCAAGATAGACCTCGCTCAACTCAGTAAGCTGAGCAGAATGGAGACAAAAGGATTCAAGGTCTGGTAAGACAACGCTGAAAACAATAGTACAACAAGTGGGGCAAAAATAATTTAGATGTTTAGACGTCTTATGGCAAACTCTTAACACATCCATGGAAGTCAAACTACCTTTCACCCAGAAATATTACAACAGAGCAGGAAGGTGAGCACATTAGAGATAAATGACAACAGTAATTATTACTCTGTAAATAAGGTGTATCACAGGTATGTTATACTAATAAATGGTGCCAGGATCTATTTACAGAGCCCCACAAACCAAGCCACAGTAGAAGCTGCATTTCAGAAGGAATATCAGCAAGACACTTAACTTTTCACATCAAATATACAGTCTTATTTTTATCTGCTAAAGGAACAGATTTTACATGTTAAAGCACTACTTTGATTCTTCTGAATTTTGATATTATAATGCACACTGTCACAGCTGAAATGAAGGGAAGCACTTAAAATGACAGCTCTTCCATGGGAGGAAAGAAAAAGAATTACTGGGAAGGTACAATCTACAAAAACTCTTTTGCCTATGGAACATACCATGTTGGCTTCAGATTGTCCAGCTGAACTCAAAGTCTGGTGTTTCATTTTCAGAAATGGAGAGTGGAAAAGATTTTCTTGTTGGCTATTATATAGAAGGAGTATTCCACTCACTTTTATCACTGTTTTTCAGGCTGGCAAAAAAGTGCCAGCCTCATGACGAGCTGAACCAATCTGGGGAATTCTTTCCTTGAAGCCAGAAGCTAACTCACAGTCTGCAGGCTGTATAATTATCTGGGGTTGAGAACCTCCTTTGCAACAATTTTCCCTCCTTTTGACAAACCTGGCCTAAACAGAAAAACGCCCAGCTCAGAGAGACACGTAGCTGGATGGTTTTGAAAGTGTTGGCTAACCAAGGGGATAAATCTCAAGCATAATGAGTTTAAACAGCAAGAGTATTTTATTACAAGAAATTGCTCCATGGAAATCATGATCAAAGCATCTCTTACATTCTAATACATTAATCTATATGCTGTCAAACCATAACATCCTTATTTACTCACATGTAATTCATGCATATTATTAAATATCTAAAGAGTTGTGAGCATAAAATGATCAGTAACTGCTATAGCTAATAAAACATGGGAGAAATCATTTCAAGTCACATCGGGTTGACAGTTCTACTACATTACTAAACTACCTGCTTCCTTTCCTGTTCCTGTTAAATAGTAAACCTGAATCTTTCCTTTCTTACCACTCCTGTGGTGCCTCAAACCACTGCACCAGCTACATTCAGAACTAGACTAACATCCAAAGCAAATGTGAAAAGCGCCTTTATCCTTTACTGTCCAGAAGCAAGAAAAATCATGCAAACCCCGCCCATGTTTTTTGGACACCTGCTGTTAATATCATGTGTGATTTTATGAATACTCACACCAGAACCTGTATTTATCACAGCTTATAATACTTCAGAAACTATAAGTTTACAGCAGGGAGTAAAAAAGTTCTTCCAGTTCTTTTCTTAATCTTAGAGATTAAGTTCACAATGCTCGACATCCAGTTAGAATAAATTATGCACTACATTAAGTCCAGAGTTACAGATTTTATTCTTGAGATAACATCTAAATGACAATTTAGAACTGCTTTAGCAGTAAATTCTTCATCAAACCAAGCCTAACCACCAAGACAGTACTAATTAGTCTGTCATGACAGATTAGCAGACAGTCTTTTGGTTCTTAAAGCATGTTTCACCATTATTTTGCCTGCATCAAACTTACAGATAAACCTGCATTTCTCAGAAACAATTCTCTGGGAGTAATTTTATTATTAAGGTGGTGAAATACGGCAGAAATAGACTTCCCATCAGACTAATAAGAACACCATTAATTCTAACTCCTTAAATGGAGAGATAGAGTCTCTTAATTATAACCTCAGCAGTGCGGAGTCTTGATTTTTTTTTCTTTTGTTAAATTCCAATATCATGTTTCTTACTTGGACAAACTCTCAAAAGGTTCCCAGACTTGACTGTGAAAATCCACACTGACTTGTGTCACCACTGATTTGTATCCCTTCCTAAGAATATCCTAGCAATATTGTTGAAATATTCCTAAATATGATAAAAAGAGTGTTCAGGGAACAAAAAGTATCCGGAATTCACCAAGAGATTTGGACTCTTTGAGGATGACAATGGCTTACCTCCTCAGGTCTCTGGGCAGATTAAAGTATTCTTTAATATTATGAGTTTAACAGTAGCCTTAATCAACATTCTTTTGCCGATCACACCTAAAGAAAAGGTGCACCCCTCAAAAATCTCTGTATAAAGTTGAAACTAAATGGTAAGCTATTACGGATAACCAGGTTGCACAGCAGGAGCATGCTAACAGGACTAGCCAAATGCTGATGACTGGCCAAACTGAGAAATTTCTCCTTCTGAACTGAGAGATACTTATGCTCCTCAAAACAATGGAAAACAATGTAGTTCCAGATGTGTTCTCTGCAATCCATCACCCTAAATGATTCCAAAATCATGTCCAACAATTACACAGTACCGATTAGCTGTCCAGCAGATGAGAATGCACAGCGATCACAGCAATACTATCAGCTACATCAATGTCCAAATTTGTATGAAATTAAGAACAGCTTTTGACTGCCCTCCTGCTTCAGAAATCTGATTTTCAAAAGAAAACTTTCTTGCTGGGCAAGAACAAAAGCAGAGCACTCAACTTTCGTTCTGAGAAAAGAACTGAAAAATAACACTACTGCTTGACAACTTTTCAAAGTTTCCTGAGAACATAAGAGCTTACTTTAAAACTGACGTTATCGTATGAAGCCTGCCAACAAGTTCATCCAGATAATAGCACATTCCCAAGGGGCCTCAGGGAAGAAGGGCCCAGGGACACTTTCTGGGAGACTTCTTCATTCCCATCTCCCTGGCACAAATCCAGTTAAGTGATGGATAAAGGCAGCAGGCTCCTGCAAGCAGGCTGCCACTAACTGAACAGCCTGCTGCTCCTTTAGCCTCCCTCAGGACACCACGGAAGGGGCTGTGCTGAAATTTAGCCCGGTATTCACTAGCTTCTTTTCCAAGAATAATTTGGGATTTACTGGTTATTTCCCCGTGCTCATACAGAATAATACTTTTGAAAAATAGCTACTGGCAATCCTATTAGGCAAGCACAGCAGGTATGGTGCTGGCATCCTCTGCACCTAGAAAACAGCAAATAACCCACCGAAGTAACAGTTGGGGGCTACCACCCTGAGTTACAAAACTTGCAGTGCTGACAAGCACATCTATCTGACCAAGTGCTAGAGAAACCCACTCAAGCAGTCTGATCTTCACTGCTAGGCGGTGGCTGGAGGAAGTAAAAAAGTGAACACTTGCCAGAAACCTCAGCTATCGCTTTTAAGTCTTATTAGTTCAAATAATTCTCACAGATAATATTACCAACGTTTCAATCTTCTAATGGTCCATGGGAAACTGGCAAGCAGTGCAATCTCCTGCTCATTTTCAACTGCTAAATTACACTAGCAGACAGCGAAACAATTAGGAAAAATTTACTACTTTCCAAAATAAGTCATTGTCAACTTTGCCACCAAGAAAATCATAAATTGAAGGGCAGTCTTTAGCAGAAAAGTGTTCCTACTGTTCAAAATAGGAAGAAAAATGTTATGCATTATTAAGATGCAACAGACTAAGAAATCCTGTTAGCATACATACAGAATTTGTGTCACAGTCCTTCATTTATGCACTAATCCTTCCCCCTTGAAAAGACACATACTTTTCAAACAGTTTTGAGTTGTTTTCTTTGAAGAGCTGGAAGAATTAGATTGGAACCCTGACTTGTAAAGTTGGATCAACATTAAGAAAGAAACACTGTATTTGTATTTGAAAGCTGCAGCAAGCATAAAGAAATTTGTTCCGAATATATACAGAGTTATACTGCTAGAAGAAAATAATTTGGGGAGGGAGGGATGTACTTATCCAAATATGAGAAAAAGTCCCTTTGTATTATGCTGCTCCCCAGACAAAGCTTCTATCTCTCAAAGTGAAACAGACATGAGCAGCAGGTAGGAGACAAACCTTATTGCACAATCACAAATCAGACGTGCAAAACACATTGTTAACTGCCTACACATTACGGAATCACAGAATTGTCAGAATTGGAAGGGACCTCTCATTACCTTCAGGTTGGCCACATCAGCATTAAGCATAATTTTTGTCAAGTAAAAGCCAGGCATTTCCTCACCATCTAGTTGGGCCTTGGAAGGAGCAAGGTGGGGATGAAACCTGATCACAGCACGTCAAGTTTGACTTGAAAGGGAACGAGCAAGCTCCCGCAGGAATTCTCTTTAAAGCACTGAGCACAAAACGCTTTGACAGTTTTCTCATGCCCGTCTGTAAAGCAATCGTGGACGGTGCTTTTTACTTTCCATCCCTTCAGCAGCGCCCCAGCCCCAGCTTTTCTCACTACTTGTTTCGCTATGCGGCAACGACACTTCAGCTAAGCAGGCCGGCTTGACTCCCACCGCCATCCCCGTGCTCGCCCCCCTCGCCCGCAGCCCCACGAAGCCAGGCAGGGCCCGCAA
>JAHREE010000163.1:1325202-1343898 GCA_033628505.1 Tringa tobata | reverse complement strand
GCAGAGGAAATGGTGTGAAGTTGGGGCAGGGGAGGTTTAGATTAGATATCGGGAAGAATGACTTTCCTGAGAGGGTGGTCAGGCCCTGGAACGGCCTGCCCAGGGAGGTGGTGGAGTCACCATCCCTGGAGGGATTTAAGAAGCATGTAGACATGGCACTTCAGGGCATGCTCTAGTGCCTGAGATTGTTGGGTTGTGTCTGTTTGTGGATTGTTTTTTTGTTTGTGGTTTTTTTTTTTGTTTTTGTGGTTGTACTCGATGATCTGAAAGGCCCCTTCCAACCATGAAGATTCCGTGATTCTGTGATCTCCCAGTCTTTTGATGTGTCACAGGGAGCAGCGCTGGGTGCAGCTGGGAGGCAGGTGAGCCACCACGCAACAAGCATCTGCTTTCTCCCGGACAGTGCTAACAGGGAGAATAGAATTTACTCTTTTCCTGGTAAATCCAGATTTCCACAGGGCGGAACACGTGAATGTCCGTGTCCCGTCATACTCCTGTTGTTGAGATCAGTGGACATTCTTCCGCTGGCTTCCATCCAAATCCGACCGGTCTGACGTTGGTAGAGGGCCAGGACAAGTAAATCCTGTCCTGTAAATTTAGATCTGAATGATGTACTTTAAGAAAGTAGAAGGTAATACTCCACCACTTCTGCGACTTTCAGATTAGGAGATCTTTGTCTCCATTATAATAGATCTGACTAACAGGATTTAGCCTCTGTACGCGGTTAAGCTCCTTGGGGTTACAGCCACTTGATTCCCAATTCAAAAGAAGTAGGTGTGAATACTCACATATTGCTTTATCCAGCTGTCATGGCAACAAAATCCTCAGAGCTGCAATGTCATTGTTAGTCAGGTAGCAAAGGACAGCCAGAGGATCTTCACTGCTTCCACCCCCCTCAAAGGTTAATACCACAAAAAAGCCCTTTTCCAAAACACTGAAATCCCCACTGTTGTAATACCTATTTCAGGACCATTGCAATGCAATTGTCTTCATACATGTGGATAGATGTTATACGTTCTCTTTAATGCCCTGTATTTTTCCCTCTTGTTTGATAACCCAATATTACTACTCCAACCTATCTCTTTTCTAATAGAATATATTTTAAGAAATATAAAAAAGAAGACTGGCTAATAATAAATATGTTACAGAGGACCTGAAGATTAATTTGTGAAATAGCTCCAGATAAAAAAAGTACAGCATTTGTAAACAGACAGCAGCCTGGTGTAATATGCAGAACATTTGTATGAACTGACTTCTATGTGCTACGAAAGAAATAAAATCAAATAGAACATAGTTTAAAACATGTCTTTTAATTGATGATGAATTTCTACAGTGCTACAGTATTAATCTCTAAAACAAATATCTGAATCTATAGCTCAACAAATCTTATAATCTTTGCAAATAAATAAGTTATTAGAAGTATCATATTGTGTTGTTTTCCTGTGTAAACGGCTAATGATAATGCATTTCAGAAAAAAATAACAAGATCGAGCAGCTGCAGTGCATTTACATTATTAAGAATCTTTAAGTACAATTCTATACATGATACACTTAGGTAAGTATTTCTGTACTCACACTTTTACAAAGCCATCAACTGAAAGGACATAAAATACATTCAAGACTGAACAGAGAAGCAAGAGAGCTGTGAATAAAAAGGCAACATGTTCCAGTCGATACAACATGACACAGACAGTATAGGACACTTTAGCACTCAAAACCCACCACCAGTTGCCAGCCTGAGCTTGACAGCAAGTTCCCATGAGAGGGCCAGGGTCACCCAACATCCAGGTCCTCCACGGCCTGTCTCGGTACAGCCTTGAGTTCCCTTGTCAGACTTGTCACTTTTGTGACCTAAGAATTCACAAGACGGGTCTTCTCAATCTGCTAATTCCTAAGGATGAATCACTTATGGACACCGGTGAAGCCTTCGGTCCTACTCAAAGCACTCAACAGCCCTGGAGCGGCACCGGTGAGGGACGGTACCAGACACTGCACCCAGAGGACCACCATTCAGGGGTGCCCTCATGAAAGCAAGATTAAGGCAAATATATTAATTTGCCACTTTCCCAGCCTTGCAAAGCTCAGTAGGCACTAACAACTCCACAACTCACCGGAGCAAGAGAACGCAGAGCTTTGCAGAAACAGGAGGTGTTTGTTTCTTCAACAGACATTGTAACAAACAAACACAGAATAAAACTCTTTAATGGGCTACGGTTAATCATCTATAAAAAGTGTATGTTCAGCAGGAATTTAAATTATGAGCTAGTAATAAATAATACAGTATCGTTGAGCACATTTTAAAATATACATTATGAAATAAAATTTAATTTTCAGAAAAGCTTTCAATCTTTTTGTTCAAAACCACATTTAACCAATCCTTTATAAACAACTGCAGCCTGTTTGCCTGCCTGAAAATTTTGATTTATGAAGCACTCCTGCCTAGTGCAGAACATTTATTTGTATGAACTTTCCTTTTTTTTTTTTTTCCTAAGGCAGATTAAGTACAAGCTGAATTCACAAAAACTGTTAATGGAGCAACTACCTTAAATTAGAATTTATTGCCATGGTTGTAATTTGGTTTCGTTCTAGTTTATTTAGTACACATAAATATCCAAATATCCGTTAAAGTAAGCTACTGTGAAGACTGCAAGCACCACAGTCAGAGTAGTGGCCAGACCTAGATTTAAAATGGACATATTTCTTTCTGGATTTCTAAGAAAAGGCAGGTTCCCTCTGGTCACAGAAAAGATCTCCACGCACCTCCCTGTTAACTACTCACTGCAATCCGTCCACTGACACGACCCTGGCTAAATGTTAGGTTCAGTGGGAGTTAGAAGCAGCACACTGCATCCTGGCATACCAGCACTGCAAGAACTAGAGGCTTAAGGACAGTAAAATAGCTGAGCGGGGCAGGAAAGCCCCTTCTGTCACAGAGATCCTCCCAGCTGATCTCGTGAGCTCCCTGGGCAGAAGGTATGAGAGCACATTGAGCTGCTTCTTTCTCCTCTGCCATCCCGCCTGGCGAGAGAGATGCCATCTTTAACTACTGTTCACAGTGGCCCCGGTGACCCTCCTGGGGACACTGCAATTTCTCAGCATCATATTCCTTTGCACTGCCCGTGCCCCGAGGCCAGGATGGGGTCCTCTCGACGTTCCGGGCAGAGCTGTGAAACGAGGTGGTTCAGCCCATCTGTCCTGGAACAGCCTTTCCCGGTGGGAACGGCGTGCGAGTGCCGGGGAGGAAACTCAAGAAACCCAACTGCTTTCAGGGGGAGTTTATAAAACCAATAGTAGGAAATGTCACTTGAATAGGAATCTCCTTCCAAATGCCTATTCCCATGTATTGTCATTAAAAAAGCCTCCAAAGGTCATACTCTATATTAATCCATTCCAGAAGGCATATATAGCACGAGTAAGAAAACACCTTTATATGAACAGCTTGTTAAAGACTACATCAAAACATTAAAGACGCTGATGTTTGAATACAGTTCTAATCTTTCATAAACAGGAGGATTTCAATGCTTTAGAAAATTATGAATATTGCAGAGAGGAAGACAAAAAAGACAGGTGTCAAAAAGAAGTTGGAAAGGGAGCACCATATGAAAATCATACTTAACTTTTGATGTCTATTTAACAGGCTAATTAAATGTCTCATGATGTTATACTGAAGTTTAAGTAAGCTACCTAGGATAAAATCCTGGCCCATCTGAAATCGATGGAAAAGGGACTTTTACCTGCAATTCTCACTATCTTTGAGAATGTACTAAAACAAAAGGTATACATTGAGGCTTCAGAGAAACACTTCAACCAAAATGAAGAGAAAGGAAAGAACATGTTGCTTGCTTTTCTTTGAAGTACATGCCACGTAAACTAATCTACACGGCAATCTGTCTGGTCTATGAAATATTGAATGCAATACTGCAAGTAATTTTTAGCTTTATTTTTATGCATTTATCATTTAGCAATATTCTTCTGTAGCTGTAAATGACTTTTAATATTGCATCACCACCTTGTACACTGTTGCTTTATGAAAGTGCAAACCCAAGATTTTGGCAAACAGTGCTGTATTTTTTTCATGTCACATATATGAAAGGATATAAAAATAGCTCCTTGATTGACAGAAGATAATATCCTCAGGCCACAATGAAATAAATATAATACAGTATTATAGCACAGATATTCCTTTTATTACAGGAATAATATCTGTGAGATACACTCATCTGATCAAGGATTTTAAAATCACATCTTTAAAGTATCCAATGCATTTTCAATGAATTGATAGCTATGGTCTTCAGTGAGCTGCCCTGACAGTAAAAAGAGACACAGAACTTAATCTAATCTTAAATTACTCCTATTTCATCCTGCTCTTCTGCTTGCTAATTGAGAAGTATTTCTAAAAACTGCCATCATGTTCCTCATGGATCAAAAAGCAAGTGAAGTTTATAAAACAGTACTCTAAGAACTTTGGACAAATACAACTGCTAGTCTGAACGTGTGCAACACAACTCTTTTGTGATTCAGTGTTGTAAATGTCATTTAAACTTTTAATAGTTTTAGCTGCATATAAAACAGAGAAGTAATAAATTATAGCACCTTGCGTGAAATTTGTTCTAAAAAATACAAAGATTACACCTTTTAAAATGGTAAGAAATACAACTATTCTATCTCAAGTCCACTATGCACCTGTCATTTGAAAGGAAATGAATTTATATGTAATGAAGACATGCATAAATATCACAAATTTGGGGCACAAAATGGAATTTGAAAGTTAGTTAATAAATCCTCAAATATATAATAAATCATCAGATTACCTGACACACAGAATCTACAACTTTCAAAAAAGCTGTAATATCATAGAATTATTGAAGCTAAAAATGGAAACTGCCTATTCAAGTATGCAGTTCAAACTCTTGCCAAAGGAAGATTATTTTCCACTACTGCATTACATCTAACTGAAAACCTTCCAAGAAATCATGTGTGTTGATAAGCACTACTGTGTCATTCCATAACCTAACCAATCGCATTGGTAGGATCTTCCTCCTAAAATTCATTGGATATTTACCTTGTTTCAAATTCATATAATCAGTTCTAGTTACACCTTCATACTTAGAAAGCCTCTTCCTTTCCTTTCTCACATAGCAAAAAATTATACACACTGAAACGTTCAACCTTTCTGACTTCTTTCTCACTTTAACTGATTTGTTACTGTTCTCCAACTTTTCAGAAGATTGCTTCAATTCCTCCCTGAGGTACCCAAAATATAACACTGTCCTCCAGAAATGACCTCAGCAATCGTAAGGACTATTCTGATTTCCAGCTGCCTGATGATGCAGCTTTTCTGCATGTATACTCTTCTTTTGACACTAGTGATGCCAGAAACAACTTTGCTGCCTACATTATCAAAGCTTCTTATTACATTATTACATTTCAATCTTCTCTCTAAGTAGCCAAGTTTCCTCAAATGCATTACCTTTTCTCTGAATCTCTTAGGCTGTGTCTAATTCGCTGGACCTCTCCCACTCGGGTATCAAATAGTGTAGTATCATCTGTAGCTTTTATTAATATACTGTAGATCCTTCTTGCAGATTACTGAAGACATTAAATAGAATTAGGTAGACACAGTATAAACAACTAATGGGGAGGGAGCAACTAAAATTGCACAATGGGATGATTCAAAGATTTATACTTTAAGATGCTATTTCAAATATGTTTTATCCCACTTAGCTATTTAAAAGAAGTTAATTAACTCACTATAGCTACGGTTTCTAAAAGCAATACCATAATTTTTTCTGCATACATAATTCAGCATAGAATAGGAAACAAGCTGACAATCAGTCCTCCTCTGCAAACGAGTCCCATTCCAGCCACTGATCAGAGAAAGGTAAGCACATCAAGTCAAGTCCTCAGCACAAGCTTTTAACCAGTTAATGTTGTATCTATTATTCTACATGTCTTTAAAATTACAAATGAAAATACAGAGAGTTCTAAAGTTGCACTGACAAGAATTCAGTTCCTTTCAAAAGTTCTTCTGGAATTCTACAGTGTAATCCTGTAAGCCAAAGAACGTTGAACAACATGCTAACAGTAATTATAACTGGAAAGGTATTATTTAATATAAAGCTTAAATAACATTTAAGCCACCTAGTCTATGAAAAACACCATTACCTAATTTATGCTCTGTTTTCCAGAAGACTCACTTTCAGTACAACTTATCAACTCTCCTTCTGTTCTTGACGACAACCACACATCATTAACAGAACTTTCAGAGTAGAAAGCACAGTAGCCAATCATTCCAATTCTTAAAGCTATTTGCCAACCTATTAAATATAAGAAAATAATTCATCTGAAGAAACGAACAAATAAAAATCAAAGTGAAACCAAGGATTAAAAGGTAAGTCTGAAGATATATTAAACATAAAAATAATACAGTCCATGCTATTTAATGCACAGTTGTTTATTCTTGTTCCATGTTTTAAAACTTGGACTCAGAAAAATCACAGGAAGTTTTGGTTTTTACCCTTTTTTTCCCCCATTAAAAGCACCATAGCTACACGTCTTGATTCAATCGTCCTTTTCCACAATCACTTCTCCATGAAGCACCCTTCTTCTCTGCCGCAGCATGTGGAAGTAGAGTTGTGGAAATACTTGATCAAAGCATGAAAAAAAAAAGCAAATTAGATCAAAAAATTCAACAGGTCACATAATGGAAAAATGTAATTTTGCAGAATGATGAACTGAGGAAAAATGATGGCACATAGCGCTAGAATCGGTTAAGGTAAATAAGAGTAAGTCAGGAACATTGCAATGAATTGCAGAACAATAATTACTCAAAATTCAGACACAGTCCCCTGAATGTATACCCTGTGTTCAAGGAACTTCCACACTTTCTTTCTATAAACAGGACTTAACCACTTAACCTCGAAACTGTGCTAAGGTAAGCATGTTTGAATTAAGGAGGACACAAAATTACCCGACTTGTTCAAGTCTGAAGTGAGGAGCTCCCTCTCTCCTGGCTCTCTGTTACCTATGATATTACTGTCCTGCTGATACGCTTGATCCTTGTATTTAATGGGTAGAAAATTGGATTTATTCCTGAAGCATTATGTTATATAAACAATTGTAAAACTGTTAGTAAGTTATGATAGCTTAGGACATTTTTCTACTTATATAAATCTCTCTTGTTGGCCTTCATGATTTCTTGTGACAAAAAAAATCACGGCACATGTCCATAATATGAAAGTCCCCATTTAAGGTCAACTTCTAAATTGAACACCTTTTATAGATGCACATCACAGACCCCTTTAACCTCAATTTTTCTGCTTCTCAATGCCTCTCCCTAATCTCTTGCCTCATTGTGCAGATTATCTAAAATATCCTATCTGCCTAGTTTGGTCTAGCCCCACTCACGGTGTCGTATCTGAATCAGGTTGGTTTCTCCTTGTCTACACTGCTTAGGTACCAGTGGAAAGAACACTGGAAGTGAAAGACAGATACTCTCTCTAATCTTAGCTCTGGTTAGCCAACTGATCTGTGGCTCCTGGTATCCAGAAGTACAAGGACAATTTGATTAAACCAGGGACCGAGCCATGTTCAGAGAGGTTTGGGGGTGGATTTCAATGAAAATGAAATATTGGAGAATATTGCTTCAAGTTTTTCCTGAGCATGCTCAAATGGTGTTTTTCAGAGGTGATACGTAAATGGGTATTAATAGCAACAAAAGCAAAGCAAATCTCTGGCACAACTTGCAGGACAATTTTTCAGCTATCGTTTCAAAGTGGCAGAGGCAGTAGCCATTCTCAGCAACAGAGTTACAGCAAAAAGGTTTTTTAATTTGTCCAAGTCTTAGAAAAGTTTTTAGCATTTTCAGTGAAATTTTTCAGACAGCTTATGTTCTGAGGCAGATAACAGGATGGAAAATTTCAGTCTAACCAATTAAAGCACAGCAAAGCTTGGGGTAACAGAAAGCAGGCTTTTATAGAAGAAAGCATTCAGCAAATTTAACCACAGGCAGCATTTCCAGCACTGCTGATGATTGATTATCATGTTATTAGCGTTACTACAGTTAAGTAATACTTACACGGCACATAGGAGAACATGACAATAATAAGGAAGTAATAGTAGTCAAAGGAGACATTGTATTTGTTGGGAAGTCTCAGTGAAAACATTCCTGTTTTCTTCACATAGGGTAAAGCAGCATATATGGTTAGCAGTTCACCTGCAACTCCAGCAGGATACAAAATGATAAAAAAGTTGTATCTGCATTAAAAGAAAAACCCTTGTGAGAAACACCCCATGAAGTTGAAATTTCCTCCTGTTATTATTAGTGGCACAGCAATGTATTACAGTAGTTCCTGCACCAAAATCAAGGACTTGGCACAGAATACCAGTTTCAGTTACTTTGGATAGCGTTGCTTAGATTTACAGAGAATGCATTCCTCAGTCCTTTTATTTAAAAACAGTGAAGTATCAGAATGTTTGTATGCCTTTCTAATACTAAAGAATAAAAGAATCTGCAAACGCGTAGTCTCCAATAATGATTTTTTAATTTTTTTTTTTAAATTTACTGATCTTGCTCCTGTTGACACTGGCAGGATTCAGACCCAGACTGTATCCCAAATTCAGATGATCCTACATATCCTTGGGACAGTGCACGCACACTGGGTCAGCTCAATGTAGTACGATTTCTTTGAAGATAATGAAAACACTGAGAAACATCAGAAGCCTGTTTTACCCACTGCCACGTGGGAAATCCAAATAATACTACATTTACCACTAATGGAAACGGAAATAAAAAATAAAATAAAATAAAATGAGACTGCCAGAAAGTCGTGAGATCCCTTTTAAAATGGGAAGAAGATGTTCAAATAAAAAGTGAATAAAATGTGGTTGGAATGCCATAGGCCACACAGGTGGTGACAAAATGAAAAAGGGTTTGTGCTGCCTTTACTCGGTGCAGCACGGAGAAGCAGTTTCTCCTAAGGACCAGCTCCCAGGTTCGTGCAGGGAACAGCAATGAGAGCTGTCGCACAGAGAGAAGAAAGGTACAGTGTGTACCCTGTGACCAAAAGAGATGAGATCCAAAGCTGGGGCAACCAAACATGCAACTGTCCTAGGAGCAGACGGGCTTAGAGGACTCACAGGTCACAGAACAGACTATGGGAGGTATAAGAAGGAACTGATGCCGTGACCTACACACAGTTTGTCTCTATGCAGTGAGAAAAAAAAAAAGGAGTAAGAATTTTGAACTGAAATTTAGAGCACACCTATTCCATTAGCCACGGACAGATAAATCTTTTATAATTATAAGCTAAAGATCAAAAACTTCCAGCTCCCTTGGAGTACTGAATTTATGCCCAGTTGTGTTATTTGATTATCCGTAAATCTTGATAGGTATTTTGGGCTCTATGAAAAGATAACAAATTTTCAAATGTTTTGTTTATAGTATATTTCACCATATATCTCTGCTGTGAGAACCTCAGTTTTCCCCATTGTCTATCACAAGGAAACAAAAATCCTGTCATTCAAGACACGCTGACCTGCTGGCCAAAAGTCTATCTGTCAATGTAGTACTTTCTGAATGCATTTCTCTTTCTGAAGCCTAAATAAAAAGTTGTTAATGAAACCAGACCTGATTATTTTTAAGTTTGCCATTTAGTGCTTAAATATAAGCAAGCCTACCACCTTAGGTATTAGCAAAAAGATAATGTGTTATGAGAACGGACGTAAATATCAGACATATCAAAAAAGTGCATTAGAAGCTTCAGAACTGCATTATCTATAAAACAAAAATAAAGGAAAATAAACACACTCTTTTAAATAAGAGTCACCTGTGCTGAATGTAGGTTATATATATTTTCCTTCTAACAGTGTAACTCTGTCTGTCTTATGGTTTTTTACATTATTTATTATTTTTCAAATAATGACTACAGAGAATACTATTCTTCCAGTTAAGTCTCCTGATAAACATGCAGTCTCTGTAATATATGTCATCTAGTGGCCAACCCTAAGTATACTTCAAAGCAGTTTTGATATGGAACACACTTTTTATGTGGACTAAACTAAGTCAATATGCAGCTTCACTACATGGATATAACCTTACAAACGTTCTGATAGAGCAGAACTTCTCATTAAGCAGTAATATGCACACAACAACTGCCACATTTTCAAGGACCTGAAATCCACAAAGACTAGCACAGGTGCTTAATTTTGGACATTGTATTCAAAAGCATCTTAAGGAGTCATACTGTAAGTTAAAAGATGACTCCAAAGATAAAGAAAAAAATAATAAATTAAAGCAGAGTTCAAACCATGAGACACAGAAAGCAAAGAACAAATCACACCCCGAAATCCCAGCTAAAATACTTTTTAACATTTTAAACCAAGTAAAAAATGATCTCAAGTACAGAAAGCAACTGACTTGCGCTCTGCTGACACATAACCAAAGCTCAAACATCTGCTCTCCTGTGTGTTAGCTCAGCATGCGTGAAACTAACATGCAGAGAAGCATAAGAAACTGAAGTGCAAGACATCTCCACCTGGCCCATTTAATGAAGTATGGCAAATGGTTGAGCAGGTTGAATGTGTAGAAGGAATATCGAGTAATCTCTGTCACAGTCCATACGACCAGAAAAAGAATAACGCTCTCCTCATTCTGGATCTGCAGAAGTATAAAGAACCAACACTTTCTTCATCCTTAAGCTTCTTTTCTGTGCAAACTGCAACAGACTTCTGTTTAAGATACATGGAACAGAACTAACATCTTGTAAAGAAAGAAAATTTTGGCAGAAAAGTGGTATGTTGAAACCATTACCATGTACAGTTCTTTACTGTATTTACTAACAAACAGACACTTTGCAAACTGAGAAATCTTTAGCCATTATGCAAATATCAAAATATAAACCCCTGTAATTAAGCTTATTCCTCCTTGTTATTTTTTGCCTGCATTTTCACTACGCTACCTGTCTTCCTCTTTTTATTTGTGGTTGATTTACTTGTTTATTTTCTTACTCCTCAAAACCGTAAGAAGAAAACAACGCTACAGAAAGCACGTTCCTCTCATAATCAGTTTTTACCCATTTTGCATTTCACTACTCTGTCTCCTAGACCTTCTCTTACTTTTTATCTAGCTTCCTCCTCACCATATAATGCACGCCTCCATGAAACTTTAGACAAAAGGAATTGCTTAGTATAATATACTAACTGGAACTTGGTCACAGAAGATCAAATTTAGCAGACTTCAGGGAGCTGTAAGATAGATAAGGAGCTGGAACACAGATGGATCACTAAATGAAGAGTAGTTGGCAGACCAGGAGCTTTGGGTAAACTCACTCAACAATCCTGTTTAAGATTTAAGTTCTGAGTCATTAAACTGCCTCATCGGTAGGTAGCACATCTCTCTGCTGGTTCAAAACATCAGTTCTTTTTCACTCTGAGTGAACAAATAAACAAAAGTCCCCAAATACAAAGAAGGCACGTGGGGATCTATTACAAACACTACCTTCTGAGAAGAAGAATTACACGCAAGTAACTTTCTTTTCTTTAAAAGGGGAGGAATTTTGTAATACAGTTCCATGCCTGAAGGCTGAAAAGCTCCAGGGATGTCTGTGAAATAAAATAAAGTAATACAAATTTTGTTAAAATTACAAAAAAGGGAAATTATTTTTTTTAAATAAAATGCAACACGGTGACAAAGCTTAATACATCTCAAAGATGCTGCAAATGCACAACTCTGTCAAAAGTCGGGAAGAATTTTAAGTGCTCATCAGCTCATAAAATCATGCCCTCAACATGTCAAAGAAGGTGCACTTTTAGTGAAAGGATCTCACCAACATCACAAAACAAAAGGAGATATGAAAATACTGCCAAACTCACAAACAAATAGCAACAACTGAAGTGCAAAGACACCCAAACAAATAAGCAAAGGAAAAGACAGAATTAGGCTGTTCTTTGCCTCATGCAATTAGAGACAAACAATGATAACCCAAACTTGGATTTACGTCACGGTGCTAAATCCAAGCAGAAGAGCTTTAAATAAGTATGCAGAGAATTCCTATCTGCTGCCCTGCAAATCTCCAGTCAAGTAGAGAGATCTGGGTCTGGCTATTGTCAGACAATAGCCTCTCACCACCTAACAAGCCTCTCACCACCTAAAACGACCCCGAACATTCATGCCTGCTAAGCAATAACAGCATGAAATACAATCAGACATACATTCAGATGTATTTTTTTCTTGGACACAGCTTGACCTACTGTACTGAAGATAGAGGAAACAAACAAAAAAAAAAAAGACTGGATATGCTAAATATTTAATCTACTGCAGATAACAAAATGGCAAAATGCAGTGCAGTGCTACATTCCAGCATTCATGTAAACATTCAATACAAAAACTTCTTAATCTTTGAAACATTTTCCTTTAAGGGACAAATGAAAACAGTTAGCTTACCAAAAAAAAAAAAAAAAAAAAAAGCTATTCTGTGGTAAGAAAAACAAGAGTAAAGGAAAAGATGAAGTGTAGGAAACGAGTCCTCTGTGAACCGAAACAAAGAGAATTGAAAACTGAGGCAGGTGCTATGATATCCCATCACCAGAGGGGCATATGCCATCTGCTGGTGAGACAGTTTAATGGCTCAGCTTTTTCAGTTTAAAGAAATTCAGGAGAATAGACTCAAAATCTATCACTTAAATTCTTACATGCCCTTCACGGAGAGCAGACCTCAGAAACTGAACTGAATGTCCTATCTGCTAGCTGCAAGCAGTCTGCTTGCTTCATTCTGTTAACAAACCACCAGAGCTACAATAACCACCTACAGCCAGGCAAATAAACTATCGTCATTTACACAGGACCTTAAGCATTATTGTGGCATGCTGGGTGACTTGATGTATTTTTAATGACAACAATGCAGTATGCATGACATCAAATATTAATATTACCATGATGTTAAAATCTTGAGAAGGTTGCTAAAATAGATTGCAGAGTCACAACCATGTTTATCCAGGTAAATTCAATTTAAGACATATTTTCATTTAGATTAATTCAGTAAGTGCTAATTTAAGTTTCTGAAAGGGAACCAGTGACACTGTGGTAGATTTGCTGGTAAGTAATAGCAGTGGTCATTGATCTCATTTAGGCAGACCACAGCCGCCACGACACCGAAGAGAGGGCTGATTCACAGTTAAGACCTAGAGCCAGTCTCCTGGGTAGAAGCACATAAATTCCACCCTGTAACACCAACTTCCAAAATCGCACTAAAGTATGTAAGTATTCTCTGGAGGAACGTCCTTAATTTTTAAATTGATCTTCCTGGTGAAGTGAGAACTGTATTAATGGCTTCTTCTCAAAAACAATCAAAACGTGGCTTACTCAGGCACATACCTGTTTTATACTATGTGCAATGAACCACACCATGAAGATTCTTGAACTCACTTGGACCCCAGTCACAAGCACAGATGTGCGAACTATTCCTTAAAAAGAGAAACATGTTATCTCTGTTCCTCAATTCTTGTTTTAATTAGTCGTAAGAAAAACTAAAACGAAGAACTCACCAACTGCACAGTGGACTACCTGTAAATAAAAATAAGTTAGAGGTTAATGATGTCCAGTATGTTACTCTCCGTACTATAATAATGGCCTTTTGATATTAATATAAACCTAGGCTTAATTCTGAAGGAGAACTGTTTTTTTTTGTCTCCAACTAACAGTCTTTAAAAGAAATACACACTAGAGCCCTGGCAACTAATGCTGTGATGGGCTCAGCATCTGATCTGTGCAAACACATGAAATAGAGGTATTTTCCTAATTAACCATACACATTACATATTAGATACTGACAAAGCATTTATTTTTTCAACGAGTAAGCTTCCCTACAGGGTAAAGGAAGCTTTTCTTTTTTTTTTTTTACAGGACAGTGTGGAGGGAGTCATATAAGGGATGCTAAACAGATAGCAATTACAAAATGTTCTGTACTCTTTACAGATTATTAACGTTATTATAATTTTGCCAATGACAGCTATGAAGCTTTAGATTTATTGTACTTTCTAGTCAGTACTGTTTAGCCAATACAGTGCTTTTCTTATTTTGACAGATTTGAGTAGAATTACTTACTGTGAAAGTTTCATAGCATAAAAGCCTCTACACAGCAGGCCACATGATTTTAATAGTTGCTTGAACTACAGATGTTATAGGCAGATTGAGAAAAAAAGTTAAAATGTAGGTAGGCACTCTTTGTTGTGCCTGGGAAAGAACTGTAAGTGCTCAATACACCCAAAAGTTTCATTCCACAGATGTACCATAAACTGAGACCACCAGTGCACAGTCAGCAAAACGTTGCATTATTTAAAGAATACTTTGCACAACTTGCACAGACCCTGGTGTAATGGATTAGGTGGGGCGAGTGAGTTGAGTCTGGAAATAAGCAGAAGCAGGAAAGGCACAGAAGGATAATGAGTCCGGGACAAGGAATAAGAGGGAAGCTATCATCTCTGGACATGGAGATGGGGTATCTACCAAGCTAGAGGGTTGATCTGCCGGCTGGAATGCCTTCAGAGATTTTGCCCTTTGAGTTAAAGACTCTCCAATCAAAGCAGTTTCCAGGCACTATTTGATTTAAAGAAATATTAGGATTAATTTTGAAAAAAATGTGCCCATTTGTTTCAGCTAGTCACCCTGCCTCCCAAAGAATCTTCATCGAATAACAGAGTTAAAAAGACTTCAAGTACTAATATAGTATTTTGATATTAAATTCGGGTTATTAATGTATTTTGCCTACGATATGCAGCATCCAGTAAAGCAAACTAATGTTTAAAATTTACCTCAAGCAAAGCAAATGTCTGGAAAAATTTAAGCGTCTTTTGAACGCTTCTGAATAAGCCTCTATGTGTTCCTTTCTGTATATAAAACCGCACCATGGCAATACCTAATACCAGCCACCTACAAAAGAAAGAGAATGGATACATTTCAAATTAGAATTCTAAAAATATCCATCCACGGTAAATAATTTAGTATAATATTTTCTTCACAGAGTATCTTTGCTTCTTCACTTGTCGGTGTTCTCAGGAGATTATTAAAAATATCTTTAGACATAAATATTACATAATGTTATGTAAACATTACACTCTTTTATCTCTTTACTTGGAAAAGGATAGAGAATGACCTCCAGAGGACCTGTTGACCTTCAGAGGACTGACATGAAATGAGGGGACCCCCCAAAACCACAGGTCCATCAGACTTTTCACTAGAAGTGACTATATATTTTTACTATTAAACCCTTATGGATCTTTACTGTGAATTACTGTTATGTGAAAACATGTGATGAACTCTGCGCTGAAGTCACCCTTTTGGGTCAGATGTTTGTAGAAGTAAAGGACTGGAACCCAAGCTCATCATTTTTAGATTTTTCAAGGCCCCTCAACTTGTAATTTTCAGAACTGACTAGTGATCTGAATGCTCCTGCTCATGATTATCCAACTGAAGTTACTATTACAATTCAGTTTTCAAAAGTGTTGAGAAGTCATCTTTGAAAATCATACTCCAAAGTGCTGAAAGATGGGTGCTATACGCACCTGGCTTCCCGAGGCAGGTATATTTAATTAGCACATTTGACAGTGTTGGCTATTTTTAAAATTTTTTTTAAAGAAACTGAGCAATGCTACCGACTGATAACCCTTGCAATGTAAAAGAAAGAAAGTAACAGTATCTTTTAATCAAACTGGAATTTCATATAAAACTTGAGATCTCAAATGGAAATTGAGACTAACAAGAAATAAACTTCTAAACTGGGATGGGATGACCCCCACCACCCAGCCCAGAGCCTGTACAATAACCCAAGGCACACGCAACTCTGTCCACATAATTAATCCATGTTTATATAATCAAGCTTTTCAAAACAGTGTACCATATGTTCCACCCTTAATGCAGAGCCATGCCACATTCTTACAAACATCATGCTAGCAAGGTGCCTTGAAACTCCAGGTTTCAATCCAGGAAGACTAAGAAAGTACAAAAACTCTTTAATAGAGAGTTATAGGATAACCAGAGCTACGGACGGCTATTTTGAGAGTTAAAAATAAAAATACAAAACTTAAAGTAACTTAACTTTTTGTCTGACGATATTGGGAACTCAGTCCTCTCATTCTACACAAAGCCATAGCAAGCATGCTGTCCAGAGACATGAGCTCTGGCAAAGGAAGGGCCCAAGGGACAAAGCAGAGGGGTCTGAGAAACACTCAGAGGCACATTCAGAAAGCACGTAAACATTCGGAGAAATATTTATATAAACATTTAGATAAAGATTTAACACATCTCCTCTTCTTATACTCTTCCCTAAGCATATGGCATTGGCTAACATTGGAAACGGGGTCCCAGGAAATACTGCTCTTTGGTCAGAGCCATCATGCTGTAACGGCATGGGAGTCGCATGGGTCGTGACAGCTCTCTCTTCACCTCGGATGGCATGTACTTCAGTATCAGCCCCTTAACAACTCTTACACATGCTGTCTGCTGCCACGCAGCCACTTGCCGTGGCCCGTTCCAGCACTTTGTGACAGCATTTCAAACTCACACGAAGTCAGTCAGGCTTCCCTGCAGAGTAGGAATGATTCCCCTCCCTGATTATCTTCTGCTTTAAGCCCATGAATCTCATCTGCCAGAGCTCCAAAATTTGCCCCCACAAGTGTCACTTAGATTTTATAATGGATTTTAAATCTGAGTGCATTAATTTGAGGTTGGGGAAACGAGGAATTAGTGGAATATCACTGGTAGTCCTTCACAGTAAAGCCGCTCTGTTTTATAATGAAGTGTCTGACAAGAAGAAGGTGACAGTGAGTTTACATCCAGCTGGCAGCACAAGCGGTGACAGCAACAGCTCTGTCCTAGCCTAAGAAGTCATAATACACCTAACCTCACAACACATTTTCTGCACCTCATTCTGTAACAGAGAGAAGTAATCTTGGGCTACACTCAGAAGCAAAGACTACAAACCATATGTTTTTCTTAAATAAATTTTTATTTGGACATAAATTTCTGTAGATCGATTTATTTAATCGTCAGTGGCTTTGACCCTGGGTCTCAGGAAAGCCATTATCCTGAGTATTGCAAATCACCAGGAAATGGAATACACTTTCGGTAATAAAGGTAGCATTTCCAGTTGGGACTATCACTAAGACTGGGGACTGATCTGTCATTTTAGCCCCTTAAACTTTGTTAGAAAGAACGATAATCTACATTTTTTTTTGTTAGAATGACTGCTAACATGCAATCATGTAGTCATTTGTTAAAACTCTAGAAACACTTTGCTGTAACGCACCGTCTGGACAAACAGACAAATACACTGTTCTTGTTACGTATTTATCCTGTGTAGCCCCTCAGTTAAGTTCTGCTCTATGTCAAATGTGTATTTTTCTCTTACATTGCGTCTGTAAAAGATTATAAGAATTTGTTCCTAAAACTTATTTGTCTGTTTCCACATAAAATATGCAATTTTGCATGTCTTGATCACTTTTGCTATTAATGGAAGATGGGAGAGAATGAAGTGGGAGATACTGAATCAGCACCAAAGCCAAAACTAATATGGTTTGATAATCTTCTACAGAGGTATAGAAGTCAGTGACAGGAGTCAGTGCTCATTAGCAAATTCACACATGGAGCACGAGGCGGGGAATTCAACGAGGTGACAATAACCTGCCAGCTAGAAAAGAAACTACATTGAGTAAAAAGCACTTTTCGAAAGGTGCTGCTGCAATCTATGAACAGACTTGTATACGCCTTCCAGATCCACAGGATGCTAGTGAGAAGAAAGCCATTACGATCATATTCCTGGCTTCCTGCATCCGTGCTTGAACTCCTGCTTCAACCGCAGCGTTCCTGGTTCTGCTCTATGGGATTCAAATGGCAGGGAGTCCACCCACTGGTAACCAAGGTAAAATTGTTCTCATGATGAATGCCAGACTAGAAATTAGGAAATTGTTCATTCTGAGATTTTTTTTAAGTGTGTGGAAATTAATAGGGTTGGGTTTGGTTGTTTTTTTTTTTCTCCCCAAGAGTTGGTGAACAGGGCAAGTTTTGAAGCAGTCAAAGTGTGTGCTTCAAGCACTAACACAAACGCGAGCGCTCTTCTTTTTTGATCTTTATTTTGGTCTTCTGTTCAAAATAAATGGCCACGAGGCAAAGCGCGGCCCCGTGGAGCACAGGACCCCAAAGGAGCCCCCGGGGTTACCACAGCCCCTTCCTCGCCCCCCGTCACCAAATGCCCCCTGGGGACCCTGTCTCCTCCGCGGGAGCCGGTGGCAGCTCTGCTCCCTTCGACCCAGGGTCAATCCGATCTGCCAGAGCTCCAGAATTTGCCCCCACAAGTGTCACTTCGATTCTATAACGGATTTTAAATCTGAGCGCATTAATCGGAGGTTGGGGAAAGGAGGAACGACTGGAATATCACCGGTAGCCCTTCACAGTTAAGCCGCTCCGTTTTATAACGAAGCGCCTGACAAGAAGGAGGTGACAGTGAGTTGACATCACCCAATGCCCGCTGGGGACCCGCGGGGCAGCTCTGCTCCGCTCCCAGGGTGAACCACGGACCCCAAGGGGCGACCCCACCGGGTAACGGGGGCGGTGAGCCGCCCGCCGGCGGGCACCCGGGACAGCGAACCCCCAGCCTCCAACCGCCGCCCCGACACCCCACCGCCGAGGGCCGCCTTCGCCTCCCC
>JAHREE010000163.1:1279278-1310762 GCA_033628505.1 Tringa tobata | reverse complement strand
CACAGGATATTCATGGTTGGAAGGGACCTTTGAGATCATCGAGTCCAACCACAAAAAAACCCCAAACCCACACACACACCACTCCCATCCACACACCACACCCAACCCAACAATCCCAGGCACTAGAGCATGCCCTGAAGAGCCATGTCTACACCTTTCTTAAATCCCTCCAGGGATGGTGACTCCACCACCTCCCTGGGCAGGCCGTTCCAGGGCCTGACCACCCTCTCAGGAAAGTCATTCTTCCTGATATCTAATCTAAACCTCCCCTGCCCCAACTTCACACCATTTCCTCTGCTCCTGTCATTCTTCCCTTGGGAGAAGAGGTCAACCCCCACCTCTCTCCACCCTCCTTTGGGCAATGAGATCCCCCTTGAGAGGGCAATGAGGTCTCCCCTCAGCCTCCTTCACTTTGAGAAACTCTCCCAAACAGATCACACTCGGGGACTTCTGAGACCTACTTGGAACGAATGGAGGAAAACATTGCAGATGATCTCTGAAGGGGGAAATCAATCCCATATTTTTGAAGTTTTTGTCTACCAGAAGGTTCAAAGTCTTGTATCTCTTAGGAAATTTCTAAAGGGTGATGCATACATGGCTCTACTTTCAGTCCATGCCTGTACCTGCTCTCTCTCCAATGGTTTTCAACCCGTTGTGAATTTCAGCCCCGTTGAAAGGAGGCAGTAACGTCACAAAGACGTCACTATTCCTAAAAGGTGGGTTTTTTTTCATTGGTGTTTGAACGGAGAAGTGAGTGTCACCATACAATAAAGGTGGCAGTATCAGCCGGGCAGGTCCCCGCCGTGTTTGGCTTGCTGCTTGGCTGAAGCGGGGTTCTCACGCTGGTGGCTCTGCCACCACCAAGGGGCTGGGGACGAGACACAGCACCCCACTGCCAAGCTGGGACCTCGGGGGTGCGAAAGAAAGCAAGGGTTTCAGGAACGTGAGGGCAGAAACTGGGGCTGCTAAGGCAGGACGGCAACAGGGAACATCTGGGGCTGTGGTGAAGCGCTGGGTGGATAAAAATCCATAGGAACCCAGGCTAAGACTGTTCATCACATGTCCTTCCTAATCACTCTTAATGTTCTAAATACCATTAACTTCTAAAATTTGAAGAAAGACCAGGAGAATTTGAGAGAATAAGATGGACACACTGTTCGGAAGCTAGAACAAACAATTGACTTCACCTGCAGCATCCTTTTCTGCAGTCTCCGATTTCCAACTGTGAAATCCTCTTAGCACTCCCCTGAAACACTTAAAAGTCTAAAGAAAATTGCACTCTGTCTGCAGTTCTCTTCAGCTAACAGAAAAGAGGTCATCTCTGCTGCCCGGGCGTTGTCCAAATGCTATGCTTAATCTTAAATCCACTGAAGTAAAGAGTCTGCTTAAACATCTTAAGGAGAGAAGAAGGTATAGAGAGGCTGTTCTTCCGACCACTTTGCCACAGGAGCTGTGGGAAGGTCAGCAGTGAGAAACACAACACAAACTGTGCGTGGAAGGAGATAAGCAGCCAGGCTCAAATGTCTGTCGGAAAAAGGGAGAAGAACTGTGTCCCCCTCTCGTCAGGCTCCTTGTAACCCACCTGATCAACTCCTTAAAAATCAGCGTGTGGCTGGTGACTTAAACCTCCTCAGCCTCCGGGTTAGTCTTGGGTGGGTGTTGAGGGCATCTGGCCAGCGTTGGAGCCTGACCTGCTCCCTTCGTTCTGCTCTGCTCAGCCCTTGCTCTCTGGCCCATCCTACCGACCGACTTCTCAGCCCTTCTGCTTGAGTCCTCGTGGTTCGGGTGAACCCTTGAGTCTCTGAAAGGAGCTAATCCACTTTCTTTTCCTAGCCGCCTGTATTTTGTTACTCAGAAATCACCACCCTGGGGTAAGAAACAGCTTCTCAAGAGGTTACTCACTGTTACACCTCTAAAGAAAGTAGCCCTCCCATGGCTATAAAAGCTTTGGGTCATCTAAATTTTCTGTTTGATCTGCCGTTTTCTCATTGCATTTTAAGGGGTTTTAGTGCCCCGATTTTAACATCAGGTAATGAGGTAGTGTCTGTCTGTTAAACAAGAAGCCACAGTCCCAGTCCCACGAGTACTGCTCTGCAGTCTGGTAGGGCTTTACCCACTAGGCTTTCTCAGTGTCCTTTTGGCAATTTCAGTATTTTTTTTTTCCAGGAAGTATTTCGACTGTGGCTGACACTATTTTGAAAACCATCTGAAAGTATCATAATATCATATTTTGGCTAACCAAGGAGGTCCCAGTTGACTGGAAGTTAACAAATATGATGCCATTCTTCAAGAAGAGCTGGAAGGGGGATCCAGGGAACTACAGGCTTTTTGGCCTGACCTTGGTGCTGGGGAAGGTTATGGAGAAGATCACCCTGAGTGCCATCACACAGCATGTACAGGACAACCAGGAGATCAGGTCCAGCCAGCACAGGTTTATAAAAGGAAAGTCCTGCTTGACAAACCTGATCTCTTGTGACAAAGTGACCTGCTTAGTGGATGAGGGAAAGGCTGTAGATGTTGCCTACCTAGAATTTAGTAAAGCCTTTGACACTGTTTCCCAGAGTATTCTCCTGGAGAAACTGGCTGCTCATGGCTTGGACAGGTGTACTCTTCTCCAGGTAGAAGACTGGCTGGAGGGCCGATGGTGAATGGAGTTATACCCAACTGGTGGCCGGTCACGGGTGGTGTCCCACAGGGCTCGGTATTCGGGCCCATTCTCTTTAACATCTTTATCAATGATCTGGACAAGGGGATCAAGTGCACCCTCAGTAAGTTTGCAGATGACATCAAACTAAGTGGGAGTGTTGATCTGCTTGAGGGTTGGAAGGCTCTGCGGTGGGATCTGGACAGGCTGGATTGACGGCCCGAGGCCAATGGGATGAGGTTCCACAAGGCCAAGTGCCAGGTCCTGCCCTTGGGTCCCACCAACCCCCTGCAGCGCTACAGGCTGGGGCAGAGTGGCTGGAGCTGCCTGGCAGAAAAGGACCTGGTGTGGTGTGTTGGTGGACTGTGGGCTGAACATGAGCCAGCAGTGTGCCCAGGTGGCCAAGAAGGCCACCAGCATCCTGGCCTGTATCAGGATTGGTGTGGCCAGCAGGAGTAGGGAAGTGACTGTCCCTCTGTACTGGGCACTGGTGAGACCGCACGGTGAATACTGTGTCCAGTTTTGGGCCCCTCACTACAAAAAAGACATTGGGGGGCTGGAGGGGGTCCAAGGAGGGGCAATGAAGCTGGTGAAGGGTCTGGAGAGTAAGTCTTATGAGGGGAGGCTGAGGGAGGTGGGGGTGTTCAGCCTGGAGAAAAGGAGGCTGAGGGGAGACCTTCTCGCTCTCTCCAACTCCCTGAAAGGAGGGTGTAGCCAGGGGGGGTCGGTCTCTTCTCCCAAGTCACAGGTGATGGGACAAGAGGAAACGGCCTCAAGTTGTGCCAGGGGAAGTTCAGATTGGAGAGTAGGAAAAGATTCTTCACCAAAAGGGTTGTGAAGCATTGGAACAATCTGCCCAGGGAAGTGGTTGAGGCACCATCCCTGGAGGCATTTAAAAGACATGTAGATGTGGCACTTTGGCACTTAGGGACACGGTGGTTTTGGCAGTGCCGGGTTAACGGTTGGACTTGATGATCTTAAAGGTCTTTTCCAACCTAAATGATTCTATGATCCTATAAGCATGTGGTAGTGTATTATTTATCATTAGCATAGCTGGTATGTGGAGGCCAATAGATAAGTAAGAGATTATTTGTCTTGCATTGTCAACGGTGCTACTTCTAAGTAGTGGAAGTAATAACCCAGATGCAGCATAAATATATTTAGCATAAATAAGTTAATTTCACACTATATTGAACACTGCATAAAACATGAAACTCTTTTCTTTACATTTTAAGGGTAATGGTATTTTTTGTTATTTTATTTCTGTCCTTTGTGGGCTTGCTCAGAATTAAATGTTTTGTTTGCCATTTCTAGACCTTTATTGCATCCATCATGCTTTTTACGTGTGCGTTGGCTTTCTGTCTCCAGGTACTCTTTTCTTTTACTTTTTAACGAGCCTTGGCATCTGACCTCTTTTCCACCTTAGAACGGGCACAGTAGTCCAATTCCATAAAAAAGAATTTTCAAGATGTTACTGCCCTCTTGCATGGAGCCCGTGAACACCCACCCTGGCAGCCGTTCTGCCTGTGCCCAGCAGGACGAGCTTTTCTCTTTGAGATCTCAGATCAGCTCAAAAGCCAGTATCAAGCTGAGACAAACACTCACTTAACAAGGATTCCGGTATTCAGTCTGAGGTTCTGCTCACATCATTCCCTTTTGAAAAATTATTTTCACTGTGTAGACTGTGAATGACTCGTCGTTTCGCCGCAGGTACATTAAAATCTGCTCTTCAAGCTTTTACAAAATGTTATTCTTTACGAGGTTGGGATGCTTAAAACACACACATCTTGCATCATCTTTCAGATTGCTGCAGGTGCACATTGACTCTGACTGTAATTTTCAGTCTTTGGCATGTAGAAATCCTGGAATTCCTTAATTTTCCTCTGTCCTTCAGTGACTTAGGGCTTGGTCACCCTCCATACTGGAACACTGTCTCCTGTTGCTTCTAGCTCTTGCAATCAGACCTGCTTCTGTTTTGCTAATGCTAAATAATATCGGGTTAAATCAGGATTGTTGATTAGATTTTTTTCCCTTGATTTTGGTATCCGATCCCCATTACAATTTGTTCTGACACAATGATTATAATAACAGTATATGATGTATCCTGAGCTATGACAATTTACAGATCTGCTACACGTGGCTCAGAAGTTCTTCCCCTCTGATTGGTTTCTCTTTTAAAGCTCTTGCCTTTCAAGAGTAATTTTTTTTCTGCTTGATGCAATATCCTGCTTCTGTGTCTTTCGTGCTGCCCGATCATCAGGTAAGTCAGAAACGCGTTAAAGAAATATTCTGGACACCAAAAAACAGTAATCTAGCCCTCTCTACTAGAAAAGGCATAGATAATTATTTCAGCTGTTGACAGAAGTAGTAATATGATAGTTGTAAAATATGAAACATTTCTCAGAATCACAGAATCCCATGGGGTTGGAAGGGACCTCTGGAGATCATCTAGTCCAACCCCCTGCCAAAGCAGGTCCACCCAGAGCAGGTTGCACAGGAACGTGTCCAGGTGGGGTTTGAATGTCTCCAGAGAAGGAGACTCCACCAACTCCCTGGGCAGCCTCTTCCAGGGCTCTGCCACCCTCACAGGAAAGAAGTTCCTCCTCATGTTTAGGTGGAACTTCTTATGTTCAAGTTTGTGCCCATTTCCTCTTGTCCTGTCCCTGGGCACCACTGAAAAAAGACCAGCCCCATCCTCGACACCCTCCCTTGAAGTATTTATAAGCATTGATCACATCCCCCCTCAGCCTTCTCTTCTCCAGACTAAAAAGCCCCAAGTCCCTCAGCCTCTCCTCGTAAGGGAGATGCTCCAGGCCCCTCATCATCTCTGTAGCCCTCTGCTGTAAGGTGATATTCTGCTGCAGAGGGTGATATTTAGTTGTTTGTAAAAATACTACTTGGAAGGAAAAAAAAAAAAAACACCAGTAAAATTGAGCTGTGAGATGATTGTGAAGAGGATCCGTGCTTCTGGAGACTGATGCTTCTTAACTTCTGGTGGGGGGTGGATACGTGTATGCAAGACAGAGTTAAGCCCCACGACTCACATTAATTGAAGAAATATGGCACTGCAACCCTAATAGCTGCTCCCAAAATGTGCTTTCCTGCGTTTGCAGGATTTCACTGAATTTCACTGAATTTTAGAGTTGGAAGGGACCATAGAGATCATCTAGTCCAACTCTCCTGCCAAAGCAGGACCACCCAGAGCATGTCAGATCATGCTACTCAGGACGGCATCCAGGCGGGTCTTGAAAATCTCCAAAGAAGGGGACTCCACGACCTCCCTGGGCAGCCTGTTCCAGGGCTCCGTCAGGATGAACCTGACCAGCGAGTAGTGTGTTGTTAGCAGCAATAAATAACTGTTGGAAAGGTTGTTATTGAAAGCCCTGAGACAATAGAGATGAAAGAGACAAACAGTTATTGTCCCAGTTAAGAATCACAGCGATTTTGAAAGATGTACCACGTGGAGCAGGGGAGATGGGGACCTACCAAAAGGTCCGCAGGCGTAACTGGCAGCAGGAGAGGAAGCGATTTAATGATGTGAAAGGCAGCCTCTAGGGGTGAAGGATGGGGGATGATGTGTCTGGGGGGTGGGGTGCTCTGCTTTTTTGGGTTTTTTTTCTTTTTCCAGTAGCTGACAAGGACAGCAGCAGCAGCAGGAGGTACCTGAGTGAATGGGAGTGGGAGAGCTGAGATTATCAGCAAATGACAGTAAATAAGAAAAGTGGCTTGAAAAGGTTCTGGGCCCTGAGTGCCTCTAAGAATAGTGAATTGGGACAACAAAGGCAAGAGTGCACTTTGAAAGGAAACACAAACGTGCTCTTCCTCCTGGCCCCATCTGAACCCTTTCTCAACTGGTAGATCAATGCACAAAGCAAAGATGTGCTGCATCTTTCATGTGGCTGTGCTGTTCTATAATAAAACCTGAACAAACAGGTTTTGTTTACCAGCCTCCTAGTGAAGCCACATTTTTCAATCAGAAATCTTCTCCTGTCCCATCCTCCAGCCTACTGAAGCAGAGGGTGAGACCTTCCCTTGACATTGATGAAGCTGCACCAGCTTCCATTGGAGAGTCTCCAGCTGCTCACTTCAGAAGTGAACTTTGTCACGGAAAAATGTTTAACTTTTGAGTATGAGGAAGAAAAATTTTTTCATCAGACCAAGACCCCAGTGAAACCCGGGTGCCACAGTTCTGTGGAGCTGGCAACAGCTTTTGGTGGTGTCCGAATTTACAGATGTTGCAAACAGACCTGGATTTAGGTCACAGGCTTCAGGCAAGTAGCCATCCCCCCCTTTGGATAAACAGCTTCACAACAGTAGTGTCCTACTGGTTTAGTTGGTTGGTTTTTTAAAACTGGGTTTTGTCAAGGGGAAAAATAACAAGTTAGGTGCCTTGGAAAGCACCTAACAAAGAGCTTGCTTAGTGGAGGATGGATTCTTACCTTGTTATCTGCCCTTGGCAATCTCAGAAGCAGCTTGGTCAAAGTAGTGTAGGTCAAGGATTCTTGTTCTGACCCGATGAACATGCTTTTAAAATTATTCCTGATTAGCTAATTATTTATTTTTGCCTTCATATCACCGTCTTTTTAGCGCCTCCTTATCCGGAGACTATTTTGAGGGGCAGCAGCAGCAAAGAAATTGCCACCAGCGTGGAGACCTGAGCTGACAGCAAAACTCCCTTCTCTCCCTGAAGCAAAACTCCTCTTCAAACGTGACCACAACTTGCTCACGTTAGAAAGCCTTGCCCTCGTTCGTGAAAAATATAAACCCCTTAATTAACACCTCCTATCGCTGACAGTCCCTCTCCGTGCAGACCCAGGTCAAGACATGAATATTCCTTCTGATACGTCCCCACTCTGTCTGAATATAACACCACGGAAAATGAAATACGACGGTCAAATGTGCCAGTGGCCGTGAGGTGAATAATAAAGCCTTCCCCCTGCTCCCAGTAGGTTGAGGTTTTGTAGCACCAAGTTTGGCAGAGCTGCTGGGTTTGCTCATTTCCTTTACTCTGAGCCAACATTCCCAGTAGCGTCAGGACAATTTTAGAAGCAAGATGCACTCAACTGAACTTCGTCTATGAAGAGATGAACAGGTGCTTATAGCTGAGTTTTCAACTCCATATATTACCTCGATGGCTTTTTTTTTTCTGTTTCAAATAGAGCAATTTTTGAAGATGGGCTTTCTGGGCAATCCTCAGATTTCAGGAAGCCATCTAATCCCGAACCTGTTCGTTCTGGGGAAAATGAAAATGCAGAGGAGAAGACAGAAACACATCTGCAGTACGCGGAGCAACTGAAAGAGGTGAAATAATTGTTGAGCAATATCCAGAATGCCTTCTGGCATAACAATGCCCTCTCTCAAGCCTGCTAACTCAATGGATTTTAAGTAGCTTTGCTACATTGCATGACTTCAAATTATATCTTGGGAAGGAATAGGGCTGAGCGCATCCACCGGTGTGAAGAAGTGAGAAGGAAAGGTTAGGGGGAATCATGAAGGAAGGAGCTGGAGGTCGGGGGGAGGTATACGAGGGGAAATGCGTGGGCAACCCGCCATACAGTCCGAGAGCGTAGCCTACAGATTTTGAAGTTTGCAACCTGCAAGGCTGAAGATGTGTCAGCTGACAAGCTGCGACCGAATGGGAAGCGGCAGAGACCCCCTATTGCTGACCAGACCAGCAGAGGCATAAATCAGCACGAGCCTGGCCGGAGAGCCTGAATGGACACCCGCGCCGGCAGCAGGAGTAGGTCTGTGGAGGGAAACAGTTGGCAGGGAGGATCCGGTGTCCACGCTATTCGGGAGGGGGGTGGAGGGGGATGGAGGAGGTTACTGGTGCCATTAGCGGTCGAAGCACATTAGGTACGGTCCCGAGGCATGTCTCCTGCTTTAATTTAATCTGAAAGCAATCCGGCTTGTGCACCCCGAGACCATTCCACAAAGCAGACAGAAATAGGGTTGGTAGGGTGAGTGACTTTAAAAACACACTCCCGAGGTGTAAAATGCTAGCGTAGATGCACCCTCCCTCAACCTCTCTAAGGACATACAGCAACACAGCTGGGCACAAATCACTCCTATGGGCAGCAGAAGGTGTAGGAACAGGTGAAACAGTACATAGTGTTATAGTCATAGTGTCATAGTGTTGTCCAGGCCGGAAGGGACCTCCAAAGGCCATCTAGTCTGACCTCCCCGCAGTCAGCAGGGACACCCCCAACTAGAACAGGTTGCCCAGGGCCTCGTTGAGCCTTGCCTTGAATATCTCCAGGGATGGGGCCTCAACCACCTCCCTGGGCAACCTGTTCCAGTGCTCCACCACCCTCATGGTGAAGAACCCTCTCCTAATCTCCAGTCTAAATCTGTTCCCCTCCAGCTTAAAGCCATTGCCCCTCATCCTGTCATTGCAGGCCTTTGTAAACAGGTTCTCCCCAGCCTTCCTGTAGGCTCCCTTCAGGTACTGGAAGGCGGCTATTAGGTCTCCCCGAAGCCTCCTCTTCTCCAGGCTGAACAACCCCAGCTCCCTCAGCCTGTCCTTGTAGCAGAGGTGCTCCATCCCCCTGATCATCCTCGTGGCCCTCCTCTGGACCCTCTCCATCAGGTCCATGACCTTCTTTTGTTTCCACGTGGGAAACAAAATAGTGCTTGTTCCAGAGTTCTCTGTTTAGGATGTTGAAGACTTTCTCAAGCTGCTTTCAACAATTCGTAAAACGCCACCGACCCTCAGCTCCCTCAGGAAAAGTTTCCTTGGTCACCTGTGCCCACGTCCCTGCTCTCCTGCACCCCAGATCCCTGACCCCCATACCAGGTCCTGGGGTGACACTGCACAGCCAGTAAGATAAACCCGTTGCTATTTCCTCTGATCATTAATCACTCAGGTTTTCATTGGTACTTAATTGAGATACCTAAGGCACCCTTATAGAGACTGTAAGACTTCTTGTAGTTGTAGCCCTTCTCCATTTCTAAGGCACTTACATGTACTTTTTCTAGGAATAGCCTTGGTGATAAAACGAGTCACCCAACCCTCTGCCAGCAGGGAACACGATGACTGACACTTACACGGCACCTTTCATGCTAAGAACGTTTAAAATCTATGCCTGGAATCCTTCCCTGGCTGCTGCCTCTCAATATGACGCCGGAGCCTTTCTACCCGCCCGGAGCAGGGCTCTCGGCGCGAGGGTTCAATGCCCTTCGCTGCTGCTTTGAAAAGGATCCCTGGCTGTGGCTGCCTGGCCCGGCTGGCATCCCTACGTGGTAGGGAAGGAGTTACCGTGCTCAGATGTCGTGCTGTGGGCAACGGCAAGCAGAAGGGACGTGGATGAGAAGCTCAACATGAGCTGGCAGCGCGCACTGGCTGCCCAGAAAGCCAACCCCATCCTGGGCTGCATCAAGAGAAGCGTGGTCAGCAGGTCCAGGGAGGTGAGACCCTGGTGAGACCCCACCTGGAGCACTGTGTCCAGCTCTGGAGTCCTCAGCACAGGAAGGACATGGACCTGTTGGAATGGGTCCGGCAGAGGGCCACGAAGATGATCACCTCTGCTATGAAGACAGGCTGAGAGAGCTGGGGTTGTTCAGCCTGGAGAAGAGAAGGCTCTGGGGAGACCTTACAGCAGCCTTCCAATACCTGAAGGGAGCTACAGGAGAGCTGGGGAGGGACTCTTTGTCAGGAAGTGCAGTGACAGGACAAGGACAGAAGAGGGGACATTTAGATTAGATATCAGAAAGTATTTCTTTCCTGTGAGGGTGGTGAGACACTGGAAAAGGTTCCCCAGAGAAGCTGTGGCTGCCCCATCCCTGGAGTGGTTCAAGGCCAGGCTGGATGGGGCTTGGAGCAACCTGGTCTGGTGGGAGGTGTCCCTGCCCAGGGCAGGGGATGGAACTGGATGATCTTTAAGGTCCCTTCCAACTGTAACCATTCTATGAATCTATGATGCTAAGGGACAGTGCAAGCCCTTGGGTGAGGATCCTGCAGCTTGTGTCCCAGGCACCTCTCCTCAGCCCTCCTAACAGCAACCTGCCAACAGCTCCATCCTCTCGTGCCCCAGGGCACCCCGCAGACCCAGGCGGTTGAGTATGAACAGGTGAGTGACGTGAGCTTTAGGTTTATTCTGTTTATACTGGCTTAACATAAGCAAGACTTGACTGGGTATCTTAAAAGCGTGAATTACTTTGTCAGGAGCGCGGTGACCAGCACTGAGGTGTATCTAACCAAGCACAGCAACACTAGAAATAACCAAAGGAGAGAGATGTTGCTTTGATTGGAGTCAATGATGATATTGAGTCTATTGCTTTTATTATTTATTATAGTCTCCATTATTTTCTAATAAGACCTTTAGGATATTTACTTATCTGTGTTGTCCAAGAAGACCTTTGCTTTATTTCTCATTTAAATTCCTCACTAATGCGTACCCTAATTGTATTCAGGAGCTGGGTGGAAAAACATTCCCAGCTCAGTTTTCAGAATCACCTTCTGTAGCCATTGCTGAATTTATTTGTGACTCTTCTCACCCACCTACCAACGAGTCCCAGCTCGGTAAGATGTGATCCCATGACGTTATAGAAATTGTTGCTGTAGCACCACAAAGTTCCTGAAAAATAATGATGGCTTTCTAGATCAAATCAGAAATAAGGCAGAATGTGAGCGTGAATGCCCTTCCTGAATTTGTCAGTCTGATCATGTACTGATTGAGTGTCCCTAATGCTATAATTAGGAAGAGGGAGTTCAGGGGGCAAAAGAAGAGGCTCTACAAGAGCCTACGGATTGCTCCATTATGTCAAAAAGAAACATGATTCTTAGTAAGCGTAAATGTCACTCTTCCTACCTCTTTGTGCAAACAGCCAGGGCTGACGCCGTGCCTGCTGGCAAGGAAAGGTCTGAATCAAAGAGGGAGACTTGAATGTTTAAGAGTAAAGTACAGTTCAAAAGCAGAAATGTTTATATATGATTGAAATAAAAGGTCTGAGCTCTATACTTCAGGCATGGGCCATTAATTAATATCTCAGTGCCACTCTAAATTACCGTCACACTGCAAAAGGAGAATGATATATTCTTTTTGGCAGTTCAGCAGCAATTTGAAGACGAAAAAGCCACTAGCAATTTTCAGGAGACAGACTGAGTATTGAAATTATTTAATGATAATAGGAAAGCCAATAGCGGTCTGCAGAAGCGAGAGAGAAGACTAAGTATTTAATATTAACACTGGTAATTTATGGAACACTCTTCATGGACAGGGTCACAACACAAAGCCATTTGAGGAGCGAACAGTTGAGCTGTTCCTGCAGCCAGCACGACAGCCACATCTGCAGCTTCTGTACCACAAACTGCCTGATTCAGAGAAACCTGAAAACTGTACAGAAAGGAAATGAGAAAAGTGAAATTGGACCTCATTTTTTGTTTTATGAAACTTGAACTTCTGCAGGGCAGATACATAAGTTCTTAAATGAAAATGCCGTATCAAAGGAAAAGATAATTGTGTTACAAAGGAAGTCGCTATTTCTATAGCCTGAAGCAAGCCAGTGGGACAAGAGGGAGACCAAAGAGGATAGTGTCGTTAAGTGTCGATGGGAGCCCTGGTCTTTGGAGTGCCTGTGCACGTCTGCCCAGCACCACGAGCCAGCAATGTGTCCTTGTGGCCAAAAAGGCCAATGGCATCCTCGGGGGCATCAAGAAGAGTGTGACCAGCAGGTCAAGAGAGGTCATCCTGCCCCTCTGCTCTGCCCTGGGGAGGCCCCATCTGGAGCACTGGGTCCAGTTCTGGGCTCCCCAGTTCCAGAAGGACAGGGAACTGCTGGAGAAGGTACAGCAGAGGGCTAGAGAGATGATGAGGGGCCTGGAGCATCTCCCTTACGAGGAGAGGCTGAGGGACTTGGGTCGTTTACTCTGGAGAAGACTGAGGGGGGATCTGATCAATGCCTATAAATACTTAAAGGGAGGGTGTCAAGAGGATGGGGCTGGTCTTTTTTCAGTGGTGCCCCGGGACAGGACAAGAGGAAATGGGCACAAACTTGAACATAAGAAGTTCCACCTAAACATGAGGAGGAACTTCTTTCCTGTGAGGGTGGCAGAGCCCTGGAAGACGTTTCCCAGGGAGGTGGTGGAGTCTCCTTCTCTGGAGACATTTAAATTCCACCTGGACATGTTCCTGTGCAACCTGCTCTGGGTGTACTTGGTTTGGCAGGGGGTTGGACTAGATGATCTCCAGAGGTCCCTTCCAACCCCATGTGATTCTGTGATTCTGTGATCAGTAGTTTTCTGTTTAAAGTCAAGCACTGGTTCAGTGAATCCGACTGAAAGATAACCGGAGCTTGTTTCATAAAACTGAAAAATTAATTGGTGTGAAATGTATTGGAAAACAGCATGGTTATTCATGTGCCTCAGCAGTTTCTTTATTAGGTAAAACAAGCTTTTGATTGTTCTCCCAGGGCATACAATACCCCAATAAAGCTACAAAATAGGCTGTTATAAAATGAGCCTCCGCGATTCGCATTCCTCGGTAACCACTTCCGTGACAAATGCAAATTAATATTTTGAATCCAAGGTCAAAGTCTAATCATCGAAATGACAACAGCTCACCTGCTGTCTGGCTTCTTTAGATGTATGCCTTGCTGTCTGTTGCTAGCTTGTCCTGGGCTGGTGGGGGTTTGCAGAGGGCAGGGACCACTGGCTGCCCTTCTGATGAGTTCCCTAGAAAGTTACGCTGCAAATTCTGTCCAGCAGATGCAGAAGAAAGCAGTATGTGTTCAGAATCTTCCTATGGAAAAGGAAAGCACCACACATTAAAATAGAAAGATTAGAAGCTCATAAAACAAAAGGGTGGCTTAGGGTTCCAGATATATCATGTTCCAAATGGTCTTTCACAGTTGGCTCTGCTCCTCGGAACCACTGAATCATTTCCTACTTGGACACGTTTGGAAATGTCAGCTTTTTCCAATTCAGTTCTATCTGGTTGCATCAACTGAAAATCCAGAGTGGCTCAGTGACAAAGTCTGGTAAAGATAGTCGCATAGAAGCATATCAATGAATCCAGTATCCTAGCAGAATTAACCCCGTTTAAACAGCACCACCCCCTGAGAATTGCAAGAATAAAAATTAAAGGGAGGTCCTATTGCAGGAAAAAAGTGTCCCTTTTTAAATCTGAATTAATTTTCAGCAAGTAACCCAGGCTTGGGTAACTTTTTAAACTTTCAGAAGTTGTTATAACGGGAGGGGATGTACTAAGACTTGTTAGTTCCAAAATACTTACTGAAGTTGGTGTCTGAGCCACTTTCTTGGGCTCTCAGGATTAAAGCCTGCAGCCTTTTTATATTAATTTCAAATTTCACTGAGATATTCTTTAGATGGTATTCTATTATTAAGAGGCTAAAACAGATCTGTAATGTCAGTTAAAGTCTTAATGAGGAAAAAGTTGTTACATATAACACAAAAGCTGCAATCATACCTAGACATAGAAATGTTTTATTGGGCGTTAAGCGCCGGCTTCCAAGGCACATGATGGAGATTGATGGGTGGAAACTTTCCTAAACTTAATGAAACAGAAAATCCATCTTTCCTCTGATGTTAGTGCAGGAGGGAGAGACTGTCACAGGAAGAATCTGGCAGAGTTACTGATGGATCTGCATGCATGGGACAAAGCCGAGGAGCAGTGTCTGTGTAGACAAGGATGGTTCATCACAGGAGCTGGGGCTCTCGCTTCCTCCTCCTCCTCTTGTTCAACTGCAGGTGACACTGTTTGGGCACCTTATGATGACTCGTGAGGTAAAAGATTAGTTCTATCCTTGAGAGTTATGGAAATACCTGAGTGCAGGAGGCTGCTCTGTGCCTCTGGCCTTGGGGGAACAGGGTGATAAAACAAGAAAACACGTTGGATTAAGCATGTGTCCAGAGGGTTAATTTTGACACTGCAGCCAGGTCAAAGGAGATGAGCGTGATGGTGATGTTTCAAGGCAACAAAGGGCAATGAACCTGGTGAAGGGTCTGAAACACAAGTCCTACGAGGAGCAGCTGAGGGAGCTGGGGGTGTTCAGCCTGGAGAAGAGGAGGCTGAGGGGAGACCTTCTCGCTCTCTCCAACTCCCTGAAAGGAGGGTGTAGCCAGGGGGGGTCGGTCTCTTCTCCCAGTAACAAGTGCTAGGAGAAGATGAAACAGCTTCAAGTTGCACCAGGGGTTTAGAGTGGATATTAGGAAAAAATTCATCACTGAGAGGGTTATCAGCACTGGAACAGGCTGCCCAGGGAAGGGCTTGAGTCCCCATCCCCCGCAGTATTTGAAAGACGTGTAGATGTGACTCTTAGGGATGTGGTTTAGTGGTGGACTTAGCAGTGTTAGGCTGATAGTTGGACTCAATGATCTTAAAGGCCTTTTCCAACCTAAATGGTTCTATGATTCTATATTGTTGAACTGGCAGCTACCGATTACTTTCTCTCCTTGACCTGAAAAATGACGAGGCCCCTGATTTCATGTCTCCAGCCTGACTGCAGAGCAGTGCTAGGAGAATGAATTAAAAGGGATGGTGAGACTGCTTTACATACATCCTTACATTCGGTCCTAAACACTGGAAATTTGCGGGCCCAAGATGTGATCTGATGGTGGGAGTTCATTCAGTTCATAAATCTGGGATGACCCTGGCCAGCAGCACCTGCGCAGGCATCAGCTCTTCTGAGCCATAGCTCTGAACTTACATGTCCATGTTACGAGGGCAATAGACAAAGCGTGATGTGCTTGACGGTTCTGGAGGGCAGACAATTAATTGTGGAAAACCTCGTCAGTGCCCCTGTGGTTTGTGCTGTGTGCCTGCTCACACCTGCCAACCCTCCGTGGTGGTCCCAGGCCACCCCAGCAGCTGGTGGATGGACTTCACATGTGGGCAAGGTGCTGTCCTGCCACCTTCTGCCTCCCTCCCCTTCCACACCAACACCAGCCAAAGAGCTGCACGGTGGCCAATGCTGCTGTGCCATATAAACCTAGGATGTGAGATGCTCTTTGGGATTTTGAGTGTCTGTTTGATGCTGCTAGTACAGACTAGTGGGAAAACATCTTGATACAAATTAGCATCACAGAATGATATGGGGTTGGAAGGGACCTCTGGAGATCATCTAGTCCAATCCCCTGCCAAAGCAGGTCCACCCAGAGCAGGTTGCACAGGAATGTGTCCGGGGGGGGTTTGAATGTCTCCAGAGAAGGAGACTCCACCACCTCCCTGGGCAGCCTCTTCCAGGGCTCTGCCACCCTCACAGGAAAGAAGTTCCTCCTCATGTTTAGGTGGAACTTCTTGTGTTCAAGTTTGTGTGCATTTCCTCTTGTCCTGTCCCTGGGCACCACTGAAAAAAGACCGGCCCCATCTTCTTGACACCCTCCCTTTTAGTATTTATAGGCATTGATCAGATCCCCCTTCAGTCTTCTCCAGACTAAAAGACCCAAGTCCCTCAGCCTTTTCTCGTAAGGGAGATGCTCCAGGCCCCTCATCATCATTGTAGCCTGCCCAGTGAATTATTTCTAGTGCGTTTTTAAATGCTTTTTTTAAATGAAGCTGCTCCAACACCACATTTCTATAGGATCTCTACATCGCGAGGGGACTGTCTCACCACGCAGAGGGTTAACCATCTCACTGTCTGCAGGGGGAGTGAAAACAACTTGGCCACAAAGCAGCGTCTATGAACACATAATTTCCGATGTGACATTTATTCTCTCTCCATATTGTGTTTGCTCTTTGCAGACATTCATTTGTAAAGATTTTCTTCTTCAATTCCTGAAAAAAAAATGGAGTTTTATGAGTAAAAAAATCGGTGACAGTGGCCAGGGTGCCACTATCCCCTTTAAACCATCAAAAATAAAACATAAGCTGAAATTCTAAAATGCACAGGTCCTTTCTGTTTGCTATCTATTATTTGTATTCATTGTCAATAGTTCATCAGTTCTAGTCTGTTTTCGCATATCAAAAAGCTTGTTTTTCATGCATAAAGCCCCGCAGTACAAAAAATAGTGTGATCAATGACCTCAATACAATGAAAATAACCCACTTTAAATGACCTGTTTGCATACAGTCCACAAGCTGAAAACTTCACATCTCATTTATGCAAAAAATAAAAAACAAACCCAACAGCATTTCAGGGAAATGAAATTTATCCTCCAATAGAAGTGAATTTTTTCTTACTGTTTTGAGTAAGGTATTTGAACGAATTCTCGCAAATAACAAATACACTGGCAGAAATTGGGATGAGTTTGTAAACAGCCAACAAAGAGGAAAAATTGCATTCTTCTGATAAGATATCCCTCTTCATAAATATTGTAGCTCGTCCTACGTAACCAGGAGCTGTTTGTGAGCATTTCTCAAAGTGATGCATGGCATCTCACCATTTCCTTCTCTCTTTCTGATGATCTGTTATAACGACAGCAGCTTTTATCATAGCTCTGTTTGTAAGAGCCTCTTGCTTTCTTGCTTTCTTCCTTCTTTTACTATAAAAACTCTCAAAGGAAGCCTTTGTATGTCAGGAGAAGCCAAATTAACATAATATGCAGCACCTATATATAGTTCCTTCAAATTAGACAAAACCTTGAAGTGATATTTCTTTGCTTTTTTTTTCCCTACTGCAAGTAAAAGATAGAATCTCCTATAATATATTTTTTTTCCTTTACAAAACATAATTTTTGTTGTTCTGATTCAGGCCATTTTTCAATGCTTTTATTCAGCCACAGGTGAAAAATAGTCAGCAGCCCGTTAATGTATTTTGAGTTTGTGCAAAAAAAGAGCTTGTTAGAAATGTGGCATGTAGTACTGGCAAATTAATTACCAAGGACAATATAAAAATTGCCCTAAGGACAGATATTGGGAAAATTGTTTTCTTTTTTTTATAAGATGAATTTCTAAATTTTTTTTTTCAACTTTTTTGAGAATTGCTTCCAGGTGTACAGAAATTAAATAGGCAAGAGCTCATTAGCTGAGAAGCATTAAGACAAAGATATTTAAACTGATGACTGGTATCAGGACGATAAGTGAGTGTTAGTCACTATTTTCACACTGTAAGGCTCATGTGGTGAAATTATCAGAGATTTAATGCAAACAAAATTTTTTTTGGGGGGTTGTTTTTTTTCCACACATTGCTCAGCCAGAATGTGGAATTCCTGGAAGAGGAATTCCTTAGTGTTTTAAGTGTTAAGTCCCTGGAGTGTTTTAACAGGACAGTCTGGAGATCGCCAGTACCTTGGAGATTTCACAGCGCTGAGGGGTGACGCTAAGGAAAAGCCAACTGGCTGTATCCCCTATTTCTTATATTTTTCCTCTTGGACGTGGTTGCAGAGAGGTGTTGAGGCTACCCTGAGCCAAAGCAGTGGTTGCTACCACCTCATATGTCTGGTAGTCATCGCCCGGGTTTCATTCTGGTGGTACCCGGTACTTCTGGGGACGGTGAGTAGGTGTGACAGCCCTTCCCCACGCATCCTCCTCCCTCGGGACAGCCTGGCTGGGAAATCTGCAGGGAAAAAAAAAATTAAAAAAAAAATTAATACTGCTTGTTGACTGAGGGTAGTTGCCGTTGAGTTGTTAGCACTGTAAATATCAGTCACTGCCAGGAGGCACCAGTTCCAGCTGAACCTGGCCCGTGTGCCGCTCGCCATCTGACACGCTGGGGATGGAGGAGGCTCGGGGCTCTGCTCCGACAGATGCTGGGGCCCTTCTGCCTGATCTTGATTTGTTTGGGGCTTTCCTCTAAGGACCAACTGGTGCAAAATGGTTTAAAAATTATCCCCACGAACTATACAGTCCGTTACCACTGCTAAATGAAGAAGAGATGGCTGATATTATCAGGCACAGCTTTTCAAAACACACCAATTCTTAAAAAATATTTCACCTTTTTTCTCTCTGATTTCTTTAACACTCAGGAACTTACTGAACTTACTTCATTTTTTCTTTTTTTTTTTTCTCTCCAATTTTAAGGACTGATAATTTAGTTTTTAAAGAAAAAGCTCTGCTTCTCAGAATCACATGACTCTGGTGACTGAGCAGTGGGAAAAAAATGAAATATCACAAGATGCATAATTAAATCACAGGCATCCTTCAGTTTCCTGCGATTTTGTCCTGGAATGTTTTCCTGATCTCAAAAGCAGCTAACATTTTAATCCTGGCTAGGGAAAGGCAATCACCCCTAATCTAATTTAATTTAATTTAGGGCTTGCAATGAAGCTAACTCATGACCAAACTGTTTGCTTTTTAATTCCATGGCAGCATAATCCTTTGCTGTATCATGGGCAAATTACCGATCCCAGCTCATGTATAAATATAGAATTTATTTACATAAAGCATAGACTAAAGTATCAAACAGCTACTCAAAGAATATCTCTTCTGTTCAAATTAAGAATAGCATGCACATTGAAGAACTGCTATGAAAACTATTATTTCAAACTATTAGGGCTCCTCAATATATGTTTTTTGAAGACAGGCAATAGCTGGAGAAGTGTGAAACAAGCTCTTTTTCCAGCCGAGCTCACTGTTTCCTGAGACAACTCCATCTACAGTAATTACAAGTTCCCCTTCCCCATAACAATTTCTTCTTGAAGAAGAAGTTACAAAATTAAAATAGCTTTGAACGTTTTGCATGATGGAAATTTCTTTTAATGCTTCCGCTCCTGTAACCAAACACAATGACTTAAATGCAAGAGAGAAAAGTTCTTGAAATAGGTCTGCAGGAGAGGTTTAGAAACTGCTTTAATTTGACAGTCAGTTCCCAGGAATCACAGGGTGAGTCTTTCTTTTTATTTTTTGTTTTTACAGTTTAAGGTTGTGTTTGGTTTTTTTTTGTTCTGTTGCCAAGTCTTTTTTTCCAGGAGTTTAGCTCCTCTTTGTTCAGTGAGCCATTCCGGCCGTAACGCCGCCTGGGAAGGCCTCCAGCGTGGCCGGGCTGCCTCTGAATTTCGCTGAAATTTTAGAGTTGGAAGGGACCATAGAGATCATCTATTCCAACTCCCCTGCTGAAGCAGGACTGCCTAGAGCATGTTAGAGCACATTACTCAGGACGGCATCCAGGTGGGTCTTGAAAATCTCCAGAGAAGGGGACTCCACCACCTCCCTGGGCAGCCTCTTCCAGGGCTCTGTCACCTCACAGCAAAGAAGTTCCTCCTCATGTTTAGGTGGAACTTCTTATGTTCAAGTTTGTGCCCATTTCCTCTTGTCCTGTCCCTGGGCATCACTGAAAAAAGACTGGCCCCATCCTCTTGATACCCTCCCTTGAAGTATTTATAAGCATTGATCAGATCCCCCCTCAGTCTTCTCTTCTCCAGACTAAAAAGACCCGAGTCCCTCAGCCTTTCCTTGTAAGGCTCTAGGCCCCTCATCATCCTTGTAGTCCTCTGCTGTACCCTCTCCAGCAGTTCCCTGTCCTTCTGGAACTGGGGAGCCCAGAACTGGACCCAGTGCTCCAGATGGGGCCTCCCCAGGGCAGAGCAGAGGGGCAGGATAACCTCTCTTGACCTGCTGGTCACACTCATCTTGATGCACCCCAGGATGCCATTGGCCTTCTTGGCCACAAGGGTACATTGTTGGCTCGTGGTCATCATATTGTCCACCAGGACTCCCAGGTCTTTTTCCTCAGAGCTGCTCCCAAGGATGATGCCTTCTGTGAGGGAAATGAGTGGGCGGCTTAAAGCACCACCACTCTTTCGCATCAGGCTCAGGACCTCAGCCAGCTGGTGCACAGGGCAGGGATTCTCACCGGTGCCCCACCACTGCAAGTCCCCTCGCTCCAGTCACAGCTCCCTGGCTCCTTTCCCAATTTCCTGCAGAACACCTGGCAGCACCTTCTCCTGACACATGGGGAGCGTATTCCCATCCTCCCGCCTTCTTGCTTCTGTTTAGCCTGAAATACTTTTGTGTTTACTAAAAACTTCCTGCACTGTCTTTATAAGTCTAGATAAAATATATGCTTAATAAATGTAAAAATGCCAGTAAATGGTAAAACAGTATTTATAACTGGGCTACTGACCAATCGCTAAAGAGCCAAACATTGCGTTACAGCGCTGTGTTGCCGCTTTACAAACGACACAGCGTCTGAACAAAGAAATCAATGTCACAATTTTGAATTACTCTGCACCTTTTAATTTCCAGCGATCATCTCGCATCAGATCTTGACGTGCATCACTGGGTCAGACACGAGATGGGCCCCGTGGTGACCGCTGGTTCCTGTCTGACAGGGCTCAGTGTGCTACACACACATCCGTACAGCAGCTCCTTCAGATCCCTGCCACCACACGTTATTCACCCTCGTCTAGAAGCTAACGTGCCACAGACCTGAAAACATGCAATTCAGTGCAGATTATCTGCCCCACCAAGGCCGAGGAAGGGAGCGAATTCCAACTCCCCCACTGTGGACGTGGGATGAGGTTTCATAAGGCCAAGTGCCAGGTCCTGCATTTTGGTCCCACCAACCCCCTGCAGCGCTACAGGCTGGGGCAGAGTGGCTGGAGCTGCCTGGCAGAAAAGGACCTGGGGGTGTTGGTGGACTGTGGGCTGAACATGAGCCAGCAGTGTGCCCAGGTGGCCAAGAAGGCCACCAGCATCCTGGCCTGTGTCAGGAGCAGCGTGGGGAGTAGGACCCGAGAGGTAACTGTCCCCCTGGACTCAGCACTGGTCAGGCCCCACCTCGAGGGCTGTGTCCAGTTTTGGGCCCCTCACCACAAAAAGGACATTGAGGGGCTGGAGCGCGTCCAGAGGAGAGGCACCAAGCTGGTGAGGGGTCTGGAGAACAAGTCTTGTGAGGAGCGGCTGAGGGAACTGGGCATGTTTAGTTTGGAGAAGAGGAGACTGAAGGGAGACCCTGAAAGGAAGGTGGAGAGAGGTGGGGGTTGGCCTCTTCTCCCAAGGGAATAATGACAGGAGCAGAGGAAATGGTGTGAAGTTGTGGCAGGGCAGGTTTAGATCAGATATCGGGAAGAATGATTTTCCTGAGTGGGTGGTCAGGCCCTGGAATGGCCTGCCCAGGGAGGTGGTGGAGTCACCATCTATGGAGGTATTTAAAAGAAAGGTGTAGAGGTGGCACTTCAGGGCATGCTCTAGTGCCTGAGATTGTGGGGCTGTGTCTGTTTGTGGGTTTTTTGTTGGTTTTTCTTTTGTTTCTTTGTTTTTTGTGGTTGGACTCAATGATCTCAAAGGTCGCTTCCAACCGTGAAGACTCTGTGAATTCTGTGACTGAATTTGTGGTCTCAATCTCATCCCTGGTTAAAAGATATTTTCTTTTTTTTTTTTTCCCCTCCCAAAAACTATTGCACCATATGCGTTACTGAAAACTGAGTCACACAAGAAGGAAAAAAGTGGCGCAGAACATGATGCAGTATCTCTCGCCAAGGAAGATCCAGGCAGAGTGGCCTGGGGCAGTTCAGAGAGGTGCTGCTGTCACCTTGCTGCCACCTGTGCTCCCCTCAAGTCAGCTGTCAGCAGGATTCATTCAGTTTTTCATGACCATACCCAACAGTTATCAATAAAAATCACATATTGCTTACTCGTTAAATTCTCAGTTTGCTCTTAAGCACAGCCAAAGCCAAGCCTGAGTACATCTGGGAAGCCTGAATAAATTTTCTCCAGCTGCAGGTTTCAAGTGACGATTCCTTGCTTTACAATCGCCTTTTACACACACTCAGCTATTCGGTCAAATGCATACTCATGCAATATGCAAACGCCAAATTAAAGGCGAAGGATTTTTAATGCGGGTATTTAAAATGCACATCTCCTCAGCACGTGATAATGGCACATTAAGCATCAGCATTCCCCTTGGCTGAAAATACCTTCATCCTCCCTTCCCTCTGCCCTTGGGGCTCCGCACATCCTTGCTATACCAGCGGGCTGTCCCCCGCCCCACTGAGCTCCCCACACATCCCCTCACCACCCCAGAGCCTCCGACCTCGCCCATTCCCTCCTGCTCTCCCCTTTGGGTCCTCTTCCCAGACACTGATATGTTTTCACATTCATAGAATCACAGAATGGTTCAGGTTGGAAGGGACCTTAAAGATCATCAAGTTCCAACCCCCTGCCCTGGGCAGGGACACCTCCCACCAGACCAGGTTGCTCAAAGCCCCATCCAGCCTGGCCTTGAACCCCTCCAGGGATGGGGCATCCACAACTTCCCTGGGCAGCCTGGGCCAATGCCTCACCACCTGAATTCCTTCAGATCTGATGGTGATGCCGACACCGCTGAATAAAGAAGACTCAGAGTGTACATAAACCATACACTTAACCAGCTTAGTCTGTTTAGCTGGACTTATTAACTTTGGGGCATTTCTTACAGCTCCTCACACAGAGGGTCCCTAAATAAGTCCTATAGGTGTTACAGCCCCCAAGATTAAAAATAAGACGGATCAATACGTAAGAAGAAAATGACCATGTGCTGCAGAAAGTCTCACCTGGGAGCTAGGTACTGAGTGTTGCTCTGAAAATAATGCTAAATATAAGAGTATTTATTGATCCTTTGTGTTCAGGTGGCATTCTCTTTTCCCAGGCTACATTTGGTCTTCCCCTCTAGTAGACCTTAATTGTCTCCTGCCAGGCCATTGAAAGCACTGGATAATAATAAACGAAAATGAGCTTTCTCTGGAAGTACAGTAATTGAGAGGGAGACAAATACATAAGTGGCTATCTGAGGGCCAGCAGAGAGATTCTGGCTCACCCAGCACACAAATTTTGCAAGAATGGCAGTATATTTGCAGAGCCTAATGAAAGTGAGCCAGGAGCGCAATACGATCAGCAAGGCCTGTCACCGAGGCACGGGGTGTCACAGCACTTACTGGAACACAGAAGGTAACATTTAAAAAACTTGTTGGTTTTAATTAATGCATGAACCACGGAGAAGATTGTATTGACATACCAAAGGATCGCGCTGCAGGGATGGAGTCCTGTACTTCGCACTACCTGATTAGAGAGAGGACACAGAGATGACCTTAAGTGATGATCTGCTGGGAGAGATGATCTGCCACCTCTCCCACCCGCTGGCCACAGCACAGGCTGTCCCAGGGTTCTCACCCGCTCCTGACACCAGAGATGGGCTGTGCTGCCCACAGCTCATCCCAGCCCCGCTCCCACCACCATCTTTCCCACCCCAGCAGGGCAGTGATGCTCAGGTGCCAGCTGAGCTGGCTCTCTCACACGCCGTCATGAAACCCACCACGTTTTGGCCCATTTTGGGCTCCAGTGTACAACCAGTATCACTCAGACAGAAAACTACTTCAGTAACAATTTAATTCCCCTGGCCTTGTCAGCATTAATTTCACAACACTGCAAACAGCTCAAGAAGTACCTGATGATGGAACGCGGAAAACCCAAGATTCACAACGGATATGTTTCTATGAAGCATTCAACAGTTTTTACTGCAGAAGAGAACGGCAAGAATCACCAAATGATATGGGGTTGGAAGGGACCTCTGGAGATCATCTAGTCCAAACCCCTGCCAAAGCAGGTCCACCCAGAGCAGGTCCCACAGGAACGTGTCCAGGTGGGGTTTGAATGTCTCCAGAGAAGGAGACTCCACCACCTCCCTGGGCAGCCTCTTCCAGAGCTCTGCCGCCCTCACAGGAAAGAAGTTCCTCCTCATGTTTAGGTGGAACTTCTTATGTTCAAGTTTGTGCCCATTTCCTCTTGTCCTGTCCCTGGACACCACTGGAAAAAGACCAGCCCCATCCTCTTGACACCCACCCTTTAAGTATTTATAGGCATTGATCAGATCCCCCCTCAGCCTTCTCTTCTCCAGACTAAGAGACCCAAGTCCCTCAGCCTCTCCTCGTAAGGGAGATGCTCCAGGCCCCTCATCATCTTTGTAGCCCTCTGCTGTACCCTCTCCAGCAGTTCCCTGTCCTTCTTGGACTGGGGAGCCCAGAACTTACGTGAGAACAGATTTAGGCTGCAATCTGGGCAGTTACATTTTAACTCTGTTTAATGAGGTTAATAGCTTTTACTCAGTTTAAAGACAGAGGTGCTTTGTTCCTTCCTCCAAACCCCTCCAATCCATGAATTTATGGTGTTCCATATCACTTTCGTTGTTTTCGTCTGTACCTCTGAAGTAGCCTATCCCCATATATCAGCATATAATGCTTCCTCTTTTTTCTTCACTGTACTCTGTCTGAATTTATACAAAGAATACCCCGCAAAATGGCTCTAGGTTTTTGCAGTGCACTGTGATCTCAAGAAGCCAGTTTGGAGCTGGCCACCATCCTGGATCAAACTCAATAGATCATCTCCCCATCCCAAGTTTAGGCCCTCATATGCCGTCCCTTTTTGTTCTTCTGGCAAGTAATCTCTGTTATTTGCTTACATCATGCATTAGTTTATTTTCCTAAATTGTGTCTCCCAATTCCCATAAACAATGCTGACTGACCACCGCAGGCCATCACGTGTGTCATTAAGGATGACTCCTAACTCCACAACGGCCCCTCGTTTCTCTACCTGAGCATTTCATACCCACACTTCAACAGACATGCGATCCCAAATCGGATTTTTCCACAGATTAGCAGCTGGACACACTGCGCCACACTCACTGCTGGAAAGAAGTGTTTAGCCTGACGTAATTACCTCCACCATCATCGACACCTCCTGATGAGAACCCTTCCATTATGCGACATCCCTGGAGGCGTATTCCCCCTTCAGCCGTGCAGTCATTTTGAGAGCCGCTGGGAGCCGTACCGTCAGTCTGCACACTGATCTGTGACCAGCGAATGCTGCTCCAACAGCTTTTGTCAGCCCTGATTTACTTGCTTTGTTTGTTTGCTTGGGGTTTTAATAACAGTATTAGAAGTCTTTGCTCCGGATGTATTTGACATCGTGCCATTGGCCCGTTAGGATTTGGTTGAGTGTCGTGCGTTATTTTTTAATTTGCATTCACAGCATGCTCTGTAATAACTCACTCTGAATTCTAGCAATGGATGCTGTGAATTTGTACTAACAGCAGCGCTGATTTGTGCAATGTGGAGGAAAAAAAAAATTAAAAAGAAATCTTTGCAGAAGAATACTTACTGCTTCGTGGCCTTTAGCACAGGAGATCAGAGTTTCCACATAACAACAGAGACTTCTCTTAGCAAATTGTTCCTGGGTTAATCGCAATGGGAAGGATTGCAGCTTGGATGGAAATCACTGACACAAGCTGCTGTTGATGCCAAAAGTTTACACGGTTTCGAAAAGCAATTAGACATAATCACAGAAGAAAAATCCATGAAAGGCGTCTAAACACACAGAGAGCTCTGGTTCAGAAATTCCCTCAGCTGTTGATTGCTGGAAGCTGAGAAAGGATCCTAGGGCCGGCTCACCGCACGGTTCCTCCCCAGGAATCTGCCACTGGGCACTGCCTGCAGAGCACCCTGTCCTACTCTGACCCAACACGGCCTTTCTCACGGCGTTACATTAAGAAGCCACGCGGAGAGCATTTGGGAAGAAGAATGGGGGAAAAAAAAAAATAATAAAATCTCTCCATTCAGGTTAACAGTCTGCAAGTTTTCAAGGTTTCTGTGTTAAAATCCTCTAATTGTATCTAATTAGAATTCAGATCCTCGTCCCTTCATCGCCTTCCTTAGGAAGAGACTGCACTGGACTGCACCACAACCACGGGCACTTCAATGCCCACGGTGCCCTTAATTGGATGAAGCCTCGCACAGTGGCTGGCAGGAGAGCACCCATTTTCAGTAGTTAGTGGCCTCAAGTTTACTTATGCTACAAGATGCATTTTTGGCAATCAATGTTCCTCTGCCGTGGGTCAGGATCACAATCGCTAAAGAGGAGAAAAGCTGGCTACTTGGTTAAACTACACAGAGGAATCTGGTGAAGGAAACACAATACATTACTCCAATAAATAAAAGCCATCGCCAGTTTACAACAGTGGGGAAAAAAACAGCTTTAAGGACACTTTCCTTAAAAGTGCAAGAGCTCTCAATGTGTAAGAAATCAGGAAAGGAAGGCAAGAGACAGGCATGGCTGAGTCATGAGCTGCTGGTCAAACTAAAGGGCAAGAAGGAAATGCACAGGCAGTGGAAGAAGGGACAGGCATCCTGGTAGGAATACTCTGCCTGGTTGTGTAGGGATGGGATCAGGAAGGCCAAGGTGCAGCTGGAGCTGAACGTGGCAAGGGACACAGAGAGGGGGTTCTACAGGTACGTCATCCAGAAAAGGAAGGTGAAAGAAAGTGTAAGACCTGATGAGAAAGACTGGCAAACTGGTAACCATGGACAAGGCTGAGGTACTCAATGAGTTTTTTGCCCCAGTCTTTACTGGCAACCTCTCTCCCCACACCTCTCGAGTGGATGGGCCGCAAGACGGACTGGAAGAGCAAAGTCCCTCCCGCTCTAAGGTTTATGACCACCTAAGGAACCTGAACATAAGTCTATGGGACCTGATGAGATACATCCCAGAGTCCTGGTGGATTGGCCAAGCCGCTCTCCACGACATTTGAAAAGTCACGGCAGTCAGGTGAAGTCCCTGGTGACCGGAAAAAGGGAAAGACTGCACTCATTTTTAAAAAGGATCAAAAAGAGGATCCTGGGGACTATCAACATGTCAGCCTCATCTAAAAGCTGTGCTAAGGCACACAGAGGACAAGGAGGTAATTCGAGACAGCCAGCATGGCTTCACCAAGGGCAAGTCCTGCCTGACCAACCTAGTGGCCTTCTATGATGGAGTGGCTACATCAGAGGACAAGGGAAGACCTATGGACATCATCTATCTGGACCTCTGTAAGGCCTTTGGCGTGGTCCCCCCCAACATCCTGCTCGAAAATGGAGAGATACAGATTTGATGGGTGGACTGTTCAGTGGATGAGGAATTGGTTGGATGGTTGCATCCAGAAGATTGTTGTCAACAGCTCACTGTTCAGATGGAGACTGGTGACAAGCAGCATTCCTCACAGGTCTGTACTGGGACCTGTACCGTTTAATATCTTTATCCTAGACAGTAGGATTGAGAGCACCCTCAGAAAGTTTGCAGATAAAACCAAGCTGAGTGGTGGAGTTGACATGCCTGAGGGACAGGATGCCACCCATAGGGACCTGGACAAGTTCAACAAGTTGGCCCATGTGAACAAGGGCTAAGTGCAGGGTCCTGCTCCCGGCTGGGGCAACCCCCAGTATCAATACAGACTTGAGGATGAAGGGATTGAGACCAGCCCTGCTGAGAAGGACTTGGGGGTACTGGCAGATGAAAAGCTGGACATCAGCCAACAATGTGCACTCTCAGTCCTGAAAAGCCAACCACATTCTGGGCTGCATCAAAAGAAGTCTGGCCAGCAGGTCGAGAGAGGTGATTCTGCCCCTCTACTCCACGCCGGTGAGACCCCACCTGCAGTACCAAGTCCAGCTCTGGAACCTTCAGCACAGGAAAGGCATGGACCTGTTGGAATGCATCCGGAGGAAGGCCATGAAGAGGATCAGAGGGATGGAGCACCTCTCCTATGAGGACAGGCTGAGAGAGTTGGAGTTGTTCAACCTGGAGAAGAGGTTGAACTCTTCTCTTATATTCTCTTGAACTCTTATAGCAGCCTTTCAGTACTTAAAGGGGGCCTACAGGACAGATGGGGACAGACTTTTTAGCAAGGCCTATTACGATAGGATGAGGGGTAAAGGTTTTATACTACAAGACGGTAGATTTAGACTAGATAGAAAGAAGACATTGTTTATGATGAGGGTGGAGAAACACTGGAACAGGTTGCCCAGAGAGGTTGTAGATACCCCATCCCTGGAAACATTAAAGGTCAGGTTGGACGGGGCCCTGAGCAACCTGATCTAGTTGAAGATGTCCCTGCTCATTTCAGGGGAGGTTTGACTAGATGACCTTTAAAGGTCCCTTCCAACCCAAACCCTACGATTGATTTTGTGCACAAGAGGCAAGTCCTGCCATAATGTGACATCTTATGAGACACTTGGCATCTTGAAGATTTCTCCATGTGCCCTGATTTTTTCACCTCAACTTTCTCTGAAGAGTGAACAGCACCTTACATGATGAGCTGTCACTGGCACATTTGATGAACATCTCAAAACTGGGGTACACCTAACTGCTTTCGAACACCTAATACTTCAGCTAGTTTTATGTAGACCTCAACAGATTGTTTGCTGGCTGGATGCAGTTATTCGGTTATTATTTTAATAAAGCCGAATTTGTAAGTTACAGGACACTCAATCCTGTCCCTAAGAAATAATGAAAAACATTAAGGCAAGACTGAAAAAGTGTAGCAGCAACAGCCACAAGGTGATTACTGAGCTTGGTTTTGATTTACTTTTTATTTTTTTTTTTTAGTAGCAGGTACAGGAATGCACTGCTTTTTGACATTTTCCTTTTGTGAAATGATCTGAACAACTTGATGTCCTAGAGTTTGGCAGACAGCACCTCAGCTCTTGCTGTTTATGATTATTTAAACTATGTCACCCAAAACTGTGGGTGGAAATAAATGAAAAGGTTATGAAATGAAATGAACTGATTACTTTCTCCCAGTTTGAAACACAGATGTTTTGGTTTCATGTCTGTTGAAGGGTTGTGTTTTTTTTTTTTTTTTTCCCTGCTAAAAGCACTCACAGTGATGACTGCACTAGAAATACCAAAACAGTTGCCTTGCACTAAAATCCCACTCTGGGAACACTCATGCTTTGATACATCACGGGACTCCAGTTTCACTGAATCTCTTTTCCACCTTTCTCTTCCTCCTAATTGTACCAGTCATCTCCTCTCCTATTTGCAATAACTAATATCCCTATGACAGCCATTGCTTAGATGAGAAGGCAGCATTAGGAAAGCATTTAATGAACATTAATTGCTTCTTAATATGATTTAGCTGCTGGAAATAAGGCAGCTAAGCTAGCTCCATGTGACCAGCAGCCCTACAGGCACCAACATCAGACTCTTTTTGAGATGCAATCCTGTGGACCCCGGCGGGGGGGGCAAAGGAGGGGGAAAGCAGCCGTTCACAGATGACACCCAAGGCTACACTTTACTTTTCCAAATTAGCAACTAAGTAGGGTTGTAGGAACTCAGCAACAAAGTCATCATGGCACCACCTGGCTGATTAGTGATCTCTTCCTCCTGCATCAGCCAGCAATTATCAGTTCCCACTGACTTTGGAAGCTAATGGGAATCAGAGGCTGGGGGATGCTGCCAAGATGCAGCAGCTTCCAGCTGTCAGGAGGACAGCACGGGACACACTCTTGGTGTACACTGTTTGGTCTTTGTCTTTTCCTCTGTGGCATCTTGTGACTTTACCATTTTGACCCTCCGCATTGTGTCACCTGTCATCATCGCTTCTGACATGGCAACACAATGCAAGAGAAGCTTCACCTCCAAATCCAGCATCCCTAAATTTGAATCCTGGTTTACCATTGATTCTCATCTCACCCTTTAGTTAGGTCACTTAACCTCTCTACTAAGCTGCTCTGCCAGGAAATTAAGGCTGGTAACACCTAGAGATACTGTCACAATCAATAAGTGTTTGTAAAAGTTGTTGATAAAACAACAAGCACCAAGTGCCAAGTCTAATTCAAACAGATATAGTTTATAATCTCCCCATTTTCTTTGCAAGAACTTTAATATGGCACAAAGATTAACCTTCTGATCTGGGAAAAAAAATAATCTCTACTGATATTATAGACCGGTGTTGGCAGCAGATCTCTAACTTGAAATACGATGTCCTCACTGACATCACTAAATTTCCCATGGATTAGCTGACAGTGATACTTCAGGACTCATGGGAAAACTGTATTGCAGAGGAGAAAAAAAAAATAAAATCATGTTCTGGACTGTTAATTCTCCAGTCTTCTTTCATTCAGAGCTGAATTAGAATACCACTAGACTTTCTAAACTGAAAGATTTAGTTTTACATAGAGTATTTAAAGGATATTATGAAATCATAGAGTGATTTGGGTTGGAGGGGACCTTAAAGATCGTCTAGTTTGAATTCCCCTGCCACAGGCAGGGATATCAACTAACCTGATCTAGCACAAGGTAACAGCTACTGACATAAGGTTTAGGTTGGAAGGGACATTAAAGATCATCAAGTTCCAACCCCCCCTGCCCTGGGCAGGGACCTCTCACATTAGACCAGGTTGCTCAAAGCCCCATCCAGCCTGTTCTTGAATGCTTCCAGGGATGGGGCATCCACCGCTTCTCTGGGCAACCTCTTCCAGTGTCTCACCACCCTCAGAGTGAAAAATTTCTTCCTGCTATCTAATCTAGATCTCCCCTCTTTCAGTTTGAAGCCATTACCCCTCATAATACCCTAATAATTAGATCTTCCCTGGCACACACCATCACAGCTGGTGCCCTGCTGTTCCTCTGAAGCATGCTGCTTCTCATTGTCCTAGCTAACCACTGACCAGTCACAACATCAAGTCCCTTTTTACTTCATTTATATAGCCCCAGCAGAGTGAGAGCTCTGAGGCTTTTGAGCCATTGTCTGAGAAATAAGGAGAGAAGCTCCCAGGCTTAAGGGAATGCTTGGAGATACAGAAAACGGGAAGGATAAGGGAGAACCTGCAAAACCAAGGTGTCAGCTGGCTCACGGCTGTAAGGTACAGCTTCCCTAGTACACACTCTCTTAATAAAGAGGGCATAATTAATGGCACCTCATCCCCTTACTACGTTTCTCACAGCAACGGCCAGCCCTGAGAAAACAACGCTACATGCACAATTACGCAAAAAAAGATGCAAGCTTACTACATTTCTTTGCCGAAAATCACTTCAAACACATTTAAAAAAAAAAACCCAAAACCCACCTCACACAACAAACATCACACTGAATGCCATTTATAAATAAGATGAAGACCTACCGAAGCAGCAGCGACCTCGCTGCACCAGCCCCGGGCAAGGGGGGGGTGGAGCTGCCCGGGCCTTCCCCCGCCTCATCCCGCCGCCCCGCACGG
>JAHREE010000163.1:1267188-1279016 GCA_033628505.1 Tringa tobata | reverse complement strand
GCCTGGAGCCGGCTAGCGGAAGAAGGAGCGGGAGGCGGCGAGACCTCCCCCCTCACCCCCCAGCCCGGAGCGGGCCGGGCCGGGCTGCGCTGAGGTACCGTCGGCCGTGTGAGGGATGGGCGGGGAGGAGAGCGGCGCCGCGCACGGCCGGTGGTGTTTAACGACTGGTTTTGACAACTTTTGTTTTCCCCGTCTCGCTTGGCAGGGGCTGGGAGGAGGAGGAGGAGGAGGAGGCGGGAGCGGCGGCTGTCACGCCGAAAGTGGTGCGAGCCCTCAGGTCCCCCCCAGCCGCCCTGCCTCAGGCCGGGAACAGGTAGGGGCCGCCCGCCTTCAGCCACCCGACGCGCGGGTCCCCCGGGAAAGGGTCCCCGGGAGCAGGAATTCGCTCTGGCTCCAGTTCATTCTCCCTTGTGTTTTGGCAGCTTCGTACTCAGGTGGAGCGTTAGAGGCTTACTATACCCCAAAAAAATGAAAATTCGCTTTGGCCGTAATAAATTATTGGCTCCTCAGGCCTCTTAATGACGGCTGTCACGCCGCCGCTGGTTTTTGAGCCCAATAAAATGTTGGGTATAACAGTTTTGCACCATGCAAAAAGTGCTGGCCGAATGGCATGTCCCAGGTAGCTTTTATTATTCTTTCCAGGAAGCCGGAGCTGGGCAATATTATTGTCATTTTTCTAATGTGCATTGAGTCAAAACCACAGATCTCTCCTTTAAAATCCATAGGACGAAGGCCAGACATACGAAGCCTTTTTCATGTTGTGTAGCATCTTACTTCGCCCTTTCACTTGGTCCCGTGTCTTGATCTTTTATATCAGTGCAGATCTTTGCTGTACAGCCCGCTGTTTTATACTGAGAAGCTTAAGATGACAATATTTGGTAAAATTAGCTGTGAAACACGTCGTGCCTTAAGTGCAGGCTTCAATATTAACAGCACTGTTTGCGTGCTCTTGAGTCTTCACACGCTGTAGGAAAACTAATAGTGCAGAACAGGGCGGTGTAATCCACACATGAGAGATTGCTGTGAAAGAAGCAGCTTGCAAATATTTTTGCTGTTCTGTTTTGCTTTATATGGCCTCATTAGCATCGCCACGTCGATGATTGGTACATGTTTATATATATTATGGTCAAAAACACGGGATAAAAACTAGAAAGAACTTGGGAATTGGGTCCTTAACGGGAGCTGTGGTGTTTGGGTTATACTGGAGTCAATGGTGACAATGCAGTTAACCTCACTCGAGCTGCCGTCTCACCCAATCTAGCTGGATTGGGGGTTGAAGGAACATATGATTTCCCTAACTGAATGCAGGTGACGTTAGTCGGAGTAAGCGTTGCGGTGTACCCTGACAGGAGGTTTCTTACCTGTTTCCGATGAGAGACCCTCGTGCTCCCTGCCTCAAAATTTAGAACTTTCACAAGCTGTAAGTTTATAAAATCTTCCAAAATGAGAGTGAAACGAAAGAAACAGGAACGTTTGCAGGATTCTAACTGCTGTTATGTGCTTCTAGCCTGCTTTTCTTCCCTGTGCTTATTTTTTCCCTTTCTGCCTCTTCTTCTGTCTTTTCCACTCCTCGCTATGTACTGGTTTTGCAGAACGTACTCTGTTCTGCTTTGTTTTTTGTAGCTGTCTCTCCGTTCTCCTCTCCGCTCTCTTCTGTGTTATGTCTGTGGTCCCCCCCCCGCCCTGTCTTCTCGTGCTCTTCCTTTTCCCCTGCTAGTCTCTGGAGCTGCAGTCTCCTTCCCCTCGGCTCGGTGTGCTAAACCATGGAGTCAAATTGACTAGAAACGCTGGCAGAGAGCACTTCAGAGAACAGAGTCTGGCTGCTTCCCATCTGCTGTTAGCACGCTCACAACTGGAGCAAAGAAAGTGGAAGCAACGCAGGACCGAAGAGGGCTGAAAATCCATGTCGTGCATGGGTCAGTTTTTAATCTCTGTAATAAGGCCAGATTTTAAATACATGTTTTTCTTTAATCTGCCGGGCATCAATTTGGAGCTAGTTTTGATCAGCCTGAAATTGTATTTCGTCGTGACTAAGTGACTGCGAAAGTGTGACAAGTAAATTATTCATCAAAAAAAGTTTAATTTCACTCTAGCTCCTCTAACCGTAGTGCCTTTGGAGGGCTGGCTGGCTGGTTGAATCCAGGAGAGGATGTTCTTTCTCACCTGAGCGCCCGTGCTTAGTAAGCTGGCCTGACCAGGAGTTTGTGGTGCATGTTTGGCATAGGAGGAAGGAGGGAGAGCTGCTGGACTGACCGGGAGCTGTTACTTAATCCAGAGAGCAGCTCTGGGCAGGGAGCCATGCTGTAGGGGTTTGATCCAGGCAGCAGCTGGACTGGGCCTGGCCGAGGGCCACGCCAGAGAGATTTGATCCAGAGAGCATCTGGACTCATTCAGGAGATTCAGAGCGATCCCCTCGGTGATGGAGATGGATGGTCTGGTCGATAGGAATGAGAGTCTGGTTTGCAGTGGGGTTTTGCTGCAGAATCCACGAGTACAGCGAAAGGACAGGAGAGTCCCTCCTTGAAATAGGTTGTACAGGGGTTAGTGAATTTTTGAATCGGATGAGGCTGCATTAGTGAGTTGATGGATAAAACTAGGAACGATGTTTTGGGGCAGATTTCCCCAAGTATGTTTCTCCTGAAGTACCCTGATGGTTTGAGTACCATTGCTGTGTTGCTGACAGGAATGTCATTCCCTGTGTAAGAGTAAGAGGGTGTGCATGGGTGATAGGTTAGACGCTGATCTCTTCATCCGTTTGATGCATTTTTCTGGAAAGCTAAGATTTTCTTACCAAATTGGGTGGAAGGATCCAGGAAAGGAAAAAGAAAGAAACCTAGGCACTGTCCTTCTTGAGCTCAAAGTATAAGTAACTGAAACAATCTTCATAATCGCAAGCTAATCTTTCTTCTTATCATGATTTCCTTTGCTGTTGGAGGCATATTTGTAACCAGACATCTCCTGAAGAATCTCTAAGGCCCTATTATCCTGTTGCCTCACAATATTGAAAGCTAATCTGTTCTTTTACTTGGAGTAATTCTTTTAAAAGGATGAAACTGAAGGGTGAAAGGATGAAAAGCAGGGGATTGGTTCAGACTGTCACAGATATTTAGGCAGCTGTTATGCACAGCTATGTTTAATTAGATGGTGACCAGGCACCTGAAGTTCTCTGAGGACTGTGACTTAGTGAATAACCTTGAAGATGCAGTTTATCTCTTACAGGACATTTCTTACCACTTTTCCTTGTTCGGTGTTAGGTGACTCAAACAATGTGACTACATCTACAGTTTTGGTCTTGGGTTCATTTCACAGCCTACTGTGCCTGTTAGTAGGGTTTCTTACTTAAAAAAAAAAAAAAAGACCATTGCTAGTAAGATTTCTCTAGTAGTCCCCAAATTTATTCATGGAATCAGTATCATTTACACCGCAACGCTGCAAGGCGTCATGTTTATGCCTCATATCATCCTCTCAGTTTTTGAAGTTGTAACTGCAAGTATGGCTTAAAATTGCTTAAGCCAACAGCACAACTAAAAGTAGTTGTTTTGTACGTGTCCCACCTTTAGACACTTGGTCCTCCCTCCCCAACTGCATTTGTGCCGGCATATTTGTTTGTGTAGTCCCAGCATTAGAAGCAAAATAGAGGGCTTAGCACTGCTAGTGCTTATCAGGGAAAGGTGACAATAGTAAGAGAGGCTAGGTGGTGTTTTCTTTGTTAGGAGGCTGAGGGTGGACTATGTTAAGCTTGGGCAGAAATTCTAGTTCCTTTTGTACTGCCCAGGTAAATGATGCCAGCTCCTACACGGGAAGTAAAAAGCACCACCTATATATCCTTTATATACAAGTAATAACAAGGCAGCAGTACCCTGAGGAACTGACCACCACCACCCTGTTATTCTGTTTGTGTTGCCAATTTTAAGGCATTCACTTACTATTTCCCTAATTTACTCTATGCCTTCACAGGTCCAAGGCAAGCACAGCGTAGGGGCTGTTGGGGTAATTGAACGGTGGGAGGAAGTGATTGAGGAGCTATGAGTAAATAAGTTAGTATTAATGCAGGGTTCCATAGTGTTGGTTTCTCCCAATTCCTCTCTCAGCAGCACATCTTTATGCAGGCCTGGGGAATAAACAACTATACTTAATTAACTATGCTACAGAGACCTGTACATTCTGTCTCCTGTCAAAATACTGCATTCTGGCAGGCAGAAGGGGAAGAAGAGATGGGCTATTACCACAGTTATGAACAGTAGCTTAGTTTTAATTTGTTACAGTTTAGATTAGTCAGCACTGGTGACCACTTCACTAATTTTACTGCTCTCTTAGTATTTTTTTCCTTCGTTCCCAAGTGATGCATGCAGACATATTTTAGGAGTGCTTTTCTAACACATGCCTCATGTATTAGTTCTGTCTAAAAGAATAGGTGTTCAGTTGAAAGCTGCCAGGACACATTTATGTTCTGACAGTGGTGAAAGGTTTCCCACCCTCTTCCTGTTTACTTGGTCCAAGTGAAACTGCTCTGTCATTCTGTCTGTCGTTACTACTGTAACATCATTTTGGTGTAAGTACCTTACTCTTTTCACTTTACCCAGCATGAGATGCTGAATGTTGCTTGTCATGTTACCTGTCATGTGGTTTATGGATTTTATAAATAAAAAGTATCTCATGTTATGTATAACTCTGGTGAATGCACTGCAAGGTCTTCCAAATAATTTCAAAATGCATTTTGTCTTAAAAACCTGATTTAGCATTCCTTAGATAAGCAAAACCTCCATGGGAACTTGAACAAGGATAGTAGGATCAGTCTTTTTCGCAGTTACTGTGATTAATGTTACAAGACAAATTCTTATTCCTGTGGTTTGATAAAGCCATTTTCATAGTCTGTTTCACTAAGCATTTAAATTGTGTATTGCCTTATTAATCAAGGTGTTGTGAGCCTGAAAAATGTCGCTATATTCTTATCATCTGATTCATTTGATATAGTGTCAAAGCTAGCACTTAAGAGCACCCTTCCTAGGGAAGTACGGATTATGAGTTTTTAATAGTGTTCAACTAATAGACGAGATTCAGGTATAAATTAGTCTCTTCAAGGGAAAGATTAAGGCAAAAGGTATTCACAAACTGGATAGTGTTGTTCAGTGCCACTTTGGTAGAAGGATGGAAATGTGCAGTTCTGCATGCAGAAGTTACCCTTTTTAGCTGGAGATGCTCAGCTGGAAGAGGGTTCAGAGGTCCTGTGCTGCTTCAGGCAGAGAAGAGCAGGAAGCCAAAGAAAAAGGGCAACCACTGGTTATGCTGGGCATGGAGTGAATAAAGCCAATTAGTGGGATTTTTCCTTACATTCAGTGTGGACATGACTCTTGCTGAAATTAGGGATGAAATTCGTGTTGCTTTCAGTGCTGCCACAGTTCAGTTCTGAGCTGTTTTGAAAATCTCACTCCACATTCTTTCAGTTGTTTCCAGCTGATGTTGTGGGAATTCTGGAGGACTGGCCTTTCAGTCCTGGGTGTATCTGTGTATCACGGTATAATTCACAGCATTATATTTTCTTTTTCCGTCTGCCTTTCCTCCCCACTGCCCGCCACCATTCATCCTTTTTTCATCCATTTTATGTCCATCCGTTTTCCTAGCCTGATAACAGTTTGGGGTTGAGTTTGGTTTTGTTTTTAAAAGGATTCCCTTTTCTTTCCCTCCCTGTACCACCGCTCCCCCAGAACTCCATGGTAACTGGGGTACGTGTCTGTCCGGTGGTTCCCTGCACTAAGGCTCCCTGTAGTCTCGGGACTGAATGCTACAGGTGCAGCAACAGGGCACGTGGACTTGCCATATAGTTTCTTTATTTCTTATTCTGAAGGTGGGTGCAATCATTGTCTTAAAGAATTTTACAGTTTAAAGAACTGCTGTCTTCCTGAGAGCAAGATATAGAATAACAACGTGCTGATAAATATGGCACATGGTCTTAATCTACTGTGGATTTATTAAAGTACAGATGGTGTACTTTCTTAGTTCCTAGAATTACCATGGGAAGTATGTGGTCCTCAAGCTGTTCGTATATGATTTAAAAAAAAAAACCCACGTTTTTTTTTTCAGACTTTAACCAGTGAGACTGGCTTTGGGAACATCTAAACTCCAAAGAAAATGTAGCAGGAACGTCCTTGTTTCATCCGTTTCTGAGTTCAGGCCATCAGAATATAACATGGTCTCCACTACAAGTTCTCGTCTAGCTTAAAAGTTTGCAAAATTAGTTCAATGTAGCCATATATCTGCATTGTTACACATTTTAACTGATTTCGCTGCACAAATTTTAGTGCAGTTCTAAGAACTGAACAAAGACTGTCACCCCCCAGGTCAGGTAAATTCATTTAGTGATAAATGTTGCCTAGCATAATTGTCCTAAGTGATCGGAAATCTAATCCGAGCCCGATGTCTGCAAACTCTGCAATGAATAATGCAGTCCAAGTGTGGATTGCCCCTTGCACACCCCTTTTTTCTGAATGCAAAAATCTTTCACTCATGTGAAGCAGAGGCCACTCTGACAGTGAAAAAAAAATTCAGAAATTTAATGTTTACTGGAATGAGTCATTGTTTTGCATGTCTATCAAATAAATATGTCTTTTTTGCATCATATAAAGAGCATTGAGTAACTTTGGTGCGGAAAAAGCCACAGAAGAAGCATTTTGGTGATCTCTCGTGTGCCTGCATTATATGGATAAAGAATTTTAATTAAAATTTGTGTCTAGTTTTCCCCCACAGTTGTGCCGTTTTCATCAATTTTCACATGTGTCATGGAAAGGGAAAGAAAGAATCCTTATTCTTTTGTTCTCCCCTTGATGTCTGTAAAAGTGATTGTCAGGATTTAATGGCAAAACCGAACACGGATTTATTTTGCTCGTTCCTTTTTATCCGACTTACTCGGTTTTGAATTTTTCAAGTCTTGAAAATGTGTGCATAAAAAGCAAATGTGTATTAAAAAACGAGGCAACCTGCTTCAGTTGATCTTAGTGCTATGGATTTGGAAAGAGTAAAAGTCTGTGGAGTAGAGCTTGTAACTGGTCGAGAGAATATTTATGCACGGCCCCACTGATCTCAGCATGTAAATTAATAGGAAGCTGTAAGGACTTTTTAATGATTCTCTGCACAGAGTTGAAAGAATGGTGGTTCTCTACCCCCCTGCTCTGGTGAGACCCCACCTGGAGCACTGTGTCCAGCTCTGGAGTCCTCAGCACAGGAAGGACATGGACCTGTTGGAACGGGTCCAGCAGAGGGCCACGAAGATGATCATAGGGCTGGAGCACCTCTGCTGTGAGGACAGGCTGAGGGAGCTGGGGTTGTTCAGCCTGGAGAACTGGAGGCTCCAGGGAGACCTTAGAGCAGCCTCCCAATATCTGAAGGGAGCTACAGGAGAGCTGGGGAGGGACTCTTTGTCAGGGAGTGCAGTGACAGGACAAGGGGAACAGTTTTAAATTGGAAGAGGGGAGATTAGGTACCAGAAAGAAATTGTTTCCTGTGAGGGTGGTGAGACACTGAAAGAGGTTGCCCCGAGAAGCTGTGGCTGCCCCATCCCTGGAGGGGTTCAAGGCCAGGCTGGATGGGGCTTGGAGCAACCTGGTCTGGTGGGAGGTGTCCCTGCCCAGGGCAGGAGGGGTTGGAACTCCATAATCTTTAAGGTCCCTTCCAACTGTAACCATTCTGTGATTCTCCAGCCATGGAAAGTCACCTCGCAGTGAGCTGGTCTGTCCTCAAGCTGGTCTTCCTGGCAGGCTTCCTGTGTTAAAGAGGGTCTCCTCCTGCCAGCTGTGGCTCAGAAGGGCTGGAGCCACTTCCCAAATAAGCATCCAGCATCTTGATTTTCAGTTGTAATGAACGACTTACTAGCAGCCGTAACATGCACGCACTTGGCTTACGATGCCACGAGTTCTTTTTCAAGGTGCTGTTTATGCAGCTAAGCTGTGCACGTGGCCATTTCTCTTACTTTAAGCTGAATCATTTGAGTTTACTGAATTCAGGAAGCAAGAGAGAGGAGACGTGATTTGGCGCTAAGTAAATCTTTTGGGGAACTGGTGTTGGGTTCCTTTGTGATAAAAGCCCACCTGGCTCTTCGGTGTAGACCTGGTTCAGACCACGGCGCAATAAAGCTGTGTGTGTAAATGGTGAGGGCACAATATTTGCTGGCACTTACTGTGTAAGATGTGCCGAGTTGTTCGCTCTCAACTGTGTGCTCTGAGAGCCTTCTGCCCCCTTGTTTGTATGGCACCCCTTGAAAAAGAATTAGATGAGGAGCTGTATGCAGGATCAGCCAAGGAGCTCTCAGTAGGTAGTGCCAGCTGCTACCATCTATTAAAGTCACTACAGAACTGAAGGGACAGAGGTATACGTTGTGTTGCCTTAGTGTTGCCCTCAACAAAGAGCAGGCAGACTGCAGGCTTCCTTAGGGGCATGGGGTGTATACTGGGAAGAAGTTCTTGATGGTGGAAAGAAAGGGAGAGAGCTGATGTCTCTCCTCTGCAGCCTCCGTCCTGGGTGAGTTGCTCCTGTGGAGTGACTGATTCACTAGAAAATTCATGGGCAATGGAAAGAGAAGGAAAGGCTTTGTTCCTCTTCCTCCCTGGGGTAGCCATGACCATGCCAGGCAGTTCAGTAGCAAAATAAACAAGCATTTATTCTGCTCGCTCTTCTTCAGTTACTCTTCTTGTCATTTGAATTGTTTAAGAATTTAGTTGTTTAAGAAGAGAAGGCTCAAGGAGGACCTTATCAATACCCAGATGGAAGGATACAAAGATGGTGGAGCCAGGTTCTTCTCAGTGGTGCCCAATGACAGGACCAGAGGGAATGGGCACCAGCTGAAGCACAGGAGGTTCCCTCTGAACATCAGGAAACACTTTTTTGCTGTGAGGGTGACTGAGTACTGGCACAGACTGCCCAGGAAGGTTGTGGAGGCTCCATCCTTGGAGATATTCAAAGCTGTCTGGACACTGCCCTGGGCAGCTGGCCGTAGGTGCCCCTGCTTGAGCGGGAGGTTGGACCAGATGATTTCCAGAGGTGCCTTCCAACCTCAGCCACTCTGACTCTGTGACTTGAAATGGCATCTTTCCGAAGTAAAAGAGGTTCAAAATCAGCTGGTGCAAAATCTTGTTGATAAGTGGCTTCTGTGTTTTAATAAGTAAAGGCAATGGAGTTTTGGTCCTTGTTAGTAAAAGGAGTGATGGTTCAGAAGCAGAGTGCATTGTGCACAGAGCAGGAAGACCCTTTCTCTTTGTGTGTACAGAGATGGCTCAGTTGTTCTGTGTTTCTAAGAACAGCACGGGTTCTGTTCACTGCTGCAGCTCACACCCAGGAGTGAATGACACAGCATCTGTATCTTCTGTATTTCTAGTTCTGGGTGGGACAAACACATTGCGGTGTCCCAGTGCTCTGAATCAGTGGAAGGAACCCAAAAGGAACAGAGAAGGGGGAGAGGGGAAAATGGTGAGGAGCAAGGAAAATAAAAATGCTGGAGGAAGAAAACTCCCTGATAAATGACAATATGTACAGCAGAAGGTTGGTGACGGAGGAGGGTGGTTGTATGAGACTGAACCGAGATACGGGGTGAACTGATGTGAACGGAGTAAGACCTTGGTATTGCAGTCATTTACTAATTCACAGCTCAGTCTTCTACTGGGACTGCCAGACAAGAGGACCACCCAGGAGCTTGGTGAAAATAAGACAACAGGAATTAAAGATCACTGTCTGGCACTTACCTTACAAGTATTTATTCTTACTGTGTAAATAAAGAATAAACAAGGAAGGAAGTATTAAGCTCGAGTCAATAAGTTAAGGTCCACGTAGAAAGATCCACTTCACCTGTGGTGTCTCCTGTACGTATTATATTGGCACTGAATATTGCATTTTGTCAACAGCTTTAGGAAATCACACCTGCTAAATATTTTACTGGTGAATATTTTAAATATCTTCAAAATGTAATGTTCAAGAGTCTTGCCATTTCATTTCTTTCTTTAATTACATTTTCTGATTACAGTGTAAAGTAGAAAATACAATTCAGACTATGAAACAGGGTTACTTTAAAGAATCAAATATTTTATAGTCACTAACAGCAAACTCCCCTTTTATATGAGAGCTTGACAATGGAAGTCAATAAGATTTCTTTGGTGATTTTTTCAGCTAAATCAATGGTTATTAATCTTATTGTCATAGCAAAGTAAACTTGACAGCATTGTCAGAATATGTTCTCTTTTGAAGTTTGTTGCTTTTTCTTCCTACCCTTTTTAACAGAACAACTGTTAATAAAAATGGAATCTACCAGTTTGAACAGGCTTCAAAATGTAAGGCAATTCAGGACAACATTTTGTCATCGTCTATCAAGAAGAAAAGGTAGGTATTTGCTGTGCTTTCTGCTTTGTTTGTTTTAAATAGAAAGGTAGAAGATAGTCCTCTTTTACATAATTCTCAATGATATGAATGTGGAGCTATGTAACAGGAAACTGAAATTATTCAACCAATGTTTGCCTGCATTTTTTCTTTCACGTGAATTAGATTTATTCGAGGTTGGATTTTATTTTTTTTATTTTCACAATGTAAGTCAACAAGATTTCTCCTTGCCAGTTAGCAGCATTTTATTCCAAGATATGCACAAGAAGGCTGAACAGAATCTATGAGGTATGATTTCATTCTTGAGTGTCTTTTTCCTCATTGGTGAACATTCCTGCTATGAGCAACCTCTGTTAATGGCTTCTTTTCAGCGTATTCACTAGAGTGAGTATGGAAATGTACTAGTATAAAAACTTAGTAATTAATTGCAATCTTTGTAATAACTAGTCCACAGGAAACTAATAATTCAATTTTAGATACGCTGAAAAACCACCTCAAATTAATTTTGAGTTTCAACTTGCTGTTCTGCCTTTTCCTGACATGGAAAAAAACCTGTTTGATATCAGCCCTGCTCAAACTCCTTCCCACTTTCTGAAGTGATAATGGGAGAAGCAGCCCATTCTTTTTGACATGTAATATTTTGCCTACATAGATACACCAATAAATAAAACATTGTAAATAAGAAAGGCTTCCCATTGGGATCAAGTTCCAACTTAAAATTAATTACATGCCATGGTGTCTTTAAAATTGGAAGCTTTTTATTTTTCCCCCTCCATTTGTGAAAAGAGAAGAGGAACGAGAAAAAAAAAAGTTCTGCTAAAAATAGTTATGTACCTTTCCCCATTCAAAGAACTGAAGGAGTCAATTTTTCCTTAACGCAGAAACAGCATTAAATCATGATTTTAAGACGTCTCCTGCCTTTTCTGCCCCCTCCTCACTTTTTCATTGCGTTTTAAGATCTTTCACCTGTTCTTAAGTCACCACATTCCCAGAATTGTTTTTTTTTTTTAATTATTTTCTTTTTTTCTCCTCTATAACCTCTTCTCCCACCAATATTCCACCTCATCAGCAACACTATCATTGAAGTTTTTCCTCTTTTGAAAGGTGGTAAACCACTATGTTACTTTACTGACACATTGCTCACTAGAGCTGAGGCAGAGACTGGCAAACAGGTCAAAGTATACAGTTGGCTCCAAAATACACTTACAGCAATAGAAATGCTGTTATTTATCCTTCGTGTTACGAAGTCCTACAGGCTGCAGCAATGCAGTTGTGCTCTTCGTATCGAGAACAAGGGCAAGTGCCAGGTTCTGCACTTGGGCCACAAGAACCCCCTGCAGCGCTACAGGCTTGGGGAAGTGTGGCTGGAGCTGCCTGGAAGAAAGGGACCTGGGGGTTCTCATTGACAAGCGGCTGAATATGAGCCGGCAGTGTGCCCAGGTGGCCAAGAAAGCCAACGGCATCCTGGCTTG
>JAHREE010000163.1:1242889-1257292 GCA_033628505.1 Tringa tobata | reverse complement strand
CCCCCTGCCCTGGGCAGGGACACCTCCCACCAGACCAGGTTGCTCAAAGCCCCATCCAGCCTGGCCTTGGACCCCTCCAGGGATGGGGCAGCCACAGCTTCTCTGGGCAACCCCTTCCAGTGTCTCACCACCCTCACAGTGAAGAATTTCTTCCTGATATCTAGTCTGAATCTCCCGTCTTTCAATTTAAAACCATTACCCCTTGTCCTATCACTATGATCCCTTAAAGAGTCCCTCCCCATCTCTCCTGTAGCCCCTTCAGGTACTGGAAGGCTGCTGTAAGGTCTCCCCAGAGCCTTCTCTTCTCCAGGCTGAACAACCCCAGCTCTCTCAGCCTGTCTTCGTAGGAGAGGTGCTCCAGCCCTATGACCATCTTCGTGGCCCTCCGCTGGACCCGTTCCAACAGGTCCATGTCCTTCCTGTGCTAAGGACTCCAAAGCTGGACACAATTTTAATTCCACTCAGCTTCTATTACCCTTTTCCCACTTAAATCTCTCTTCTGAAAAGCGTGCGTTAAACATTCCTGCAGATTATGAAATTCCACTCCTTCTTGGAGAGATTAATTTGCAGTGTGCTGCACTCTAATGTATGTAACAGTATTAACACGTCTGTGTACTGCAATGAAGCGTAGTTGAAACACAAATAAAATCCCCTGCAATGCCAATTTATGCTTACATAAGGTCACACCACCACACAATCGATAGCTTTCCTAACGCTAAACAGATCAATAATTCCACTGTACTCTCTGAAATCTTCCATTCCAGTATACAAGAAAATATGCAGAACTCTGAGATTACAGTGAGATTTAAGAGCACATTTGCTGCATAGGTTTAATAGATAAAATGCCAAATCAAGAGTATACATTCCAAGACATAGGAAAAAGCTGGGTGGAGAGATAGTAATTGGTGACTATTTGGAGAAATAGTTGAATCTTTTACTTGCTCACAGACTATATACTTACCTAAAGGTTGGAAGATTCCTATAAGGGGAACCTAATTTTGGATCAGTCTGAGTTAATTCTGTCTTCATGGCAGAAATAGTTTAAATAGTTTAAATAGTCTTTGGTTTGAAAATTTTATTACACTTTTTACATATTCAGCCTTGATTTCAGATTCAACCCTGTTGGCTTTCATTGTCTTAGACATTTATGATGTGACTTCCTTTATAGACAGTTCAAGGGCTGTCATTGTAACATTCCCCTTCAACATGTTCTGTTTCAGATATCAGATTTAACCACTCTTTTCTAAAAGATTGGAATATGTCAGAATATGCCTCATTGCACTTTGATGCTATTGACTTGGATTGACAAGAGCCTGGAATAACCCGTGTCATTGTCTAGAGCCCCTAGTGCAGTACAGTAAGATAATTGCCTGCTCATTATAAAATATTACAGCAGTGGACATAGGTAAAAGGTAGTTTGTAGCTGCACCCTTGTCATTTTGCTGTTATATAGTGGAATTTTTTGGTGGGTTCTTCTCTGTACTGTCATGGCAGTCTCTTCAATATGAAACTTCAAATGCCTTTGTTGTCTTCACATGTACAATAGCTCACATGAACTAATGATTACAAATACCTAAGCTAGGTGAACTATTAAAACAAGCTACAAGGCAAGCGTGGACTTCTGCTAGTTGTTAGTAATCCACAGGCTTTTGTTACTTTTAATACTGTGCCCTTTATTCAAATCATACTACAAACTCTGCTGTGAAATACGCTTAGCATCAGGATTACAGGAGTTACAGAGTTATAGCTTTAAATATTTGCTAGTCTTACTTTGTGTTTGGTTATCTCCTTTATGTGGTGTTTATGTGTGTTGGGTAACTGAAGATCCAGTTTGCTTTTTCAGGTTCTGGTAGCCATCACACACAAAACAGCTGTTTTACTGAAGCTGGACAAGAATATTCTGGCATTGTTTCTTCTCCTCTGAATGTCCCATGGTTGACAAAGATAATATTTAGGCCTGCTTTGTTTAAGAAAAAATTCAAGGAAATTGAAATGATGTTTTTCTGTGATTCCTCATCTCCATGGGATTGCCAGGGAGCAGGGAGGGACAGCTGCTCCCTGAGGCGCAGGGAGTGGGATCCCAGCACAATAACCTGAGCAGCAGAGCAGGGACCAGCAGCTGGGACCATCCCATCTCCAGCTGGGAGTGGGACAGCCCTAGCCCTGGGCATGGGCACCTCCCTGGGGACTGGGGACAGGATGGGCACAGCTGCAGACTGGCCTTGCTGCTGCACTGCTGGGGCAGGGACTGGCAGCTTTGAGGGACTGAAAGGAGGTCCTGGGCCACGGGTAGGATGGGGGGCAGCCCCAGGGGGCTGGGCAAGAGTAGTGAGGCCTTCAGGGGCCTGACAGTGATATCTGAACCCTCTTGTTACTGCAGTGCAGTTTAAGGTTAGAAAGAGCTGGTTACAGGAAAAAGTGTACAAGACAGAAAAGCAAGTGGACTCTAGTCATAGAATCATAGAATGGTTAGAGTTGGAAGGGACCTTAAAGATCAGAGTCAAGAGTGGTTCGATAACATCCAGTGTTCCTAGATTTACTCATTTGATTCTCCTGCCTCATTGCTCCGTTTGTATTTTTCCATATGTTTAAAATAGGACACTGTATGCCCAGAGCAATTGTTTTCACCATTTGCACGCCTCCTGACCCACAAGAGCACAGTCTCAGTTCCATCCCCACCCTTGTACCTTCTGTTTTTCATTGACCATAGACTTCTCCTGCCCATTGAGGCTTTGAACAAGGCAGTGGGAATCACTGTGTTTGGGGAGAGGAGCTGAATATGGCTTTTGGGAGTCTGAACCCTACTCTTTCCTCCCTCAGGAATAATATTTCCCATAAACATTTCCTGGTAACTGTCCTAGTATGATTATTTCAGATTTATGCCATCCCAGCACTCAGCCATTCCCAGTGTTCCTCACACATCTGGAAACGTTCTCTTTGAGGAGTTTCAGAGCTCAGTATTCAAAATGGGTTGAACCATATCCGTAAGGCATCTGACAATTGAAATGGTACTCTTTCCTTTGGTATTTTATGTATGAATCAAACCAACCTTTCCAACCTTTTTTTTTTTTCCCCCCATTTTGACCATTATTTCAAGAGAAGTGAGATTGGGAGTTAGCCCAGACCTGTTCACTCTCCTCCCTGTCTCCCAGGAAAGATAATCCTTGGGTTGTTCCATGTGCTAGATTATGCCTTGTCTCCATCAGAAATGAAATTATATTATTATTAGAATATTTGCTCTGTGTACATTGTTGATAAAGTTGAATGAAGCAACTTCTTTTACCTGTGGCTTACACTGTTAAAGGCAGCTTGCTTTCAGCCAGAATTTGGCCTATATTGTTTAACTAGTTCCAGTGGTTTGGTTTACCATCCCATGAAAAAGTATGAAATAAAACTTATCTATTCCTCTGGCTCTAACTGTAAATATATATATTTTTTTCATAATTAATCTTCAGTGTTAGGGCAGGAATTATTATCTTTTCCCTGCTTTGTTATCTTCTTCAAAATTCCAAGCAATTCTGTTATGAATGAGTTTTATTCTCTAAATGGTTAGAAGTTCTCTTAGTATCTCACCTAATTAGAAAGCTGTGTCCTACCAACTGATAGATAATGGCTGGCCATGAATATTTCAGCCTTACAGTCTGAAAATCAGATCCAGTGGCAGCAGAGAGAACATCGATCCCTAAAGCGCAATTATTTATAGCATTTTGGGTCTGACGGAGCTTTTCAGTGCATTTCACTGTTAATAATATAGGATGTTTACACACATAACATTCTTGCAAGTTTGGAGGTAACCGGAATTGTAAGATGGGTGGTAGCCTCTACGCTTACATGAAGTTTGAGTGAATCTCTTGCATTCTTACCTATTTAAGGACTTCTGCTGGATGTTTTGAGGAGCAGCTAGGCTGTCTGTCTCTACCACAAAGATATCCATCTTCTTTATTTGCAAGTTTTAATATACTTTATTTAACATCTGTGGTATTGTGCACAGGAAAACCGTGCTGAACAGTTGCCGAAATGAATTATTAATTAATTGGCTTGCAACCATTTAGCTGTTTGCTAAGTACTATAGCCAGTACTTCCCCATCACCATTCCTTTCATGTCCTTGGTTCCTTCTTTCTTCAGCCGTCTAGTTTCTTCTGATCACTCATGCTATGTTGATTGAAATCACATTGTTAAGTCTTTGGGGACTGAAGTCTCTCAGTGTTTCTATGTATCTTAGCAATTAATAATGAGAAGACCAATTACAACGTTTTCTGGGTGGGAAAGGGAGACCAAGAGAAAAACAGGGTAAGAAAAGGAGTTCTTGGTCTGATTAGTTTCTGGATATTTGCTGTGAAATAGACTTCTGCAAAGCAAGTCAAGGGAAATGGCATTATAGAGGTTCATGTAGCCTTTTGTTGCTTAGTTAATTAGAACTGCTTTTCATTCATCTAGTTCTCTGCCACCGCCCTCCTACTTATTTGCCTGTCTTTGAGCATGTTTTCTTTGGGTTTTTTGCAGGTCAGAATTAGCTTCCTGCTGTGATGCAGTTCACAATTTCATTGCTTCTCAAAACAACACCCCACTGGGAAGTAACATGAGTTACGAAGTGGACAGTAAAAAGACCGTCCTCATTACAGAGGACATTTTTAAGATGCTGCCTGTGGTAAGAACTGTATCCTGACCTGTTGCTATAATTGCAGTATCATACGAATTTTGGGTTAGTAATAGAGCTGCTTTGTTTGATTCCTCTGGATGCGCTTCTTCATCCACCTTGTAAGACCTTTTTTTTCGCCTTCCTCTGTGGTGGTGAAGGCATGGACAGGGTGTGGTAGAGCAGATTGTAGGTAGAGTTGCAACAGAGCACAAGTTGCAGCCTGGCTGGGCAGCAACTATTCACTCAGGAGTGAATCCTCTGAGGATGTTTGCCTTGCTTTTCTCATCCCCGTTTTCAAAAGCATTTCAGTCTGGAACAACATTTCATATTCCCATGCCATTCCTGGGGCAGGCTTGGGCATGAACTTAGGGTGGTAAACCTGATACATTTCAGCTGGAAGGAATCTACCACGATCATCTAGTCCAACTGCCTGACCAATTCAGGGCTGACTAGAAGTTAAGGAGTGTTATTTAGGGCATTGCCCAAAAGCCTCTTAAACACTGACAGGCTTGGGACATTGACCACCTCTCTGTGAAGCAGGTTCCAGTGTTTGACCACACTCTCTGTAAATAAATGCTTCCTGATGTCCAGTCTAAACCTTCCCTGATGCAGCTTTGAACCATTCCCACACGTCCTGTCACTGGATACTGGGGATAAGAGCTCAGCACCTCCCTCTCCACTTCTCCTCCTCAGGAGACTGCAGGGCGCAAAAAGGTCACCCCTCAGCCTCCTTTTCTCCAGACTAGACAAGCCCAAAGTCTGTAGCCTCTCCTCAGTATGTTCTTTCCAGCCCTTTCACCAGCTTTGTTGCCCACTGGGGTGAGGGCCTTTGCAGCCACAAACACAGGCTGAGCAAAGGAATCACACTTTGTAGCTCAGGAGTTAGAATAAACGTATAAGCTCTGGGGACCAGAAAAGAGGGGCACAGAGATGTACTTGATTTCTCGAAAGTAAGAGCACATAGGAGCCCTCCTACCTATCTTTAGCATTCTTGATTTGTGATCCCAGCTGCTATGAGTCTAGTCCTTCCTAACGCTGCTGTGAATCACTAAAAACTTCATTGCAATAGAGGTTACAATTGTTCCAAATTTAAATTGAATGAAAGAAAAAAGTGGTATGTTTTATATGCATATATACTTGCGAAGCGTGCCAGAGATGTCTGCCCTTTGTATTCTCCTACTGTCTTTTTAGAATTGAACAAAATAGTTGAACATGTTGTTTTGTAATATATTGCCAAGCAACGTGATGTCTGCTACTTTCCCCGTGCTTTTTGCCTTGTTCGCCTTCCTGCTTCTCTTTGGGCAAGCCCAGAAGAGAAGGAGGAAGGATAACGCTTTGGGTAAGCAAGTTTTGACTCAATTTTACAAGTGGGCTCAGTTTTTGCAGTCAAAGTAGCCCAGCTGTTGGCCTCTCTGTTGAATGTCAGTGCTTCCACAGCAGGAGAGGCTGAATGAGATGTAGATGTTTCTGAGACCCTGGGGTAACAGCCAGCTGTATTAATGTCAACTGAAATAGCCAGCAATTCACATTAATTTGCTAGGGTGTCATCTGGGCTGGTTCACAAGTGGATGGGCTGAGCTCCCGTTCAGCTTCCCCACTGCAAGACAGCAACCTCTAGCAAGAAAAGGAGCAGAGAGGGTGAACAACCAGAAGCAGTAACCTCTCCAGTTAGCCATCACGTTCACCGTGAGTTAAGCCAGGGCGCATGATTATCCTTTACAGCATCTTCACGTTCCCCTAAATTCATTATTTTACATCGAAGGTAATTGCATGATGACAAAGTAATGAGCGTTTACAAAGTTACCTTCCCTTAGCTGACAAAGTCAATGACTATGTGACAAAGCCCAGTCTGTTACAGTGCAAAGGAAAATGGGTAAATTTAAACTATCTTCAGATCAACTATCCTTAGCTTGTCAAGGATTCAGTCCACTACTACAGAATGTTTGTGTTGAGTGTATTTAAAAGATACTCATCCGGTTTTAACAATCTGGTGTTATGCAGTAGCAGTTCTCAGTCTGGTGGTGCCAGCTGGTGTCCAGCTCTGGATCCTCAGCATAGAAAGGGAATGGACCTGTTGGAACGGGTCCAGAGGAGGGCCACGAAGATGATCAGAGGGCTGGAGCACCTCTGCTGTGAAGACAGGCTGAGAGAGCTGGGGTTGTTCAGCCTGGAGAAGAGAAGGCTCCAGGGAGACCAGCCTCCCAGTACCTAAAGAGGGCTACAGGAGAGCTGGGGAGGGACTCTTTGTCAGGAAGTGCAGTGACAGGACAAGGGGTAATGGTTTTAAATTGGAAGAGAGGAGATTTAGAAGAGATATTAGGAAGAAATTCTTTGCTGTGAGGGTGGTGAGACACTGGAACAGGTTTCCAGGGAAGTTGTGGCTGCCCCATCCCTGGAGGGGTTCAAGGCCAGGCTGGATGGGGCTTGGAGCAACCTGGTCTGGTGGGAGGTGTCCCTGCCCAGGGCAGGGGGGGTGGAACTCCATGATCTTTAAGGTCCCTTCCAACTCTAACCATTCTATGATTCTATGATTCTATTTTTGGCTCTTGGCTCTCCGAGACTGGTCACCCTGTCTGCTAAATGGTGGATGCTTTCACTGTGATTTACCAGATTAAAGCTGCAAGGACAAATGACTGCAGATGCAAAAAAAACAATCAAAAGACTTATAAGGCACTGGCTGTGTCTTTTTATTTGTTTGCAGTCCTCTCCTCTTTCAGTCTATCCCTTCAAGACCTGTGCTGTGGTTGGAAATGGAGGCATTTTGAAAAATTCCAGCTGCGGAGCCGAAATTGATCGTTCTGACTTTGTGTTTAGGTAAGAGCTGCTTCATCTTACCAAGGGTGTCAAAAGTTTCAAAAATCTTGGCAGGCTTGGAAGCATGCCAACGCCAGTCTGTAGCAACGAGGAAGGATCCTGAGGATGCTTTATTTCTGTCTCTCTAAGGATACTTCTGTTTTATAGATTTCACAACGCTGCTTCCTGAGTAAAGAGAGGACTATATGGAATGCATACATGATCTATGAGTGCAAAGATACCTTTTTCTCAATCGGGAGAAGAGAATAAAGAAAACCCTGTAATTGAAATAAGAAAGCCTGGTCACGTGCTTACCTTTACCTCTGATTTAACAAGTGGTTTTCTTAGCCTTAGACTGGCTCACTAATGCAGTTCTTTAACTGCTCCAGTATCTCTCTCACCTTCTGTTAGCCATGTAAAAAATTAGACATCTAATTTAAGTAGTTTTTTTCAGCTCCCTCGATAGATTGTGGAAAAAACCAGACATACTCAGAGCTTAATTTGGACCACTGTCTCAGTGTGTGACTCACACTTTGTAGTTCCTGCAAGGGAACAGAGTAACCAAGTGGAGGTTCTTCTCTCAGTGATGTCCAATCACACAAGTCAGCTGGACTTTGTTTCCTTTCCTGCTTTTGAATAATATTTGGGCTTTACAAATTAAAAAAAAAAAAAGAAAGTCTTTCCAATTAGATAACTTGTCGTAATAAAAATCTGCATGCTAAGATGCTAAGCTTACAAATTGACTGACTTTAAAAAAATGTTACAGAAACCTCTGTTTCTGCAATTGGGCAAGTTATGCTGTTGTAGTCTCATGAAACAGCTCTTACCATCACTGTGCAAGATGAGGGACTGCTATCACTCAGACTGCTTTAAAACAGAAAATAATAGAAGACTTTCAGAAGAAATGCATTGTTTAGGCGGAAGGAGCAGTATTTCCTAGCAGCTAACATAGGTCGTTCATTGGGATTTTAACTTTGCTCCTGATTTGTGAGATGATTTATGAAAATGAGCTCTCTGTGCCCTATTTTAACCATCTGTACAGCAGATTAAATATTTTTACTAGAAGTGCTGTAAGCCTTATTTAATATTTGTAAAGTGCTTAGAGATCCCTGGAAGCTGATGTAAAAGTGTCATTGCACAAGAGAGGAATTTGCAAATACTGTAAAGCATTTCTGGTGCACATCTGTTTAAGTAAATGTTTCTCAATTTCAGGTGTAACCTCCCTCCGACCACGGGAAGCATTAGCAAAGATGTTGGCAATAAAACAAACCTTGTGACTGTTAATCCGAGTATCATAGCTCAGAAGTAAGTACTACTGCAAATCTCTTTCCATGCAATATTGTATAATTGTTTGACGTTATTTAGATTTTGTTGGAAATCCCTTGGGATACCAGCATGGAGAGCAGTGCATGCAGATGACTTCATGAAGCCTTAGTTCCCATGTAAAATATGTACTAGTCTAAATGGAAATTTGCTAAATCTGGCCTTTTTTTTTGTAGCAGAAAGTAGTCAGCAATACCCAGATTAGCAAGTGTCTCAGTTGGCACCAATCCACGATTTATGACAGAGTAAAACTGATGATTGCAAGCCCAAGCCTCTTTTCCCCTCATGAACCTCAACGTAAGAAAGGAATTGTAATCATAATTCAGGAAAGCCTGGAAATGTGTGTCTGACTCTATCAGAAGGACTGTAAGCACGTGTTCTTAAGCAAAGTGCTTAGAGGCTGTTCTGATGAGGGCTGTTTCCTGAATGGAAGCCCAATTCCTGTAATCCATTTTCTCAATCTGTATGAAAGCTGCTCACAGACTTTTTGCCCAGCAAAGTTGTTTTTTTCTTCACCTTCTTGATGAAAAGAAAATCTAATAAGGCCAGGCTGACTAATCTGACATCTTCAGCAGGCTGGAACTTCAGTTTATCTATGAAAAGGACTGATGTGGCATGTTATTTACTGCTTACTGATCTTACTGGATCTTATTGTCTGTCATATCTGTATTTGTCAAATAGACAACATCAGGCAAAGTTTTTTTTTTTCCTTTAAGGGAAGAAGGGAAAAGACTAGACTAGCATAGAAATGACTAACGGGCATTTGTCATTGATTCGAGGATAGAACTTGATTTTAAAAATTGAATTATTTAAACATTCAGACAACACTGTAAACACTTTTGAAGGAGGAGCAAGGGGCAACTTGGCACCATTTAGCAGAACTAAGTTTGCTTCTTCTCCCTGAAGAACCTATTCTGACTTCATTCACTTTAATTCTGTATTTGCGTAGTGGGTTAGTCTGATGTTATTATTGTTAAGGTTAATCAGCTCTTGAGCTGTGTCTGTCAGGGCGTGCAATGGAGGTGGACTCACCTGGAGGAAAGAGGCGCAGTTCTTACGTGTCCTGATGGAGCTAGGCTGCTCTGCACCTTGAGGTGGCAGAGCTGGAAAGGAAAGCTGAGTTGTTGGGACTTCCAGCTAAGGAAGAGCAGAGATCTGAATTCTGTCCTGAAGGCTCTTTATGTGCTTTACACTGAGTAGAAATAGAGAAAATTCTTGGAGTAGAGTCCAGAAGTTCACCCTTCGGACGCTCTTCTTAAACATAGGTACAGGTGTTTCTTGCTTGTTTTGGTGGCGTGCCTCCTGCAGTCACAGGGACCCCCGGTCACCAGGAGGGGCTGAGTCCCTCTCATTCCTTTTGTTTCAGAGTCTGGCAGTAATGGCACTTTTCTGGGAAGCAGAAGCTGTAATTTTAACCCCCTCAGGCTGAGATGGGGTGTATCGCTCCTTGCATGAGTTCAGTTGGGCAAGAGGCAACTGGTAACTCCTCTGTGAGGGTTTTGAATGGAAATGGCAGTGGCTGTTGTCCTCTCTCTTCAAGTGCTGCATGAGAAGAAGGTTTGAACCTAATCAAGTTGCAAGGAGAAATGAAACCAAGTTTTCCAGTTTCTGCTGGAGCCATTTGTGAAAAGTGGGCTCTGGTAGCCATTACAAGGTAGAAATATGCTGCTCAGGTAGACAACTACCTACAAAAGAGGACTCAGTGCTTTGAATCCTAAAGGGGGTGCAAGCGCCATATGTTTGGGTGATGCAGATAACTCAGATCTATAGAGGAAATGAGTTGAGTGATCCCCTTGAGTCTTTTATCACTTCTTGGATAACTCTGGAAGTTCACTATTCAGTATTTGGGAGGATGGAGTTATCCAACGGTGAGAACTAAGTCTCTTGGCTGGGTGTTGGGGAACCAGAGCATATAAGGATAAGTCCTCTTCATTTATGAAGTTAGATCTCTATGTTTTTACAGATCTCCACGTGTTCCCTTTGTAATCAAAGGAGGTAGATAAATAAACGTGCTTATATTTTCAGCTGTTTTAAAAGCATATCAAAAGCAGCTAAGACCCTGAAAAACCTGAGCACACACTAATCTTCAACACTCCAAGACCGCTCACATGCATGCTTGTTTTTCCACGCAGGGCAAACACCCAGATTTTGAAGGGAGGTTATTGTATACATATTGATGTAAGAAACACATTTCACAAACACATCCAGTACATATCATAGAGCATGTATTTTTAAACAGAGAAAGGATAAATGCAAAATTTTTTTGGGCATTCTCCTTTGAAATTTCTTGAATCGATCAATTCTGTAGACAGGTCCTGGTCTCATTAGTAGGGAATTTGATCTTCAGTATCTTCGGTGTTGCCAGTTCAATCCTATGAAGTGTGTTCTTGTTATACAACAAAGCCAGATTTTCGTAAGTGCATATATGGCAATATGTAACAGGTTGGTATAAATTTGCAGTGTAGACAGTCTGAACTGGTGCAACAGAGTTCATAACTCATATATGCAAGTGCAGTTGTGCTGTTTTGGTCTGTAATGTATTCATATCAATAGTACATTCCATTCACTCTTTTCCTAAAATACTGTACTTTGCAGATACAACAAGCTAAATGAAAAGAAGACAGAATTTCTGGATAACATTGCAGTCTATGGAGATGCTTTCCTTTTACTGCCAGCATTTTCCTTCAGAAGCAACACAGCCACTTCTTTTAAAGTATATCACACTCTACAAGAGTTCAAAGCAATCCAAAGGGCAATATTTTTTCACCCCACCTATCTGAAAAGTCTAGCCCAGTTCTGGAGAACTAAGGGTGTGAAAGCCTACCGGTTGTCGTCTGGTTTTATGATCACTAGCGCAGCTCTTGAGCTGTGTGAGAATGTGAAGCTCTATGGCTTCTGGCCTTTCTCAAAATCCACAGAGAAGATGCCAATCAGCCACCACTATTACGACAACCAACTGCCTAAACCAGGTTTCCATGCAATGCCCAAAGAATACAACCAGATCCTTCAGCTTCACAGCAAAGGCATTTTGAAGTTGCAGTTTGGTAAATGTGAATCAGACTAAAAAGGTAGGTCATGTTCTTGCCACATCCAGTGTCTGTCTTTAATATGTCAAGGGAAGACTTGTTTTACGATAGTGTGGGTCTGTTCTTCCTTAGAGGGACATCTCTACCTTACAGTCAATGAAAGTTGTGTTCATAAATAAGAGAAAGGCTGGAGTTTTCTGAATAAATATAATGTACCACAGCGTTTAGAAATGTTTCCTAATTGTGGCCTTTAGATGGGGAGCATTGCTACGTACACATTGTCACCGTAATTCCCAGCCAGTCAGTAGTGTCTCCTCGTCTCAGATATGTGTCACGACCAACCCATGTTTGGTTTGCTGTCAATTCCCATGAATTCCCTCCTTTGTGAATTGCTTTAATAAAGGCAGTCACACACTATGGTCTACAAGAGAAGACACCTGATCCTGGCACAGAGGATTACAGAGGTCAAAGACAGGGTTAAGATTGCCCCGTGTAGGAGGAGCACGCCTATGTGTCCGTGTTCCCTCCAGTAGGTAAAGATAGGTTCAGAGCAGAATGCTCTCACCACCCTGGGCTGCACAGCAGCTTGTGGGCAGCCGTGAGGGAGCTGCCATACACTACAGCAGATCTTGCTGAGCATTTTACCTTGAGGTAGCTTTATAACTGTCCCATCCCCCTTGGACCTCTCCCTTCTGTGCCTTGCCTCAGAGGAATGCAGCAGAGTCTGGCCTCTGACCTCGAGCCAATTTACTGAGAACAGATTACAGATGACTCTGAAAACATTTGTCTGCTTGTTTGCAATCTTGGTTTGCCCTGCTGACAAAATAAGACCTATTTGTATAAATACTTCTTCTTCTTTTAAGCTAACTCAGAAATTCCCCAGCTCACAATACTGTTGTCAGATTTGCTTTTCACAGAACTCTGTTTTTCCGAGGGGTTCAAGTTAATATAACAGTGAGTGAAATGTAGGGTAGAAGTACCATTGTATACAATATGCTTTAATTGGACTGATGGAATCTCATTACTGTATTACTCAAGTTAAATAAATTAAAATAGCATCATCTTATTCAAGCCAGAAATGTGAAGTTCAAAAGCTAAGGGCTTTTCTTCTGGCTAGGTTCTGAAATGTATTTGGAAATATCCTTTGATGGTATTTAGAAAACATGCTATCAAAGATACATTCACACTTGGTTCATCGTCAGAGACTGCTAAATTTTAAATTAGCAGATTGCTAGTACCAAGAAGGCACAATTTTATTCGGTTTCAGTTTATTTGAAGAAATAGAAAAATAAACTTCTTTCAGTTATTATGAAATAATATAATATATGTGAGAAGGACCTAGAAGCCATCTAGTGAATCCATTCTCCTCGTCTGTGGCAGGAGATCACCTGGGAGGAGGTGTATGCGTTTGCGGTTTCACCTGGATTGTAAATAGTTGCAGCATATTGGAAAGGTTGAGAAATACATAATGTATTTTTCTCAGTGGCTGGGCTGTTTATACCCTGCAGTTTCCATCGTGTTTATTCTTCCTATAATACAAATCGCTGGAGACATACCATGTAATTTTAATTGTAGTAACTACACCAGCTAAGAAAATGAAAGGCAACTCTTTATGAATATTTAATCTAGAGAGAAGCAGATAGAAGCCACAAAAATGTTTAAGTATCTGTATGGGTTAATTAAATGCTGTCTGTGCTTGACAGACTGAAAATCACTTCTGTGGCCAAATTTGCAAAATAAGCTGTAAAGGGAAAAACAACCAGAAGGGTAAGTTGCGCTGCCCTAAGATTTTTCTCCGCTATGCTAATCACTTGCAGAGAAAAGTTAGCTCTTTAAAACCAAAGAAATTAAAAGCTTTCAGTATGAGCTACCATTCTGCTACTATTATCAACTATTAGAGGTAATTGAAATTCTGTAATGAGTATATTTCACCCAAGATGACCTTCTCTAAAAATTGACCCGTCTCCTTTCTTTTTTCGGCTTCCCTTTTACATTCTTCTCCCCGCTCCACGCTGTTCCTTGTTAGTGGGTGGCTGGAGGTTCCTTACACCGCTGGGTGCCCCCAGAAGGCTCAGGCAGAACTTCCCTCCCAGGTTGGTGGGACACGGAAGCGTGTGTGCTGCTGACAGTGGGAAGAGCAAGGAGCTGCTCTGCTGCAAGCCCTTGTGTTGCAAGCGGGTAGCAGGATCAGGAACAGCACAGGGAGAGCATAACTGCATCCCAGTGAGTGATTTTGGCAGGATTTTGTCCTAAACCCCATCCTTTCCCATCTTAACGGTGAACTTTTCTTATTAGATAGAGAGAACTGTCCGATACGGACTTTCGAAAAGCATTCGATACTGTCCCCCATATAAATCTCTTGGAAAAACTGGCTTCACATGGCCTGGATGAGCATACGATCTGCTGGAACAAGCACTGGCTGACTGGAAGGTCCCAAAGAGTAGTGATCAATGGATTTAAATCCAGCTGGTGGCCGGTCACACGTGGTGTCCCTCAGGGCTCAGTGTTAGGACCATTTCTGTTCAACATCTTTATTGATGATCTCCACAAGGACATAGGGTGTATCATCAGCAAGTTCGCAGATGACACCAAGTGAAGCAGGAGTGTTGATTCCCAGGAGG